>WSPJ01000050.1:73404-138057 GCA_009764595.1 Geothlypis trichas
TGAGTTCCCTTGATTAGTGTTTCCCTCCTTGAGTTGACACACCTGTGCTTCCAGGACAGAAGTGGGTTTCCCATCCCACCTTCTCATGTCTTCCCCATGGTCACGCAGAAAGTACCACAGGTCAGCCCATGGACTGTACCCTCTCTCTCTAGCTGGGGAACGTTGGGCTCTGACTTTGGGGCCTGTGACTCGCACTGGTGCCATATGGGAACTGTTCCTCCTCACCTCCTCCCTCATCTCCCTCATCTCCTCTCTGAGTTCTTGGACCACAGCAGAGACATGAGCCTGCATGGGGCCATTGATCACACTTTCATAATTCCTAAGCTTGTTGGCCACAGAACCCACTGTCTCTCGGTTGGTGTTGACATTGATCGTTGCAATGAAGGTGGTGGATTGGAATGGCTCCAGATTTGCCAGGCTCCACAACATTTGCCCTGTGCACCTGACCTTGTCGGGGTCATTATCATGCTGTCCATCCCTCCCAAAGAGTGCCTCCAATACTGCCACTTCTCTCAGCTGTTGGATCCCTTCCTCAAGAGTTTTCCAGCACATTCTATGGTGCTGGTCCTGCATTCTTTCCCTGTGGACAAACCTCTCTCTGACACTTATTAAAAGCTGCTCCCAGAGGGAAAGGGACCCTGGCTCCCTTACAAAATCTGATTGATACCTGAGTCCTGGGTCAAGGGTCCCAAATTCCTTGCCTCACCACCATCCAGCTGGACACCTGTACCCATAAGATCCCAGACCTGAAGTAGCCAGGTTGTATAAGCCTCACATCCCCATCGTACAATGTCTTTGTGCAGGTTACGGAGACTTTCGTACATCAGGGACTCGGTGATGATTGCAACCTCTGGCTCCCCTGTGGCTTGTGAGGGCCCTCCCCTATCTGGGTGCTCTGCTTTCATCTTAGATATCCTGGTTTCTACAGGGGCAATTGCTGCTGGCTGTGACTGCCTTTGCAATTCAGCTGGAACCTGGACAGTTGTAACATCTGTGGGTTCTGCTTCTGCACTGTTTGACTCTCCCTCTTCAAGGCTGGGGGAGGGCTTCTCACCAGGTGGAGAAGTGTATTCCGTCAGCATTTGGCCCATATTATGCATCTCCTTCACCAGATCCCCCACTCAATCTGGGTAGTTCACATCTGGGGTGGGCTGTGGGGTTGGGTCAGGCTCTGGGGCAGCAGCATCCCTAGGCTCTGGTGGTGTATTGGGTTCTGGGGTAGGTGTCAGGGTAGTTATCCAGGTTAGTCTCCCCTTCTCTCTAAATGCTAAATAGAGCAGGCCTATCAGCAACACCAGCCACTCTATGATATCATTAATATTTAGAGTGGATCTCAACCCTTCCAAAACTGGTGGGGCGGACCCAAAGAAATGGCTAAAGGGTTGGGAGAAGATTTCACCCGGTGTCATTTCCTTACAGCAGGTGCCATTATTAAAGTAACCCCAAAAACATACAGTTAGTGTGTGATATCTGTGAATCCATGTGCCTGCTTTGCAGAGGAAGTTAAAAATCCATGAATTCCTCGCCTTATTCACCCATAGAACAAACCGGATAACAGACACAGTAGCCTTGGTTATAAGGACCCATGTTCAGATAGGGGCTTATAAATGGGAGAAATACAGCCATGATCATGTGCCACCCAAACCAGGGCAAGCTGGACAACATGGTGTCGCTTAATGAGGTTTCTATAGCCACACACAAAAATTGGATTATTCAAGAATTGTTATTCCCGTTTGGTTTCTGTGTCCTTGAGCCTCACGTTGGGTACCAAAAATCTGTCTTGGTTTGAAAAGACAGGAGTCTGCTAAGGAAGGCAGGAGCCTCCCCTGAAACGGAGAAGGTAAACCCTCCCCACCTCCCTGAATTGCTGAAAATTTTAAATTAAGGGGGATCTCAGGCAAAAATATGGGAGCAGGAAAGAACAGCTCTTTAATAGAAAAAAAAAAATTAAAGGATGAAATAAAACAATGCAGTACACCAGAACAACCCTGACAGAGTCAGAACCCAACCTGACACCCTGTGGGGTCAGGGTGTTGGTTGCAGTCCAATTGGAAATGTGGCTGCAGTCCTCCTGAAGTGTCAGGTGTGGTTCTGTTGGAGCAACAGGGATCCGCAGTGAAGGATGTATTCTTCCTCCAAAGGGCCAGTGGGAGAAGAGGCAGCTGCTGTTCCTCTGGGGAATCCCATGGAGAATGCCATGCTGGTGTCTCAAAAACCTCTGGTATATATCTGGGTAGCAATGCTTGGATCCTCCCTCTGGGCAGAGCATCTCACAATGGGATGTTAGAGTTCTTATCAGCCATGCAGTGACATTCAATAGTCTGTTATCAGCAGATGGCCCCTCCTGAGGGAGGTGTGAATGTGGTCACTCAAATAGAGAGATAAAGCAAACTGCTCACTTGACAAAGGTAATTTGCCATGCAGATGGTAATTGAAAACAACCTGCATTGCAATCTTCAACAGGGACCCATTAAAAGTAAAAGAAACTTTGGATTTGAATCTGATTTTGAGTTTTTAAGAAGTTCTTTGAGCCCTCTCTGAGGGACTGAGTCTGATGCAAAGAGCACCAAAGCCCCAGAGGGTCATTACAGTCCCTGTGCTGTGTCTGTGCTGCTGAGCTGGGCTGGGCTCCTGGCCCAGAGGCAGCTCCTGGCAAGGGCAGCGCTGCAGAGAGACAGCTCTGGCCAGGAGCAGCTCCTGTGCACAGCCCAGCAGGGCTGGGCCACTGCCAGGGCCCCTCAGGGACACCAGCAGGGCACAGACAGAGCTCACAGGGGCTCAGCACTGGCAGGGGCTGTGGCATGTCCCAGAGGGGGCTGTGTCACAGCAGCACCTCTGTGGCTGTGTCATAGAGGCCCAGAGCAGCTGTGATGTCAGCAAGGGGCTGTGTGACAGCACAGAGTGGGCTGTGTGAGGTCACAGGTTGGGCTATGATGACACAGATTGGTTGTGTGAGGTCACTGAGCAGCTACAGCATCATAGAGGGGATTGTGTGACATCACAGAGCAGGCAGTGACATCATGGCATGGCTGTATGGCATCATAGAGCAGACTGTGAGGTCAAAGTATGTGTTCTGAGACATTACAGAGGGTCAGTATGACATCACAGAGAGGGTTTTGTGACATCACTGAGGGGATTGTGACATCACACAACTGTCTGTGACATCACAGATTAGGGTGTGAGGCCACAGAGCAGATCCTGCCATCATAGAGGGTGGCTCTGTGAAATCAGAAAGTGGGTTGTGACATCACTGGGTGGCTGTGTAACATCACAGAGCAGACTGTGACATCAAAGAACTGACAGTGACATCACAGGGAGACTTTTCAACATCACAAAGTCTTCTGTGATATCACAGTGCAGCTGCATGACATTCCAGGGTGATATCTCAGAGTTGGTTCTGTGATATCAGAAGGGTGCTGTGTGACATCACAGAGTGGGCTGTGACATGACAGGGCAGTGTGACATCACAGGTGGCTGTGTGACAGCACAGAGGCGGTGTGACACCACAGGGGCTGTGTGAGGTCACTGGGGAGCTCTGCCCCAGCCCCCCTCACAGCTCCCCCCAGAGCAGTCCAACCCTGCTCGTGCACAGCAGGGTCCCCTGTCCCCCCGGGTCCCCCCGCCCCCGGCCCCACAGCCTCCCCCAGAGGATGTTCCACGAGATCGACCCCAGAGCCTGACACGGGGACGGGGGGGCCGGGGCCCTGCGGGTGGCACAGGGGGACAGGGACCCCCCGGCAGCGTCCCCGTGTCCCCCAGGGCCAGAGCCTGGGCCAGGGCTCCTTCACCCTGTTACCAACGAGGCCTTGAGAGCGCTGAAAAAATCCCCAGCAAGGGATCAGCAAAAAACAGATTGAATATGAAGGGACAGCAGCACAAAGTTCCTTGGCAAGAGTCACTCTGCTCCTGAGTGGACACTTCAGGCACACCAAGGAAACAAAGCAAAAACAAAACCAAATTAAATCCAGGCAATCAAACCAGAAATGAGCTGAGAACTGTCCTTGTGTTTGTGTGTGACAACAGGACAGTGAGGGCAAGGATAAAAGGAATATGGTCTAAAAGCTTAACAGGGCTCAAACTTAATGGGACTTAACTTATACCTTAACCTTAATTTCTACCTTCAGCTTCTCAATTGAGCAAAAAAAAAATGTCTTTATGGTATTTAACCTAACTTAAAACCTATGACTTTGCAATTTAACAGAGGAATAACACTTAACAGTATCTAGCTCACCTTATAACTTTAATTAAACTTGGCAACTTAGCAAACATACGACTCTCAGGAGGTAGAGTCTAGAGCATTAGAGTTCTAACTTCACTTAGAACTTGTGACCTAACATCACTTACAGGCCTGACTGACTCAGCTATCCAAGGCACTCAAACCCCTCAGAGAGCAGCATTTCTGCCACATTTCCCCAGCACAGGCACTCCTGTGTGCACACAGACACAAAGAGTCAGTGCAAGGCACCTGGGAGAAATTCCCCTGAGGGCAGGAAATGCTCCCTGTGGATCCTTTGGCATCTCCCCAGCGGGTGAAGGGCTGAGCCTGGAGGAGTGGGGGGATCGGCCCAGGCTGCGTCGTTGTTGGGGATCCCTGAGTGCAGCAAACGGGAGAGTTCCCGGCTGGGAGAGGCCCTACTCAGAGGGAGTGGCTGGCCCAGGAGAGCTCCAAGGGCTCCTTTTGGAGCGCTGTTTGCAGGGCCCCAAGAGAGGGGCTTCAGTCCCAGCCATGGTTCATCCTGGCCGCACTGGGCACCAACAGCTTTCTTTGGCAGTGTGAGAACAGGGATGTTGTGCCACGGAGGGAACAAAAGCAGTTCCCAGGGCTGCTCGTGCAGAAAGCAGGAGCTGGTTGGGCAGCAGCAGTGGCTGGAGCAGACAGTGTTTGTGATGAGCTGCAGAGGAGCTGAGCCCAGGGGCTGTTGGCCAAGGCCGAGCCCCAAGGAGCATTTCTCAGCTGGCAGGGCGGGCTGAGAAGGGGAGGGGGGAATGCAGCAGCACAGGGCCCGTGGAACCAAGGGACCATTGTGACACTGTGGGGCCTTGTGAGACCAAGGGACCATTGTGACACTGCAAGGCCTCATAGAGCTATGGAGACCATTGTGACATTTTGGGGTGTCATGGAACCAAGGCCTCATTATGACACAGTGAGACCCCATGCTCTCACAATGGTGCCAAAGGTCCATTGTGACATTGCAAGGCCTCATGAAATAATGGAGACATCATAAAGACACTTCACAGATTCATGAAACCAAGGGGCCATTGTGATACTGAGCGGACTCATGGAATAAGCAAAGCATTGTGACGCTGTGAGGCCTCATGGAAAATGTGAGACCATTGTGACCCTGGGGGTCTCCACAGAACTAGAGGACCGCTGTAACACTGTGGGGCCTCATGAAACCAAGAAGCCTTTGTGACACTGCAAGGCTGCATGGAACCAAAGGTCCATTGTGACATTGCAGGGCCTTGTGTCATCAGTGAACCATTGTGACACTGGGAAACCAAAGGAGACCATTGTGACACTGCAGGGCTGCAAAGATCCGAGGGTCCATGGTAACATTGTGGAACCCCATTGAACCAAGGGTTCACTGTGACACTGCATGGTTGCAAGGAACCAAAGCTCCAGGGTGGCACAGAGGGGCCTCCTGTCCTCAATGGCCCATTGTGACACTGTGGAGTCAAAGGGGACCACTGTGACACAGCAAACCCTCAGGGTCCAAAGGTCCATTGTGACATTGCAAGGCTCATAGAATAGAGCTCTCATGACATTGTAGGGCCTGGGGAACCACAGAGACCATTGTGACACTGCAAGGGCTCATGGAATCACTGGGACCATTGTGACACTGCAGGACACCATAGAACCAAGGGTCCATTGTGACACTGTAGATCTTCTTGTAATCAAGGAGCCACTGTGGCCCTGTGGGGCCCCATAGTACCAAGGCATCACAGTGACACTTCAGGGCCCCATAAAAGCAAGAGAAGACAAAACAGATCTTTCTGTTCGGCCTCCAAGGGGCCACTTGAGTGGTCCAGCTGACCTTGGCATGTTGCAGGTAACTTCTCATCTGCTGCTGAAACAATGGAGCTCCATGCTTTCCTTCCTATGGAAAAGAACTGGCCTTCCTGTCCAGCTGCCCATGGCCAGAATTGGGATTTCACCTCCAACATTCCCTGTTGCAACAGACTGGAGGAGATTGTTGGCTGGAAACATTTCATGTGTGGGGGAGGAAGGGGCAGGTCCAGCCTTGTCCTGCCCTGGAACCCCAGCCCTGCCCTGCCCTGGAACCCCAATCCCCCCAGAGCCTCTATCCCAGCCCAGCAGTGGCTGCCAGTCCCTGGCACAGCACAGGCAATGCTCCACAGCCACCTCTGCAGCCCCAGCCCAGCTCCTGAGGGACCAAATGAGCCCAAGCCCCACCTGGGGGAAGGGCCCAAGAAGACCAAGGGGTATTGAAGGCTGACCACAAGGCAAGCACACAACTTGACCCTGGATCATCTTGGAATTTCTATCTGAACACTGCTGGAATCCAGGAGTTGGCAGCTGTGTGCTGCTCCTCTCTGTATCTTTTTTGTCTTTCTCTCTTTCAGGGTCTTCTTCTTCTGTTATTATGATCATTCAAATTTTGATAAAGATTAATTTGAACAGGTTTAGAGTTTGTGAAGTTGAATGGGCCAAGTCAATTCTTTGAAAAGTGTTTTTTGTTGATTGAACGTCTGTCGTAGTTTGACATAAGAAGAATTTTAAAAAGTAATACAAAACTTTTTGTGTAACTGACAATCTGTTAAACCATTGAGATACTGAACACACCTCTGTGAAACACAAATGTTACAGATGAAAAAACCCAGGAACCTCCTCTTTCTTTTCCAGTCAATAAAGAAGCAGTGGGCCCCAGCCCCGGCCCCATCTCAACCAAAGCAAAGCAAAGCAAACCAAGCAAAGCAAAGCAAAGCAAACCAAACCAAACCAAACCAAGCAACCCTGCCTTGGGCTGAGCCCCTTCCCCCCTCCCCAGGCCGCCCCTCCCCATCAGCCCCATTCTAACCAAACCAAACCCCAACAACTGCCAAACAGGAAAACAAAAGAGGCTACAAAACCCCAACCAGAACAAAGCCAGCCACAGCTATTAAAATCTTAACATCAAGTCCCCTCTCCCCAACACAACTCAAACCAAAAACTCCTACAACCTACAACCCATACAAAATAACTCTACAGCAATAATTAAACACAAGAAACCTCAAAAACCAACCATAAAACCAATCCTAACACAACCCAACCACAACTTCCACCACAAATTACCAGTTGGTCAAGTATAAATCCTTTCAATACTTCAATCCTCCCTCAAGTAAGGGAAAAAACCAAAATACAAACATTTAAAAACTAAATCATAAAAAAATCAAATTCAGTAAAGAAGAAATTAAATCCCAAAGAAAAAGAAAAAAATACCTTAAACCTAAAACTAAAATCCTCTTATAAACTAAAAAGAAAAAAATATTTTTCTTTTTTTACACATAAATCAATAAAAAATAGAATATTTGAAATAATATCAAAACAAAGCCCTCCATATAAAATATACAAATGTAAAAAAACATGTAATTTCATAAAAAGTTTAAGCAGAAAGAAAAAAAGTAAGCCAGTACCCCCAAAAGAAGATCTCTATTCCCAGAGATAAGAATAATTTTTAAAGAAAATAATACAATTTTTACCTTTAAATAACTCTTTAAAACAATACCCCTAAGTCGACATGGCCCATCAAAAAGCTGTAAAAAAGTTGTAGCAATAAAAACAACTTCACAATAACAATGTTCCCCAGATAACTGCTATGCATGACAGAATTAAGAACCACAAAAATATATTTTCTTCTCTTGTGAAAAAACTCCATAACCTTAACAAGAAAAACTTCTCTCCCAAAGTAAACTAAAAAACCACTATTCTAGAAATAGTAAGTTTACTAGAAATTTTAAGTTTTGTTTCTTTACATTGCCAGTTTAAAAAAAGTGGTAAAGAAAAAAAAAGTGTTTTAAAGAATGTATTTTATTTCTTACTAGCTTTTTTATTTTATTTACTTAAAAAAAGATTTCTTTATACCCTTCTAAAATTTTAAGCCTACTTTACCTTTAACATAATCTATTGTCACAACAAAATAAATACATAAATACCTGACACTAAAACCCACCACACTCATCAATACATTATTTAAGAAATCTCAAAATTAGAAAAATCCTAAATTAAAAAACCAAAAGGCTGTTTTGCTGTTTTGAGCTCCTGAGAATCTCTTGTTGGTATTTCTCCAGTGAGTCTAACTCCGGGTACACAAACAATTGTAATTCCTTTTAAATGTCTCCTTGAGAGAGTTGTTTGGGGGATGGCAGTCAGGGCATGTCTGTCCTGCTTGGCCCAGCCCAGGCAGGGCTTTCCCAGCCACATCCCACACTCCATTGCCCAGCTGGAGCCGCTGGTGCCTCTGAGTTGTGCTGCCCCAGCCCCAGGGACGCTCTCCTTGTCTGCCCATTCCCCCACGCTCTCTGGGCAGGGATGGCCTCACTGGGGGCTGCTGACATCCTCAGCACCTTGGAGGCTGCTGCTGAATTTTCCTGCTGCAGAGGCTTGTTCAGCCTTCAGCTCTTCACTGCAGGAATTCAGTGTCCCAGGGCTCATTAACATTCAGAACACCTGAACAAGCCAGGCCTCAGGGCATAATTTGATTTTAATTTTCAAAGCCTTTGTGGTTAATTAGACAGCTCTCAGAATTCTATCTAAAGTGAATGCAATATATTTAAAAAGACAGCAAGAAAAGATTTCTTAGGTCCTGTTAAGGTTTTTTTTCCCTGTTAATCTATTGATATTTGCAATCTCCAATTGACACTGAATCCAAGTACCTCCTCATGCAGTTTGAATAGATATGAAAATCAAGACCCTTCATGGCTGACAATCAATCAGACCCTGTCCCTACCCCCACCCCACCATTTCCCCCATCCAAGCCCTGGCACTCAGAGCAGCCTTGTGCAAATCTCAGCTCCCTCCAGCCCAAGCTGTACCTGCAGCTTTCAGCTCCTTGGCTCCAAATCCCACCTGCTTTCCTTGGAGAAGGAGCTGCCTGAGACACAGAGGGATGTTCATTTCATGTCAGCCAACAAAGCCAAGGGAAGGCACAGCTCCATCAAATTCCAAAATCATTCTTCTCCCTGGCTCGGCCTACACTTGATCCTCACAACCTGTCCTGATTCCTTCATCTCTGCATTGCCAGGGACTTTCTGGGACAAGGGAGCTTTGTTGTGGCTATGGAGGGAGTTCCAAGTGCAGCCTCTGGACTGGGAACCACAATTCATCAGGTTTATCTCCTTTGGGGGTCAGGAACTGTTGAGACTCAGAGGCACAGAAAGTTTCTCTTCATGGTCAACAGACCACAGTTGAACAGAACTCAATAACCATCATGCTGTTCCCTGAGCTATGTGCTACGTCCCAGCTTGTTGCCGTTATGGCAGGGGTTTGTAGATGGATGGATGAGGGAGACTCTTGATTCCATGATCAGAAGGCTAGATTTATTATATTATGATATATATACAGCATTATGACTATGCTACATAAAGATAGAAAGGCAGAGAGCTTCTTCTAAAGCTACTAAGCTAACAGAGAGCTAGACAGGAATGAATAACAAATGTCTGTGTCCTAGCACAGAGTGATAGCAGTCCTACTGTGAATGGTCAGCAGATCCAAACATCTGCTGACCATCCAACCATAGGTGAATCTGTTGCATTCCACAGCAGCAGATAATAATTGTTTACATTTGCTGGTAAGCCTGTGAGCTCCAGCAAGGAGAAATCCTAAGAAAAGATTTCTTAAGAAGAATGGCTGTGACACCAGCTGTGTCTGATGAGTCCACCATCCAAAAATGATTTTCATACTAAAATTAATTTCTGACAAACATGGTTCTGTGATAGATATAAACACAATTAAATTCTTAAATCAGGATGCTCGTCCTGGAGTGGGGGCAAACCAGCTCAAACATTTCCTGATTTGCAAAGCTGTCAATGGTGGATGGAGAAGGGAGGTCAGGCTGCTCTTGGTGTTGAGGAAATGCTCAAACCAGCCTGACTCATTTCATCTCCTCCTGTCCTGGCTGATCTCCCCTCTTTCCCCTTCCACCCATTGGCTTTTGTCTCCCACCAGGCCCCCCGGTGAAGAGCCTGGCCCTGTGTTCTCCATCCCCTCCTGGCTGGCACTGCCAGGCTGGGATGAGGAGCCCCTCAGCCTTCCCTGCTCTGGGCTGGACAAGCCCAGCTCCCTCAGCCTCTGCTCACAGCCCAAAGGCTCCAGCCCCACCTTGGAGGCCCTTCCCAGACCCTGCTGCAGCTGCCAGACATCTTTCCTGCCCTGGCCAACCCAAACCAGGCCACAATGACCTGGATAATCCCCGTCCTTGATGTCCTGGTCACACAGCCCTGGCCCCTTGTCCCCATGTCAGGCTCTGGGGTGGATCCTGTGGAACATCCTTTGGTGGAGGCTGTGGCTCCAGGTGGGCCGGGGGGATCCCGGGGGACAGGGACCCTGCTGGGCATGAACAGCATTGGACTTGTTGGGAGAAAGTGTGAGGGGAAGCTGGGGCAGAGTGACCAACCCAGTGACCTGACACAGCCCTGCTGGGATGGCACACAGCCCCTCTGGGATGTCACAGCCTGCTTTGTGAGGTCATAGTCTGCCCTGTGATGTCAGACCACTGACCTGTGATGTCACAGCTGGCTGTGTGATGTCACAGGGTTGACCTATGATGTCATAGCTTTTCCATGATCTTGGATAACCCACTCAGAGATGTCACAGCTCACTCTGTGACCTCATGTTACCAGAGGAGAAATTGTCTACACCAGGTGAGCTCACACCTGGAGCTTGTTCCCCAAAACCCCAGGCCCATGGAAACCACACAATGCCCATTGTGTGAGAAGGGGAACTGGAAGTTCACCAGCCTCAGTGTCCTGTCAGCTCAGCCAGGCCCACTGGAACATTGGGGTCCATGACCACCAGGGACCACCAGAGAGACCCCCAGGACAGAACACTGGCTCCTGGCCTGGACCAGGAATGGTGTGGCCAGCAGGAGCAGGGCAGTGATTCTTCCCCTGTGCTCAGCACTGGATGGGCAGCACCTCGAGTGTTGTGTCCAGTTCTGGGCCCTCAAATTTAGGAAGGACGTGGAGGGGCTGGAGCTTGTCCAGAGAAGGGCAACAAGGCTGAGGAGAGGTCTGGAACACAAGTCCTGTGAGGAGTGTCTGAGGGAGCTGGGGTTGTTTATCCTGGAGAAGAGGATGCTCAGGGAAGACAAGGCAGTGTCAGGGCACAGGTTGGACTTGATGATCTCCAAGGTCTTTTCCAAGCTTGCTGATTCTGGAATTTTCTGAAACCACCCTAGAAGCAGTTGCAGGATGAGCCCTGGGCCTCCTCTTCAGCAGCTCCAGCAGCCCAGGTCCCTCAGCTTCTCCTGCCAGCCCCAAAGCCCATCCTGTCAGTCCTGCAGAGCCTCTGCAGCTCCTCCTCCTTGCCCAGAACAGGGAGCCCCAGAGGCAGACACAGCAGCCCAGATGTGCCCCCCTGGCCTGGGGTGCCTCTGGCAAGGGAGCAGCAGCAGGCACTGCAGGAGCCTGCAGACAATTCCTGCAGCACTTGTAGGATGATCCTGCTGCCCAAGGGACGTTCCCATGGTGCCAGGTCAGGAACTGCAATGGGGAGTGGGGCCAGAGAGGAAAGGGCAAACAGGGATGGGCTGTTTGCAGGGGAGGGAACAGGGCTGGGAAAAAAGAAGAAATTTGAACAATAGAAGAGTAAAGAAAGCAAAGGTGAAGCCAATGAAATGCTGAGGGCAGTTTGGGGGTGTCTGCCAGGCAGCCCTGGCTCTGAGCAGCAGCATCTGCAGTGGCACAGGAAACTCCCAGCTGATGGGAACAAACTTTCTGGCTGAGTGCAGAGGCCAGGACAAAGCTGAGTGCTTTCCCTGGTGTCCCCCAGCCCTTGCTGGCCCCAGGGGCTGATGGCATTTGTGCTCCCTCAGGTTCATGTCCCCACAGCACCAGCATGGGGGTGCTCCCGCCTGCTGTGTGCAATGCAAACAGGGGCTGCTGAGCCAGTGCTGCCGTGTCTGTGCCTGCAAGGATGGGGCACCTGTGTGAGCTGGGGGAGAGGCCAGGGCTGCAGAGGGGGGATGTTGTTGGCAGCTCCATCAGGACGCTCTGGGACGCTGCCCTGGGCTGTGCAGCGCCCTGGGGATGGATCAGCCCCTGCTCTGCTGCTCCTTCCCGTGTGCCCAGGGCCCTTGCAGAGCCCCAGCCATGCTGTTTGCCCCCAGCCTGCCCACGGCCAGCCTGGGGCTGCTCACGGGGGTTTTCTGTGCTGAGCATTGGCCTGGCCGTGTTGTTGAGAGAGCCTGGGCAAGGAGCCTGGAGCCCCCAGGGCCTGGCCTGAGGCGTCAGCGCTGCCCCAGCAGTGCCCATGGCCTGTCCCTGCTGCAGCCCCGGCACTGCCACCCCCAGGGCTGTGCCCGGCCCCGAGAGCACTCAGGCCCTGCAGCAACACCAGGGCCAGCAGGGCAGCGGGGCAGGGCCACTGGCAGCAGCACTGGCAACACCAAGTGCTGCTGCTGCTGCTGGGCACAGCTGCTGGGCCAGCACTGATCTGCCCCAGCTCTGCACACAGACATTGCTGCTGCAGCTCCAGAGAAGGCAACAAAAGGGCATCTCTGCAGAAAACTCTGCTGGGAGATCCTTTAGTTCTTTTAAATACAACAAGAGTGCAGCCCCTAACAGACACAGTCTCTGGCCACAGGGAACATCGAGAGAAACAACATGAGAAATGGCAAAATGAAATTTATTTGTGGACACGATGAAAAAATCCAGAAGCAAAGCAACAAGAAGTATCAAAGATGACTTTTATTACAAGTGATTGGCAGAAATTGGCCAGCAGTTTAATGCTCCTGAAACCATCCAGTCATCAGTCTCCACACTGCAGCCTTGAGCTCCTGGTTCCTCAGGCTGTAGATGAGGGGGTTCAGGGCTGGAGGCACCACCGAGTACAGAACTGACAGGGTCAGATCCAGGGATGGGGAGGACATGGAGGGGGGCTTGAGGTGAGCAAAGATTAGGGTGCTGAGGAACAGAGAGACCACGGTCAGGTGAGGGAGGCAGGTGGAAAAGGCTTTGTGCCGTCCCTGCTCAGAGGGGATCCTCAGCACGACCCTGAAGATCTGCACATAGGAGAAAACAATGAACACAAAACAACCAAGTCCTGAAGATGCACTAACAGCAATGAGTCCAAGTCCCTTAAGTTAGGAGTGTGAGCAGGAGAGCTTGAGGATCTGTGGGATTTCACAGAAGAACTGGCCCAGGGCATTGCCATGGCACAGGGGCAGGGAAAATGTATTGGCTGTGTGCATGAGAGCATTGAGAAAGGCACTGGCCCAGGCAGCTGCTGCCATGTGGGCACAAGCTCTGCTGCCCAGGAGGGTCCCGTAGTGCAGGGGTTTGCAGATGGACACGTAGCGGTCGTAGCACATGATGGTCAGGAGGAAAAGCTCTGCTGAAATGAAGAACATAAAGAAAAAGAGCTGTGCAGCACATCCAGTGTAGGAGATGTCCCTGGTGTCCCAGAGGGAATTGTGCATGGCTTTGGGCACAGTGGTGCAGATGCAGCCCAGGTCGCTGAGGGCCAGGTTGAGCAGGAAGAAGAACATGGGCGTGTGCAGGTGGTGGCCGCAGGCTACGGCGCTGATGATGAGGCCGTTGCCCAGGAGGGCAGCCAGGGAGATGCCCAGCAAGAGGCAGAAGTGCAGGAGCTGCAGCTGCCGCTGTGTCTGCCAATGCCAGCAGGAGGAAGTGCCTGATGGAGCTGCTGTTGGACATTTGCAGTGCCTTGGCATAGGGATCTGTAAAAAAACTAATGATTGATTAGTTGTATTTGGAGAGGACTTGAAATATCCCAGCACAGCTTGGGGGCACTTTCCCCCCACTGCCTGCCCAGGGCTCTGCTGCCTGGAGCTGTCCCTGCCAGCAGCTGCTTCCCTGTGCCCAGGGCTGGGCCCTGCCAGTGCTGCCAGAGCCCAGCCCAGCCCTAGGGTCTCAGCTCTGCCCTGCAGACCCCTCCCAGTTCAGGCACTGCCCAGGGGCAGCTCTGGCGCTGCAGGCTCTGATGGGAATGTCAGAGCAACTCTGAGGAGGCTGGAAAAGCAAAACTGATGCTGCCTCTAAGAGACATTGTGCTGATTTCTGTCACTTCCTTATTTATTCAGATCACAGAGAAATTTTTTAAAACATTTTTCTCAGCCTGAACTGAGAGATTAATATCTGTGTGGAGTTTCCATCCCAGAAACCCAGGACAGTAGAATGAAAAAACAGGCTATCCCCTTTTATGCAGACACTGCCTTGCTATGCTCCCTGTATTACCTAATTTCTGGAGTTAATTGCCATGCTGGGAGCAGTCCTGAACAATGCAGCACCCTCCCCACACAAGGAGAACACTTCCAAGCCTTACCAGCTGTCTCCTCCCACCCAGACCTTGTCCCCCAGTGCTGGGAGCAGCTGCCAGGGCTGGCTGAGAGCTGTCCCTGGCAGGCAGCAGAGTCCCTGCCCCAGCACAGCGCCCTGGGCTGCAGGACCCTGCTCTGCACGACAGCCCTGGGCACCCCTGGCTGCTCTGCACAAGAGACAATCAAGAATGTACTCACAGGCTCTGCAGGCATTGGCATGTTCCAGCTTTAGGAGATGGCTCCAGGAGCTGCAGCTGCATTGTCCTGCAGCCAGAGGTTCCTGTGCCAAGGGCTGGCAGTGATTGTGCCCCAGACACTTCTCAGCACCTTCCCAGCCCTGACTGATTGAAGCTCTCTGTGCCTCTGTGCTGTGCCCGGGCTGGCTGCAGGCAGTGCCCCAGCCCTGCTGGGCTGGCAGAAGAGCTGCTCATCAAGAGAAATGTGCTTTTGAAGCTCTGCTTGGTTACCAGGAGCTGCCTCTGTGCCAGGAGCCCAGCCCAGCTCAGCAGCACAGACACAGCACAAAGACTTTAATGAGCCTCTGGGGCTTTGTGCTCAGGCCCTGAACATCAGTCCCTGAGAGGGACCTCAAGAAACCTCTCCAGAACTCCAAGGCAGAATCCAACTCCAAAGTTTCTTGGACTTTTAATGGGTCCCACTGAGGGACACCGACTGAGAAAGTGTCCCCAGGTCCCAGGCAGAGCAGAGAACTGCAGGCAGTGATGACAGGTGGGGACAAAGAGAAGCCAAGTCTTGGTGCCCTGGGCCACAGCAGGGTCTGTGCCACCAAGGGCTGGGAGGAGACACCTTGTGCTGAGGCCCTGGGGCCTCCTGGCACAGCCCCAGCCAGGCTGGGCACTGTCAGCCCCTTGTCCTGCCCTCAGCATCCCCCCCTAGCCCACATCCCAGTGGCCTCAAGGATCTGCTGGAAGGAGTCCCTGGGGAGCCTTGCTCAGCAATGGCCCTGGGGGCTCCTGAATGCTCCCTGCAGGGACTGCAGGCTTTTCAAAGGACTTTGGCTTTGGCTTTTGCCTTGGAGTCTCTGAGAGGTTTTGCAATCATGGCCTCCAATTATCTGCTGTAATTAGTCCCTGGAGAGGCTTTGTCAGTAACAACACTCAGTGGGGCTCATTAATACTTCAAGGTACTTCAGTATTTGAAGGTACTTTGTGTTTCCCTTTTGATACAGACTCTGTGAGAGGTTTGTGCAATCATGGCCCCAATTATCTGCTTTAACGAGTCCCTTGAGAGCTTTTTACTGACACTCAGTGGGGCTCATTAATGCCTTGAGATACTCAAGGTTTTTAAGGTACTTTATGGATTTAAGAATACTTTTAGATACTTTTAAGGATTTTCCTTCCCACACTGAGTCTCTGAGAGGTTTTTGTGCCATCCTGGCCTCCAGTTCTCTTCTGCAAGGAGTCCATGAGGTGCCTGTGTTGGGTATCTTCCCCCTTTCTGTTTTACAACAAAGATGGAACTGAAAGAATTTTGTAAGACTTTGTAAAAGCATCCAAACAACCATGGGAAAATTAGCAATACAACAACCACTAAGAGAATTACTAGTCCTGTTTTAGCTAGACATCATCCAACCCTTTAGTCCCTTGGATTGTAAGAGTCTATTGAAGCAGTCTTTGTTTTCCACTTGAAGCTTCTTGAACCCTTCCTTCAGTACCTGAATGCTCTTGTGGATTGACTCGCTGTGGCTGGAGAGGTTCATGCAACACATCCCTCAGAGTCTACACAGCCATGCCCATGTGCCCAGAGTAAAAACTCTATTGCTGTTCTGCAAGGTGGCATGTCTGATAGTCTCTATGTCTGAGAGCAGGCCACTCAGTGTGAGGGAGGCAGCATTGGTTTGCTTACTTAACAGGCCCCCAAGATGGTCTAATTGTTCTAAAGCTTTAGCTGCAGCCACCCAAGGTAGTCCAAACTAGGGATGCTACCATCCGATACCGGGATTAAAGCTTTCAAAGCCATCTCTTTGGTATCATCCAATACTTCTCTGGAGATACCTGCTGCTTGATCATCTGGTAGGCTGTGTTGTTGTTCTCCAGCTGGATGGTTGATTGTCATTTCCACCCTTGCCTCCTTATTACCATAGTCTGCTATTAATTTATTTAGTAAACACTTCCATCCCCCTTCTCAGGTGTATTCTGTAGGTGACAACAACATGGTCATAATACATTTTAACTCATAGAGGGTTAAGTCATGAGCTGTAACCATGGCCTCATTAGGCCATTAAAACAAGGTAAGTCCTTCCTATGGTCTTTAGCTGCCCTACACAGATCATTGATTTCCCCATAAACCAATGGCTGATAGATGGGATTCTGCCCTCTTCTTTCATAACATACGGGGGAAACTAGGAGTTTTTAGACTATTTGCCAGTCTTCTTCCTTAACTGCTTCTTTCTTGATCCTTTCCTAGGGATCTTCTGGGGTTGAGGAGTGAGATGGCTCTGAGGAGTCCAAACTGTCTTCTGGGGAGGAAGAATAACTTGGAGCAGAAACATTCGGATTAAAAATAGTGTGATAGTTGGGCTTAGTAGCTTTGATCATGGGGTTATATTGTTGCCACAGGGTGAGGCAGAGGGCGCTGCCATTTTGTCAAGTGTTGGGGAGGAAGGGCCTTGATTTAGGGTGGCGGACTTCCCGGGTGGAGTTCTGGAGGCATGGTCCAGCATGGAGGTGGAATGAGTGAAAGTGGGGGCATGACCCGCAGTTGTGGCGGTGGAGTCTGGAGGTTCATTCAGGGTGGAACAGAAGGTTGTGGTAGCAGGAAGTGGAGGAGCCAATTCGAGGGAGGACAGTCAGGCTCAGGGGCATCTGGAAAATTTTTAATGATCCACCACATGATTGATTTTAATTCATTCTTTGAAAATATTTTGCCATGATCAGTGAGAATTAACATAAAGCATCCATATATGCTCCTTTCTACTTTGGACATCTGGCTGCCCATTTTTCTGTTTCTCTACCTTAGGGGGAACAGACACCAGAACACACTGAATCAATAGTGGGATTTGGGTGCACATTGTAAAAATGTCGGGATTCAGGACATCCCTCTGGCTGTCCTGAGCAGCCAGGACCCCTGCCAGGGGTCTCAGAGACCCTGGCACAGAGCCCAAGGTGCCTCTGTGGGTTTGATTATGGCCCATGGAGCAAATTACCAACCTTATATGAACACCAGCAAGCCACAACAGTTTAAGCAGAATATTAGTGGATTTATCACAGGGTGAATTATGCATTTTGGGATTTTGGTACAGGGGGGTTATGGAGACAAGATGGAGGGAACTGGCTGTGTCCAGCCTTTCTCCTTCTTCTTCTTAGCCTCCATGTTCTGTGGTGATGTTGGCACTTACTTATTGGTTTAGAGTAGAAGTTCACTGTCTAGCATAGGTGAAGGGCATTGGGAAATAATTGTAAACATTGCATACGTAGTTTTTAGTATAAAGACATAACACCTCCCCGGGGGCAGGCAGAGTGCCTGTGGCTGCCCTGCTGAGCAGACCTCGGCAGGGCAGGAGAAAATTTTTTATAGATAAGATAAAATAAACAACGCTAAGACCGAGAAATGAAGAGCTCCGACTCCTTCTTTAAGCGCCGGGCTGGGAAAAGAGACTTTGGAATTTTTCTCGGGGTCATTCTGACAAACTAATGATCTCGACAATTGGCTTCCCTGGGTGGGCACTTGGCAAGCAGCCACGCCACCAGCCATCAGCTGCTGAAATCCAGCCCGAGAAGGAAAGAAAACAGGCACTCTCAAGAAAAAAAAAAAAAAAAAAAAAAAAAAAAAAGTCCAGAAAGACCATCTCGACCTCTGCCGAGAAGATTCATTTCAACCTCGACCTGGAAGGAGGATGACCAGAAACCGGCCTGGGAGATCCTCACCTGTGAGCTGCTGGACAGTGACCAGGGCAAACTCCGGACTGACCTTGCAGATGATTCAGCTTTTGGTAAGAAAAGTCAAAATTGAGACCATGGGGGATACATGCTCCCAGGAACAACCTAGCATCTTGTCAGCCCTACAGGGCCTGACAGACACATACCCTGTAAAAATCCCTGAAAAAAGATGAAATGGCCATGAAATTGCTAGCACCAGCCAGGATTATGATAGAGGCGACCTCAGCAAATATAAGGAGGTCAGCCGGGCAGCGTTTAGCTGTGGATACCGCGGAAGCGGGGGGGGGAGGAGCGAAGTCCTAAAAGGAGATTCGCTCTGGTCCCCGTCAGGTCACGGGAGCTAATTCCCAGGGAAAGTGGACGAGAAGAGGTGTTACCGCCTCCTGTCCTGACAACCCGAACACCAAAGAGACCCCCAGAGCGCCCAGAAACCCCAGAATATACAGGGGGTTCAGGCAGCGACTCAGATACAGATACGATCCCAAGTCCAGATGAACTGGGGTTTTCCCCGAGTGAGATCGAGGAATTGGGTGGTCCCGAAGGGACGTGTGCCCCCCCGATCCACGGGAACCTGGGGAACAGGGGTTGGGAGCGGCTGCAGAGTCGGAGGGGCTCGGAATCAGTTCGGGGGGAGGGGGAGCGCTTCCCCGCGGCAGCGACGCGGCGGGAGTGGAGCCGGCAGCGCTGGCTTGCGGGGGGGCAGCGATGGAGGCGGGGGATGTGAATTTTGCGGCGATTTTTGCGAGCGCAGCGCCGGAAGTGGCGGTAGACCCTGCTGGTGCGATGCCAAATGTCCACGGGACGGGTAAGGCTCGCAGAGCTTTTCGGGAAGACTCGCAAAGCACGGGTTAATGCGCTAGGTTGGCTGGCTTTCCCGGGGCGACTGCAGCGCCCCAAGCTGCAGTCATACCTGGACGGAATGCTTTGAAGACGAATCCGGAAGTAAGGATGCGGAGATGGGCCCGTATCGTGAGACAGGCAAAAAATAAAAGCAGGGCAGAGACCGCACGCGCCGGTTGCGGGCGCTGGCACGGAACCAGAGCGGGATCGGGGCAGCGCCGGTGTCGGTCACAGGCAGAGAGGGGGCGTTCCCGAAGCCGCGCCTGCGCCGAGACGAGCGCAGGGGAGGCGCGGTCAGGGTGGGAGTGCCCGCACTCCGTGACGGCTCAGGCAGAGACGGGACACGGTCAGGGTACAGAGGGTCCCGAGGTACCGGCCCTTCTCCGGTCCCACGGCAACGGGCACGCAGCCAATCGCAGCAGCCAGCACACAGTTTCAGCCTCCAACAAAATCTCAAGTTAGAGATTTTGCGCGGATGCAGCACAGTATGTATGTGTGAGGCACACAGAGCTCCTAACCAGTCCGGTCCCACAGAAGTGACAGAAACAGTATTTACCAGATGACAAGGCTTCAGATGCAAAAGATGGACATATAAAAAAGAGTAAAGTGAGAAAGCACCAGGCTTTTGCTCAAGATACAGATAAAAGAGGAAACCAGTGCAAATCAATGTTGTTACAAATATGATGTAGATGGAAATCTTCTATTGTGAAAAATGCTTCTCAGGGAGGGAAAATACCATATAAAGATAGATGTATTAGTAATGATTCAATTACCTGAAATGTCTCTGAAGACAGAGCATTTAAGAAATACCAGTCAGATCCTATCTGTGGGGTCATCAGTTGATTCTTCAATGGTTCAGAGTTTTGTTGGTATTGAGTTTGTAACCTTTGTTAGTTTGAATTTTATAGGTGATACTGATAAATAAGGATTGTTATTAATGCTGTATAAATACTTTTAAAAGGTTGTCATAACCCCTTCAAACATTTCCTGTTGATAAGTTGATTATATAATGAGAATTCTCAGAATTTATGATAAGAATTATTAGCAAGGTATTGTAATATTTACAGCCAGCTTTTATGTGCTTCACTATCTCTTTGTGTGATCATCTACAAGATGTGTGTCTTCGGAATCTTGTCTTTTATTTCTTGACTACTCATGGTTTTTGGGTTTCTTTTAAATCCAGATTGCAATTTTCGTGGTTTTCTTCAGTTATTATATCTTCAGTTATTATAGAGGTACTGCATGCCGAGAATTCAAGAGGTTTGCTGTGTTTGAAGAATTTTTATCCTGACAGAAGTTTCGGAGGGATTCATCTATTTAATGGTTTGATTGATCTTTAATCCTAAGGTTTCCTATTTATAATTGCTGGTTTTTTAGCAGTCTTGTTTTAAAATGTATTAAGTGATATCCATTAATTAGAGTTCGAACTCTGGCCAAGTTCTAGCTCTACTTGAATGGAATGATTGACAGTCAGCCCAGATGTTTTCTGCATCAAAAACTATTCAAGTCCTTTTGGCTTGGCAATTTGACCATATATGATAGCTGAGCCTGTTTTCAAAGGGAGTTTGGAGAAACATGAATCTGGACATGAGTTCTCCAGTTCTCTGTTGTTTTAAGGTTCATCAGCTGTCGCAGACTCTGGGATGACAATTCAGTGTTGTAGTGATTGATAATTGTATAATTTCAGATGTGGTATTGGTTATGTGTATTATCTGATTGATTTCTAATTGCTGTTATCTTACATTTCCCTATGTAATATTGCATAGAGATTGAAACAGAGCAGATGAATGTTTTATTTTCATATAAGGGCACATTTTTCACCTTCAAGATTTTGAGATAATCCTCCAGTCCCTGCGGGGATGTGGATTTGTTTGTGTTTTAGCAGGTGCAGAAGTCCAGGTAGATCTCAGTGAACAATGTGAAACTTGATCAAGTGCGTGAGAATGCTGACAAGAAGCATGGTCAAGAAAACGCTGACCATTCCACAAGCAGGAAAAAAAAAAAAATTATGCAGAGATGTGGACTGTACAGAGATTCCAACCTTTGTGCTTCACCCACAGAAGATTTTGGACTTTGGGTTGCTTCATGGATGAGAGCTCTGCAGTGATACCCACAGGTGTCACTGGAACTTCGCCTCAGAGACAGGACTTTTTAATAATTGGTAAGGACAGAAGCAGCATCCTTGGACTTGTCATTTATCCTTCGATCGTTCCAGCAAATCAGAATGAAGAGTTGACAGTTTTAGCTAAAGCTCTTCGACCACCACTGGCTGTTCCAGAGAATACCCTGGTAGCCAAAGCTCTTGCTTTGCCACCACATGCAGCAGAACAAGGCATGCCGGTGTTTGATCAGCAGGACTTTCCTTCTGGAGACCATGTCCATGGAATTCTCCAATGTTTGTCATTCGGAAGAAAACTTCAGACTCATGGAGACTGCTACATGACCTCAGGAAGATCAGCAAAGTCATTGAGGACATGAAACTGCTTCGACAGGGACCTCCTTCACTCTCAATGATTCCCAGATTGGCCATTTGTGATCATTGATCTCGAGGACTCTTTCTTCAGCATCCTGCTCCATCCAGATGATGCTCCTTCACTTGCATTCTATGTTCCAAGCATCAACAGAGAACAGTTTCTGCAAAGGTACCAACACAACAGGAGCTGCAAGAAACTCCTGACTGTATGATTGCAGAGGTGCAAAAGGCAGGACTGAAAATCAGTGTTTAAAAAATTCAAGAGATCACACCGTGGAAATATCTAGGGTGAAAAATCTCAGAGCGAACGATAAGACCACAGAAGATAGAAGTCAGCTCCAAAGTCAGCAATTTGCATGACCTACATCAGCTGCTCAGAGAAATCGACTGGATGAGACCAACCATGGGGATCACAAATCATGACATCCTAGAGGCTCGATCTTTTGAGAGAGGACAATTTGACAATGACATCAAATCTCCCAGAACTCTTACACCTGAAGCGCAGAAAGAACTCGAGAAAATTACAAAGGTCTCCAAAGACAATCCTCACAGACCTGGAGATGGCATTCCAAATTATCATAAAAGCAAGGACAAGGTTGCTGACAATGTCAGGCAGGAATTTTTCTACAATTCATTTACTATTGAAGAAAGATTATTTTGACTAAGCAATGCAGAAATCAAAAGGCTTGTTAATAGCATTGTTAAAATAGCCAGGCATTTGCATGACTTGTTTTCCAGATCACAGATTGCTGAAATCAAAAATATGTTATAGGGAAAGACAAAGAATAAGTGAGGAACTTACTTATTGATTAGGATAACAATATTCACTAATGGTTCTAGAAAAAAATCTCACAAATCAGTAATCATGTGGCAGAATTCAGTCGCAGGGGAATGAGACTCAGATGTAAAAATAGTCCAAGGTTCACCATAGATTGTGGAATTGGCAGCAGTGGTCAGGGTCTTTCAATTGTTCTACCAACCTCTCAAATCTGATCACAGATTCAGCATATGATGCAAATATGGTCAGGTGATTGAAGGGTTCATTTTTGAAAGAAACAAGCAGTGACATTTTAAATTCTTACTTATCATGTATGGGGGCACTACTAGAAAACAGAGAGCACAAATATTTCATCATTCACATTAAGGCATACTTGTCCCTTCCAGGATTTTTAGCAGAAGGGAAAGCCCAGGCAGACAAGCTAACCATGCTCATTTCACAGACTTTACTGGATATTTTGAGCAAGCAAGGTTGAGCTATGCATTTTTTCATCAAAATGCATAAGCACTGATGGAATCCTTTTACATCTCAAAAAGCTAGGCAAAGAAAATCATTAGTGCTTGCCCAGACTGTCAGTTTGGGCAGTCACCTGCATCCACAGGAGCGGTCAATCCGGGAGGATTGCAGGGCCTCCAGCTGTGGCAAGGTGATGTCACACAATATCCATCTTTGAGAAGCTCAGAAATATCCAAGTCTCAATTGATACATTCTCAACAGCTCCTTTTTCAAAACCCAATCCACCAATTCTCAGGCATTTTTATAACACTACCCAGGCAAAACTAAGGGAGAATCCTTTAGTTTTGATCAGAAATTTAGAAGTAGGACAGGTTGAAGGTCCTCTCAAATTAATCACGTAGAGCAAAGGTTTAGCTTGTGTTTGTACAGGATGAGGT
The DNA here is from genome assembly GCA_009764595.1 of Geothlypis trichas. Classification (NCBI taxonomy): domain Eukaryota; kingdom Metazoa; phylum Chordata; class Aves; order Passeriformes; family Parulidae; genus Geothlypis; species Geothlypis trichas. The sequence continues at coordinate 96,786 of WSPJ01000050.1, forward strand.
CCAAAGAAGGTGTTGGCGAGACGCGTGGAGCCCTACAGGACTCGGACGCAGGAAGACACGGATCCCGGAACCGAAGAGGCAAGCACACAGACAGAGGCAGAAGACAAGACTGTGAACATCTCCTCGAACAGCACAGAAAGGGTTCAAGGACTTGGGGTTTCTCTCAGGGGCTTGGGTGTCATGGCATGGAAAAACTTCTCACAAAGAGTGAAGCCATGAGCTTGAGATTTGATCAGGTACTGCTCAGGTGCCTCATTCTTCCATCTATTGCCTTAGGCAATGGAGCAGATTTATCCATGGTCCAGCCAAAACAAAGTGTTTGAGGGGCTTTGGCAAATGCAGCAGGTTTGCATGACATCTGCTTGGCATGTTCAGGGCCAGGGAGATCGTTCTCAATGTATCTGGTGGGTTTGCCAGTGAATGAATGGTCAATTCCAAAAAATACTTCTATAAAGATTTCACAGGTCATTTCAAATCCTGTGAATGAGTAACATCTTTGGACACAGTTCCTCCCTGTGGCTCCTTTTGAACCTGAGGAACTGGAAATTCTTGGGTCAGCAAAAATGAATTTTTGTATAAAATTTGAATTTTTGAAAGTGACACAAACAGAAAATAAGACAATGTCACTCCAAAATCATCATTTTTATAGAAACGTATCTGCTTGGTTCAAATACACCAAGGTGATAGCCAAAGCATCCTTCCAAGTTTCAGCACAATTACCACAGGGAATTTTTTATCTATAGAGGCAAAACTTGGCCTGCTATCCCTACAAATGTCAAAGGTAGTCTATGCAGCATTGCAAGAGTTTCATTGCTAACACCCGATTGGAAAATTTTTGAAAGAGCAAACAGATAAGGAGAAAAGATCAGTGGAACAATACAGTCCAAATTGTGATGATCATGTACACACATGAGACAAGGCTTGGAGAATTGCAGTTGCAATTTTCTCCCCACAGGCAGCATCAGGGGAGGCCTTGACTCAGATCATATAAGTTGCTAGCTGAACAATCATGCTTGAGCTGTTTCTCTTACACTCAGTGAAATGCTGACAGACATCAGCAGTGTAAGACGAGCAACTTTCCAAAACAGAGCAGCAGGTAACTATTTGCTGCTGGCACATGGACACAGGTGTGAAGAAATTGAATTTGCTGCATGAACATGTCAGATCATTCAAAATCAATTTATGAAAACATCAGAAAGTTACAAGGAAGTGTTAACAAACTTAAGGAGATCACTAGATCCTAGATGGTTGATGTGGTTGGATTTTTTAACCTTTCACCATTGTGAAGGTACCTTTAAAGGTAGGTTGTTACATTTTGACAAGGCTTGTGGTTCTTCTGCTCATCTTGCCATGCATCTTTGTGTGCATGTAGTGGGCCATGAACAAAGTTGCAAAGGGGGTGTTTTTGGTGCAAAGAGAGGGGGGAGATGTCGGGATTCAGGACATCCCTCTGGCTGTCCTGAGCAGCCAGGACCCCTGTCAGGGGTCTCAGAGACCCTGGCACAGAGCCCAGAATGCCTCTGTGGGTTTGATTATGGCCCATGGAGCAAATTACCAACCTTATATGAACACCAGCAAGCCACAACAGTTTAAGTAGAGTATTAGTAGATTTATCACAGGGTGAATCATGTATTTTAGGATTTTGGTACAGGGGGGTTATGGAGGCAAGATGGAGGGAACTGGGTGTGTCCAGCCTTTCTCCTTCTTCTTCTTAGCCTCCATGTTCTGTGATGATGTTGGCACTTATTTATTGGTTTAGAGTAGAAGTTCACTGTCTAGCATAGGTGATGGGCATTGGGAAGTTATTGTAAACATTGCACACGTAGTTTGTAGTATAAAGACATAACACCTCCCCAGGGGCAGGCAGAGTGCCTGTGGCTGCCCTGCTGAGCAGACCTCGGCAGGGCAGGAGAAAAATTTTTATAGATAAGATAAAATAAACATCGCTGAGACCGAGAAATGAAGAGCTCCGACTCCTTTTTTTAAGCGCCGGGCTGAGAAAAGAGACTTTGGAATCTTTCTCGAGGTCACTCTGACAAACAAATGATCTCGACAGGAGGTCAACCAATTCAAGGCAATCATGTTCTAAATTTTCTATAGGTTCTCCCATTAAAAATTGTGCTGGATTGAGGGCATTAGATGTGATAAATTCTAAGTCTTGTGTGTTCATTAGTATTATCTCATATTTTAGTATCCTGGCATCAGTTAATCACTGCTGAGCCTTCTGTCTCAGTATTGCTGTAAGATCATGGGGAGTATGCACTTTAATTTTTCCTTGTAAGGTCTGTTTTTGGGTTTCTTCTATCAGGACTGCAGTTGCTGCTACTGCTTGTATACACACTGGCCAGCCTCTAGCCACTGCATCTAACAATTTAGAAATATAAGCTACAGGTTTTCTGCAACCTCCCCACTCCTGAGTTAGTACACCATACGCTATACCTCCTTCCGCACTCACAAACAGGTCAAAGCTCTTCTTGGGGTCTGGTAGGCTTAGGACTGGGGCAGAAGACAATTTATCTTTTAGGTTCTCCAATTGTTGATCATCTTCAGCTGTCCAAATTAGGGGATCTGGAGCTACTAGTTTACTGTACAAAAATTTTACACTTTGCGAATATTGATCTAACCATAACTTGCAATATCCGAACAGGCCCAGGAGTTTTCTCACATCCCTTTTTGTTTTTGGGGCTGGGAGAGCTAAAATACCTGAAATTCTGTCAGGGCTCAACTTCTTATACCCCTCCCCCTATTATGTGCCCCAGGTATGTTACTTCTGATTGCACAAATTGTAATTTTTCCTGGGAAACCTTTAGTCCTTTTTCCCCCAGAAAATTCAAAAGCTTAATGCTAGTTTTTCTGATCTGCTCCTTTCCCTTCCCTGACACCATCAGGTCATCAACATACTGCAGGATCTGCACTTCTTCTTCAGGGATAAATTGTTCCATTAAACTTTCTAAAGCTTGTCCAAAGAGATTGGGGGATTCAGTGAACCCCTGTGGCAATCGGGTCCACCTCAGCTGTTGCCTCCTTCTTGTACTCGGGTCCTCCCATTCAAAGGCAAACCAATCTCTACACTCTATTGCCAGAGGACACGCCCAGAAAGCATCCTTCAAATCTATGACAGTGAACCAAGCATGTTCCCTTGGAATCCGACTTAGAAGACTATATGGATTTGGCACAACTGGATGTCTGGCAATGGTCCTTTTATTGACTTCCCTCAGATCTTGTACCAGCCTATATTTCCCTTCTGCTTTCTTGACTGCCAGTATAGGGGTATTATGTGGTGACATACAGGGTTCTAAGATTCGATCTTGCAACAGTTGTTCAATAACTATGGCAAGCCCCTTCTTTCCCTCTAGGGAAAGCGGATACTGTTTAACCCGTATGGGTGAAGTATCATCTTGCATTTTTATTGTTATGGGTGGAATATCCAATAAGCCTCGCTTCCCCCTTCAGCCCATACCTCGGGGTTTATCTCTGCAACATCGCCTTGGGATAACTTCATCACTTGTACTACCATCCTCCCCTCTCTTGGAACAATCCCGACCCCCAAATGAACTTGCAGATCCCTTCCTAACAAACTTTTTTCTAGTTTAGGCAGATAAATAAAATTAGCTTCCCACTCTCTTGCGTTTCCAATTATTTTTACATCTTCAATCACTGATGCTCTAAATGGTTTCCCTTCAGCACCTAAAACTTCACAGAATTTTTTCCCAATTTCCATACCTTTCGGTATTTTGTTGAGACAGGACTTATCTGCTCCTGTATCAACTAAAAATTCAAATTCTTCATTTAGGGGTCCCACTTCAAAGTTTACCAAGGGCTCTTCTAGATGTTGCATTGGGTCCCCTAAGGTGTAAAGCCCCTGACACCCCCAATCATCACCTCTAAGAACTCTTTCTAAGTTATCTTGTTCCCTGGCTATTGCCACATCGAGACTGGGCTTTTTACAAAACCTCCTGATGTGTCCTGCCTCTCCACAATAATAGCAGCGCTTTTCACTCATCGAGGTTTGAGGTCTCTCCATTTCTCTTGTACTTGACTGCCTGAGAGGCCTATCCTCGCCTCCTCCTGGCGGTGGACCCACCCACCCCACACTTTCTTTTACTACCTTGGATCGTGGTATAGAATTGCTTGCTCCCCCGCTTTCTCTAGCCACAGCGACCATGATTCTAACTTTGGCCTTTGCCTTTTCTTTGTCCCTCCTTAAATACACCTTCAATGCCTCCCTTAATAACTCATTAATGTCCTTGTTTTGCCATTCTTCTATCCAGTATCTATTCCAGTTTCCTCCGTATATCTGGCCAAGATTTGGTAACAAATTGGACTTTCAGTAGCATTTGGCCTTCTGTGGTGTCTGGGTCTATTCTAGAGTATAACTGGAAGTTCCGCTTTAGGCGATTAAGCCAAGCAGCAGGAGTTTCATCCTTTTCTTGTGTACCCTCAAACGCCAATTTGGTATTAGTTCCTTTGGGAACTGACTCTTTGATCCCCTGAATCATCAAAGATCTATATTCCATCATGGCCTTCCTCCCCTCCTCCTGATTAGGGTTCCAGTTGGGATCTGTTAGGGGCAATTTTTGTTCACCGGATTGCACCTGGGGTCCTGGACGGTTATCTCTCTCCCAGTCTTATGCCAGCCGCCCTAATCATCTGTACCTCTTCTAAGGAGAATAATATATTTAAAATAGAATTCATCTCCCCCTAAGTGTAGATATTTGGACCTAAGAATTGATCCACTTGGTTGGCTATGCCCACTGGGTCCTCAACTAAATGCCCCAACTCTTTCTTAAATCCCCTCACTTCAGAAGCTGTTAGAGGAGCATTCACAAAGCCAACACCTCCCACTGCTCCTCCCATAGGGACTTCTCTGAGGGGAAAAAATCTCTCTGCCTTGGAGGTCTTGGATCTGGTACCACAGTAAGGCCCATCTTCAGATACTAAACTAGTTTGAGGGATATCTGGGTTACCCTGAACTTTCTGCAGATCAGCAGGTGTATTTGGTGTTAGTAGTTTACCAGACAAGGAGGCATTTGTATCCCAACTAGGAAGAGGTAAAGGGACAGCGATAGCAGGGGGAAAAGAGTTATTAGGCGGAGTTAGAGAAGGGGTGGAGAATGCAGCAGGTGGAGTAGTCACTTGTGGTGGTGCAGAAGGAACTGGAGGAGCCAAAGGGGAAGGTGAGGGAGTGGTTACTAGGGGAGATACTGAGTCTATCTTAGGGGAAGGCGAAGAAGTAGAAGGAGGAATTTGAGGGGGCGGTAATGGGATGGCAGCCGGGGGAAGAACCGGGCCTGCCATTGGAGGTGCCTGAGCAAGAGGATTGTAAGGTGGAGGGGCAGCAGGAGGCAAATAATCTAGGGGGCCCCATCTTTTACCAATTCCAGCCTCCCCTCCTTCATTCCCATCTTTTTTCTTCTGCACTTTACAAATTCGTACTTCTTTGTCTTCAATAGCACTCTTTAACCAGCAATCTACATACAGTAATTGCTCAGGATCAGTATCTCCTCGAGCTGTCAGATAATTACTCAATTGCTGGCATATCCACTTGTCTCTTGTCCCACACCAAGGCCATCCTCTTTGCATTTTTAATTCTGGCCAGACTTCTACACAGTAGTGGATCATCTTTATCTTGTCCAATCCCTTTGTGTCCTCTACCAAATCCCATTTTTCTAACAGTTCCCCTAAGGGGCTACCGGGAGGTATATTCTTTAGTCTCTTGCCTGTTTTTTTACTATTACACCCTCCCATCTCTTCAGATCTCAAAGGTGTCTCTACCAACAGGTAATCTCAAAAAATTTAGCTGCCTGAAGCTCAGGACTTTATACTGTAACAACTGCCTGATCTCGTCGATAGCCCAACTTTCTGCGTCAGGTCTTATATCTATCAGGACTTGAACACACGAAACCCGGCGTAACAAGCCGGTTCGTGCCTGACCTCCTTAGTCAGGATAAACACTGCCTGATGTATAGTGTTCCCAGTCAACACCGTATCAGGACTTAAAAACAAATCCCCAGCCTCCTTCGCTGGGATTTGTGCCTGGCCTCCTTCGCCAGGACTTAATGTGCCTGCAGGGCTTGTGAGGTTGCCCGAATCCTTCTCGGGACTTACAATCGGCCTGACATCCTTCGTCAGAACCTTTGGGGTGCCGTGCCACTCATACAATATTTACAGTGTTTCCCCCGCACGCCCGGAGGATGCGTGCCACTCTAACAATATATACAGTGTTTCCCCCGCACGCCCAGAGGGTGCGTGCCACCCTAACAATATTTACAGTGTTTCCTCCGCACGCCCGGAGGGTGCGTGCCACTCTAACAATATATACAGTGTTTCCCCCGCACGCCCGGAGGGTGCGTGCACCCTAACAATATATACAGTGTTTCCCCCGCACGCCCGGAGGATGCGTGCCACCCTAACAATATTTACAGTGTTTCCTCCGCACGCCCGGAGGATGCGTGCCACTCTAACAATATTTACAGTGTTTCCCCTGCACGCCCAGAGGGTGCGTGCCACCCTAACAATATATACAGTGTTTCCCCCGCACGCCCGGAGGATGCGTGCCACCCTAACAATATTTACAGTGTTTCCTCCGCACGCCCGGAGGATGCGTGCCACTCTAACAATATTTACAGTGTTTCCCCTGCACGCCCGGAGGGTGCGTGCCACTCACACTCTGTTACCTCCGCACGCCCGGAGGGGGGGTGGCCTCTTTCCCCCTTAGGAGACGACTCACTCACGCCAATTCCACACGCTTCCCCCTGTTCCCGGCTGGCACCTTCGCAGGAGTCCAGAAATGCGGCACTGAGAGGTCCACTCTCGCTTCGGAAGTCCTAGCTGCCGGCCTCCGTCTCACTCACACACACACTCACTCGTCTCCCTCGCCCGCCACCGGATATTTCTTACCAATCCGTTGCTCCTCTGGGTCACTGCTCCTGAGCCGATCTCTTTCTCTGGTCCTTGTTACCAGCTATCCTCGAGGTCCAAGATGGCCGGTCCTGGTATCCTCTGAGGCGTGGTATCCCGGACGAGCCCCCAGCTGAAATAAAACACAACAGGGCAGGAGACCTTTCTCCTTTTAACGCCTTTATTAAAGTGATCAGCTCAGGATTAGGAAGTCCGACGAGGCGGCCAGCCGTCTCCGTCTGCTTCCCAGCGTGCCCCAGAGGAGGAGGATATGCAGCTTTATCCAGGGGTCCGATCCTCACAGGACCGTCTGGGCGGGGCCCGCTGTTTCTCGTCGCTTTCCCTTGCTTCCCAGCTCCAGGTCCTGGTCTCAGACAGCTTTTGTAGTCAGGGCGAGGGGCACTGAGATTCTTTAACATCTCTGCAGGTCCAGCACTCCACTCCCCACATCCACGAATCACTCCAATTCTTCAATTTTATATTTGGCTCGTTGGTTTTGGGGTTTTTTACAAGTTCAATATGTCCCATGTTACCCTGGTTTCTCAAAATCTGCATATTGTAATTCCTTCCCCCTCCCCAAATTCTCTCTGATCAACACAAAGATAGGGCTATTACCCTGTCCTAGCTAGGGTCGTTAAGCGATACAAAGAGAACTATTAACTCCAACGACTTAGTTAACATAACAAGTAACCCTGCTCAACAGCTTTGCCTCGCAGCTCTGGTTTTTTTTCTACTGATATAAAATTTAACAAAATTCAGTTCATAACATCTGAGACCATATTGGTGGTGACTGGGACCAGACTGAGAGCCACTGGGAATGTGCTGGGGGAACTGGGAACACGCTGGGGGCAAGTGGGAGTGACTGGGGCCCAGCTGGGAGAGACTGGGATCATTCTGGGAGTGACTGGGGTAACTGGGAGAACTGGGAACACACAGGATGAAAGCCACAGGAACTGGGAGCAACTGGAACCTTGCTGGGAGCAAATTGCATCATCATAGGGAATGACTGGGCGTGACTGGGCTCATCCTGGGAGCAGCCACTGCCGGCACCGGCACCCCCGAACCCCTTTCCCGGCCGTGCCGCCCCTCCAGCCCCAGCACCCCCCATTCCCGGCTCCCGGCAATCCCAGGGGTCCCCCCCTCTCGGGGTCCCCGCTTTGCCCTTCTGGGGCTCTCCTCTCTCCGGGCTCCCGCTCGGGGCAGCCGCGGCTCTCCCGGGGCTCCCCAGAGCCGGTGTCCCCCCGCCGGTGCCGCCGCTCCCGCGCGGTCCCCACGTGGCCCCGGCAGAGCTCGGAGGGCCCGGCCGGGCAGCCCAACCCCCCCCGCGGGGGGACCCGCATCCCCCCGCCCCCGCCGGGGCTCTGCCGCCACCCGCACCGGGACCCCCCAAAAACACCGCCCGGGGACCCCCCATGTCCCCCCGAGGGCCATCTGCGGCTCGGCTTTGGAGCCCAACAGCTCCAAACATCCCCCCAAAAAACCCCAAACCCAGGCACCCCCGGGATCTTTGGGCCGAGCTCCCCGTGCCCGGGTACCTGCAGGATGGGGGGCGATGCTCCCGGGGTGCTGCGAGTTCAGGCAGCGCCGGAGCCTCGCGATTCATCCTCCCCTCTCCTGCCTCTGCTTCCTGCTGCCGCTCCGCCTCTTCCTCCCTCCCTCCTCCTCCTCCCCCGCTTCCCGCAGCCCTCGCAGCCCGGGGCAGGAGCGGCGATGGAGCCGGGACAGGTCGGGATGGGCAGCGCGGGGCTCTCGGCTGCTCCCAGCCGCTGCGGGCGGGGGGAAGCCGGCCCGGGCCAAAGGAGAGGCAAACTGGGCAAACTGGGGGCTGCACATCCAAACTGGGCCTTGCTGGGGACCCTGCCTGGCCACTGCCAGCCCTTGGGGTTGATGCCCAAAAGACAGGCTGGAAATAAATCCCCACAGAGCGGTGTCTGCAGAGCAGGTATTTGTTCATTGCAGCGCTGGGGGTGAGCGGGGTTTCTCCTCCTCACTCACCCCCCTTTGTCAGTGCTGTGGTGTATTTGTACAGTCAGCGTGGCTCAGTGTCACTGTCCCACTCCAACATCATCACATACCCGCCGGAACTCATTTACATGGGATCAGCTGGTGGTTATCAGACAGTTCTGCACTGCCCTTGCGCCTCCCCAGTTTGGGGGCTGTCGGGGGTCTGTGATGAAGGCTTCCAAGGTCTTCTTCACATCTGAACTTTTCAACTTTGTCTTCGGATCACACACAGTTACAGCGTTCCTTGGTCTGGATAATCTAAATTCTTTGTTTTGGCTAACTGGCTTTGCACCTGCCAATTTCTCATTAGTGCTATGTTTACCTATCTCTAAAGCTATCCACCTGTCGAATTTTTTTTCTTCCTTTTTTTTGTCTATTCAGCATTAAGCAACTAGTTAACCATATGCTAGCCATTGCATTGTATAGAAAGTTATTTAGATCAAGTTATATAGGTATAAAATTTATATTTCAAGTTATATAGGTATAAAAAGCTATGATTCAGGTTATCTAGGTATCATGTTATATTGATATATAAAAAGCCACGACTTAGGTTATATTGATAGCAGGTCATATAGCTATATCAGGTTATATTGATATCTTATAACTCAAGCTGTATCAGCACCTTGTAACTTTGATCCAAGTTCTGTCGGCACCAGGGCTCTTCCCAGAGGCCTGGAGATGTTGGAGCAGGGACTGCAGACATGGGTGAGGGATCCCAAGAGTGGGATTTTGGGGCCAGGATCCGTGGGGATGGGAATGTCCCGCTCCCTTGCCGGGGCAGGGTCACACCTGAGCCAGGTGTGCAGGGCAGGACCTTGCCCTGACCCCAAGCACTGTCCCAGCTGCAGGATCTGCTTCCCATCGGCCTCTTCCTCCTGCGGCCCCGAGCCCAGCCTGGTGCTGAGCAAAGGGGCTGGGCCGGGGTCATCCCCTGGTGGGGGCTGTGCACCCCCTCTGCCCCCTCCCCAAATTCCCTCTGGGGAGCAGGAGCTGGGACAGGAGCCCTGAGGGGAGGGACAAGGGGGTGACACCAACATGGGGGGGTCACACACGGCCCCTGGGGACCCCCCCTCACTCTCACGGTGCCAGGAAGACAAACCCCTACATGGAGCCCCTGTCCCCTGGCAGCACCCTGTGGGCAGGGTCTGGTGGCAGCTCTGGGAGCCTGGGGGATCACGACTGCCCTAAAACCCCCTCCCAGCCCCACAGCCACTCCCAGCCCCCTCAAACCACCCCACAGATCCTGGCTGCCCACCCCTCCAAATCACTCCATGCAATAGAAATGGCCCCAAGATCCATCAAAACTCTTTCCCACCTCTCCCAAGACCCATCCAAGCTCTCTCCAAGCCACACAACCCTTCCACAACTCTCAAAACTCTCCCACAGACCCCTTGAAAGGCCTCTAAACCCCCTCTCAGCACCACAAATGCCACCAAGAGCCACTAAAACCCCTTCCAATCCCCTCGATCCCTTCCCAGGCCCCATGGCACTGACCAGGAGAAGTTTGTGGACAGGAACATTCACAGCTGGGAGCAGTTCAGGCACTTCAGCAGCATTTTAGACACTTCCATCCCTTTGGGCTCTTCCCAGAGGCCTCAAGATGTTGGAAGGGGGACTGCAGAGAGGGATGAGGGATCCCAGGAGTGGGATTTTGGGAACAGGATGAGGAGCTGTGTGAGCCACTTGCTGGGGTGTTGGTCTGGGGGCCCCCCTGGTGGTCCCAAGGCCCCAGGCTGCAGAGCTGTCACCACCTCCTACTTCAGGTGGTGGCTCTGGTGGAACCTCTGTTCCTTGGGGCTCCTCCTGCAGCCAGAGAACTCGTAGGGACCCTCCTCCAGGTGGGTCCTCCAGGAGCTCCATGAGCTTTGGGCTCCTACTGGAAGTGACTGGGCTCTTCTGGGATCATATGGAGATCATACTGGGAGTGACTGGGAATGACTCCAAGCATGCTGAGGGCAATTGGGATATATTGGGAGTGTCTGTAACCCTATTGCAGGTGATGGGGACCCCACTGGGAGCAACAGGGACCATGCTGGGGACAGCTGGGACTATGCTGGAGGCAACTGAGAGCAAGTGGCAGTGAGTGGGTCTACACTGAGGGCAATGGGCATGACTGAGGCCCTGGTGGAAGAGACTGGGATCATATGGGGAGTGACTGGGACTATGCTAGAGGCCACTGGTATCACACTGGGAGCAACAGGGAGCAATTGGAACCATGCTGGGGGTAACTGGGATCATACTGGGAGTGACTGGGCTCTGGGAAGCACAGGATGGTGAGGAGCAGGAGGAAAACTCCCATCCCAGCCCCACAAATACCCCTATTCCCACGGACTGCCCCCAGCCCGTGGCTCCCCTTACTCAGCCCTCCTCTGAGTGTCCTGGACTTGAAGCATCTCCAGGCCAGCGGGGATGTGCTTATACCCTTCAAAAGTTTTAAGCTTGCTTTTACCATCCTGATCCTATCTCACAGCAGGAAAAGAGTAAATAATTTTAGAGAGTACATGGACATTGGGCCAGCAAAAAACCCACCAAATTTATTGGGGTGTTGGCCAGGAAATCTCAAATTGGTGAACCAAATTACAACATGCCCCGCGTGGAACCAAGGGTCCCTGGGGACACTGCAGGATCTTGTGTCACCAGGGCTCCATTGTGACACTGCAGCACCAAGGAATTCATTGTGGCACTCTGAGGCCTCATGGAGCCAAGAGGCCACTGTGACCCTGCAGGGCCTTGTGGAACCATGCAGAGCATTGTGACAGAGCAGGACCTGGTGTCATGATGGGGCCATTGTGACACTGCAGGGCCCCATGGAACCAAGGGGCCAGTGCTGCTCCTCAGGGACTCCTGGAATGAAGGAAACATGTTTGACACTGTGGTGGCCCTTGGGACCAAGAGGCCATTGTGACACTGTGGAACCAAGGAGAGCATTGCTGCACTGCCAGACCTCATGGAACCAAGGATCCATTGTGACACTGCAGGGCCTTGGGGGACCACGGTGCCATTGTGACACTGCAGGGCCCAAGGATCCAAGGGACTTTGTGACACCAAGGGGTCCCATGGAACCAAAGGGACATTGTGACACTGGGAGGCCTCATGGAATCATGGAGACCATTGGGACACTCTGGGGCCTCATGGAACCACGGTGACACCAAGTTGTCTGGGAGTGTGGATCTGCTGGAGGGTAGGAGGGCTCTGCACAGGGCCCTGGACAGGCTGGATCCAGGGCCCAAATCCAACAAGGTGAGGTTTAACAAGTCCAAGTGCCGGGTCCTGCACTTTGGCCACAACAACCCCTGCAGCACTACAGGCTGGGGACAGAGTGGCTGGAGAGCAGCCAGGCAGAAAGGGACCTGCAGGGACTGATGGACAGCAGGCTGGACATGAGGCAGCAGTGTGCCCAGGTGGGCAAGAAGGCCAATGGCTCCTGGCCTGGATCAGGAATGGTGTGGCCAGCAGGAGCAGGGCAGTGATTCTTCCCCTGTGCTCAGCACTGGTTGGGCAGCACCTCGAGTGCTGTGTCCAGTTCTAGACCCCTGGGGTGGGCAATAGGAAGAAATTTGTACCATGGAAGAGTAAAGAAAGCAAAGGTGAAGCCAAGGAAATGCGCAGGGCAGTTTGGGGGTGGCTGCCAGGCAGCCCTGGCTCTGAGCAACAGCGTCTGCAGTGGGACAGGAAACTCCCAGCTGATGGGAACAAACTTTCTGGCTGAGTGCAGAGGCCAGGACAAAGCTGAGTGCTTTCCCTGGTGTCCCCCAGCCCTTGCTGGCCCCAGGGGCTGATGGCATTTGTGCTCCCTCAGGTTCATGTCCCCACAGCACCAGCATGGGGGTGCTCCCGCCTGCTGTGTGCAATGCAAACAGGGGCTGCTGAGCCAGTGCTGCCGTGTCTGTGCCTGCAAGGATGGGGCACCTGTGTGAGCTGGGGGAGAGGCCAGGGCTGCAGAGGGGGGATGTTGTTGGCAGCTCCATCAGGACGCTCTGGGACGCTGCCCTGGGCTGTGCAGCGCACTGGGGATGGATCAGCCCCTGCTCTGCTGCTCCTTCCCGTGTGCCCCAGGGCCCTTGCAGAGCCCCAGCCATGCTGTTTGCCCCCAGCCTGCCCACGGCCAGCCTGGGGCTGCTCACGGGGGTTTCTGTGCTGAGCATTGGCCTGGCCGTGTTCTTGAGAGAGCCTGGGCAAGGAGCCTGGAGCCCCCAGGGCCTGGCCTGAGGCGTCAGCGCTGCCCCAGCAGTGCCCATGGCCTGTCCCTGCTGCAGCCCCGGCACTGCCACCCCCAGGGCTGTGCCCGGCCCCGAGAGCACTCAGGCCCTGCAGCAACACCAGGGCCACCAGGGCAGCGGGGCAGGGCCACGGCAGCAGCACTGGCAACACCAAGTGCTGCTGCTGCTGCTGGGCACAGCTGCTGGGCCAGCACTGATCTGCCCCAGCTCTGCACACAGACATTGCTGCTGCAGCTCCAGAGAAGGCAACACAAGGGCATCTCTGCAGAAAACTCTGCTGAGAGATCTTTTAGTTCCTTCAAAGCCATTGAGAGCACAGCCCCTCATTGACACAGTCTGTGGCCACAGGGAAAGTGGAGAGAAACAAAATGGGTAATGGAACAAACAATGACATTTATTTGTTGAAAATATTAAAAACTAAAATTCAGAACAAAATACCCCATAAGCAAACAAACAGAAAGTATAAAACATGACTTTTATTACAAATGATTTGCAGAAACTGGCCAGTAGTTTAATGTTTCCGAAAGCATCCAGTCATCAGTCTCCACACTGCAGCCTTGAGCTCCTGGTTCCTCAGGCTGTAGATGAGAGGGTTCAGGACTAGAGGCACCACCGAGTACAGAACTGACAGGGCCAGATCCAGGGATGGAGAGGAGATGGAGGGGGGCTTCAGGTGAGCAAATGTGCCAGTGCTGATAAAAAGGAGACCACAGCCAGGTGAGGGAGGCAGGTGGAAAAGGCTTTGTGCCGTCCCTGCTCAGAGGGGATCCTCAGCACGGCCCTGAAGATCTGCACATAAGAGAAAACAATGAACACAAAACATCCAGAGTCCTAAACAACACTGACAGCGATGAGCCCAAGTTCCCTGAGGTTAGAGTGTGAGCAGGAGAGCTTGAGGATCTGTGGGATTTCACAGAAGAACTGGCCCAGGACATTGCCATGGCACAGGGGCAGGGAAAATGTATTGGCTGTGTGCAGCAGTGAATAGAGAAAGGCACTGGCCCAGGCAGCTGCTGCCATGTGGGCACAAGCTCTGCTGCCCAGGAGGGTCCCGTAGTGCAGGGGTTTGCAGATGGACACGTAGCGGTCGTAGCACATGATGGTCAGGAGGAAATACTCTGCTGAGATGAAAAAACAAAAAAAAAGAGCTGGGCAGCACATCCTGTGTAGGAGATGTCCCTGGTGTCCCAGAGGGAATTGTGCATGGCTTTGGGGACAGTGGTGCAGATGGAGCCCAGGTCGCTGAGGGCCAGGTTGAGCAGGAAGAAGAACATGGGCGTGTGCAGGTGGTGGCCGCAGGCTACGGCGCTGATGATGAGGCCGTTGCCCAGGAGGGCAGCCAGGGAGATGCCCAGCAAGAGGCAGAAGTGCAGGAGCTGCAGCTGCCGCGTGTCTGCCAATGCCAGCAGGAGGAAGTGCCTGATGGAGCTGCTGTTGGACATTTGTGCTGCCTTGGCATGGGGACTGTAAGAAAAGTAATCATGGAATAGTTGTGTTTGGAGAGGACTTGAAATATCCCAGCACAGCCTGGGGGCACTTTCCCCCCACTGCCTGCCCAGGGCTCTGCTGCCTGGAGCTGTCCCTGCAAGCACCTGCTTCCCTGTGCCCACAGGATCTGGGCGCTGCCCACACGATCCCGTTGCTGCCCTCAGGATCCAAGTGCTGCCCACACGATCCAAAAGCTGCCCGCAGGATCCAGGCACTGCCCACATGATCCAAAAGCTGCTCGCAGGATCTGGGTGCTGCCTGGTCGATCTGGGCACTGCCCACAGCATCCTGGGGATACCCATGGGGACCCAGGCGCGGCCCACACGCCCCAGGCTCTGCCCATAGGATCCAGGAGCTCCCGTCAGGATCCAAACTCGGCCCAGACGATCTGGGCAATGCACTCAGGATCCAGGAGCCGCCCACAGGATCCAGGCTCTGCCCACACGATCCAGGAGCCGCCCACAGGATCCGGGCCCTGCCCACACGATCCAGGAGCCGCCCACAGGATCCGGGCCCTGCCCACACGATCCAGGAGTCGCCCACCGGATCCGGGTCCTGCCCACACCACCGCGGCGCCGCCCTCAGGACGCCGTCCCGCCCCCACGGCCCTCAGGGCAGGAGGCGGGAACGGAGGGGCCTGAGGCGAGTGCAGGCAGCGGCAGGGCTCGGTTTCATTGGTCTTTGTTTCTCAGTGTCCAGGGGCTGTCAAAATCCATATTTTTCCTTGTTGACCAAGCCCCAGGGCGCCCACCCCTGCGCAAACACCTTGTAACAGAACGCACGTTCTACCTGTGTCCCGCACAAAGGCAGGAATGGCAACAGGAATTTGCACACTGGGCTTTGCCTCCAGACCCTGGACCTGCAGCCGTGCCCAGAAAAGCAGCAGACAGGGAGGTGAAATATTCAGAAGCATTCAAAGACTGAATCCTTTAGCCCGTGCCGCTCTTAAGTCAAGCTTACTGCATCAGTTCATATCACGACACAACTGAGCCTAAGGGGATCCTGACCAGAATCACAACTAAACTCAGCTTCAGGCCAGATGTCACAGCAATTCAGAGCAGCATTTGTGCAGTTCGTACCTTTCATGAGATGAACAACCACATGTGGTATTCTTAGACAAAGATACAACTAGGAAAAGGCACACTTGAAAGGGCTTGCAGTGTAGGACTTCCAGTCACTTTAGGAAGGAAATCTTTTGACTTCAATTAAAGCCAAAGAGATACTGAAGCAGTCCAGCCCATCATGGGTCTTTGATCTCTTTTGTTTCAAAATTCTATTCCAACAACGCATCAGCGGATTCTTTTCCTTTGCCTCATGAACCTTGTGAGCTGTCCTGTGTATTACTCTGCGTTATAAAGTGAGAAAGATGGACTTCTTGTCTGTGCCCAGAGTGTTAGCGTTCAAAAACACATAATCACGGAGTGATTATATGCGGTGCTTTTTATTAAGAGCTCTGGGAATTGGGGTATACAACCTAAATCTAATTCCGACCATACATTCGAGGTGAACGTGTTTTATACTCTATCGTTACATAACTTTCATGTTGATTATAAAACTTACATTGTTCTATTGTATACGTAGATTCTTATGGTATAATAATTATACTTAATTACTAAACAATCATCACATCCAACAATTATATCATTTATCATACTGCTTATTCAGGTGCAGTGTTCTGAGAAAAGCACAAAGCCTAACATCTTAGAGTTCTATCTTTGTCATTTTCTAGTGTTCCAAAACCAGGCAAATACCTGGTGTCTACACCAACCTGATCTCGTGTTTGCTGACATGTGCTGGCACCACCAGTGCCCAGATCCGGTATTTTTCAGATGCCTGCACAGCATAATTCCAGCAATTTGCTGGCACAGAAAATTAGCATCTGGTAATTTCTCAGTGCCAGCACAACCCAAATGCAGCAATTTTCTGGCAAAGAAAGCCAGAACGCAGCAGCTTCCTGGTGCTGCCACCAGCACCACCCAGGTCTGGTGTTTTCTGCACAAGTGCCCAGATCTGGAAATTTCCCAGGGCCAGCACAGCCCAAGTCCAGCAATTTGCTGGTAGGGAAAGACAAAATCCGGCAATTTCCTGATGCCAATACAGGCGCCCAGACCCGATGTTTGCTGCCACCACCAGTGCTCAGATCTGGATATTTCCCTGTTCTGGCAGAGCCAAGTCCAGCAATTTTCTGGCAAAGAAAGTCAAAATCTGGCAATTTCTGGCTACCGTCATTGGCAATGCCAAGATCCAGTGTTTACTGGCACCACCAGTGCCCAGATGCGGGAATTTCCCGGTGCCAGCACAGCTCGAGTCTAGTAATTTTCTGGCAAAGAAAGCCAAAACCTTGGAAATACCTGGTGCTGGCCCCACCCAGATCTGGCCAGTGCTCAGATCCAGCAGTTTCCCAGTGGCAACACAGCCCAAGTCCAGCAGTTTGCTGGCACGGAAAGACAAAACCTGGCAATTTTCTGGTGATAGCACCGGCACCGCCCAGATCTGCGGTTAGCTGGCACCGCCAGTGCCCACATCTGGCAATTTCCCTGTGCCAGCACAACCCAAATGCAGCAATTGTCTGGCAAAGAAAGCCAAACCCCAGCACTGTCCAGATCTGGTGTGCTGGGGTTGGTTCAAAAGAAGAGGGAGACCTCAGCTTAAGGCTGTGGGAAAACCCTCTTTAGTTTGGGTCAGGAGGGGCTCCCACCCATAATCCTCTTGTTCAGTTATGCAGACTGTTACTAGAAAGTTCTGAGTTCTCTTTGCTATCATTGGTTACTTAATATTGCAAAAAATTTGAAATTCTTAATCTCTTGGATCCTTCCCTCAGATCCCGCCTTAACCCCTCCACATAAATAAATGTGTAAATATCCCTGCTAGACCCTGGACCCAGGCTTTTTTCTGCTTTGCTCTCTGTACTGTGCACACCATCCTGTTTGTTGTGTTTGCCTTCATTAAAGTTCTATTTCCACAGCACCAGATGAAAGCAGTCTCTGTAAAGTGGTCAGAGCTGGTTCTCAGGGAAACCACTGGTCAACGGTCCAGACGAGGACCAGAAGGTTTCACTGGTGCTTGCTGGCACTGCCAGGACCAGATCTGGAAATTTCCCTATTCTGACACAGCCCATGTGCAGCAATTTACTGGCACAGAAATCCAAAATCCGGCAACTTTCTGCTACTGGGTCTGGCACTGCCCACACCTTGTGTTTGCTGCACCAGTACCCAGATTTGGAAATTTCCCGGTGCCAGCAGAGCCCAAATCCAGCAGATTTCTGTTGCTGGCAACGAGACCACCCAGATCTGGTGTTTGCTGGCAGTGCCAGTGCCCAGATCTGAAAACTTGCTGGTGCTGACACAGCCCAAGTCTAGTGATTTGCAGGCACAGAAAGACAAATTTGGAAATTTGAAGGTTCTGGCTCCAGCACCATCCAGATCTGGTGTTTGCTGGGACCGCCAGTGCCCAGATTTGGAAATTTCCCGGCGTCTTCACAGCCCAGGTCTAGCAGTTTGGTTTTAGGCTAGCTTTGGAAGAGAAATTCCTCAGACTGTGACTTTCCTTTTTCTTGGAACTGTTTAAACCTGCTCTGGACTGAAAACCCAGAAAAACACCGGCAGCTCACACCTGTGGCCCATCAAGGTCTGGGACGCTGCATTCCAGCACCAGAGGGACTTAGAAGAGACCAAGTCAGCCAACTGCAACCCACAAAAAGGACTTTCTGAATTTGCCATCTCTTCAGCACTGTCAGAGGTTTTATTTAATATTATTCATTTTTCATGCTTGTGAATACTTTACTTGTTAAATAAACTGGGGTTTTTTTCACTTTTCTCGAGGGAAGTCTTTTCCTGAACTAGTAGGGGGAGAGGCTGCTTGAACTTGCTTTCTAGACCGACCCCTTTTGGAGGTTTCCTCCCAAAATTTGCCCTAAACCAGCACAAACAGTCATAATGAAAATTGCAGCAGTGGCATAATTTCCTGGAGGCAAATCTTGTGTCAGAAGCTTGACCTTGTTCTCCATGAGAGATTCTTGGGAAGAGCAGACAGGAGAAGATTCCTAGAAAATTGAAACAGCTTTCCAGAAGTGAAATGAAAATGAAAGAAACAATCAGGGATGTTTTCCTCTATTTATTTCTATGCTCCCCTTATTCCATCTTGCACTACTTCCATCCCAGTAATTCCAGATGCACTGCACCTCTAAGATCGGTGACTTAGTGATTTTTAGACACTCAAAAATACCGTGAGCCACACACAGTTTTCCTTCCCCTGTTTTTCCTGGAAGGCAACACTGGAGATACACGTGCAGTGCTGGGCTCAGGTAGGAATCCTACCCCAAGGGAAGGTGTCCCGACAGTGTTTGACCCTGAGCAAGGACAATGCACAGCAGCAAGCGAGGGGATTGCTGTGCCAGTGTGCAGGAGTCAGGGCTCTGCATCTGGGCTCAAGGCTGCAAAGTTCCCGTGTTTGGACAGACTCAGGGGCTGTCCCCGGGGCGCGCGGGGCTCGAACGTGGGGCTCGTGGGGCGAGCGGGGAACGGACACGGGGAAGAACGGCCCCGGTGCTTCAGTTGCAGCGGCGGCAGCGGCGGCAGCAGCAGCGGCGGCAGCAGCGGTGGCGACAGCAGCGGCGGCGGCAGCAAAACAGATATTTAGAGCACTCTTTCTTTCTCTTTCTCTCTCTCTCTCTCTCCCTTTCCCGCGGTCGGGCACCCTTCTCTCGGGGTCCCTTGCCCGGCGTCCCTCCCCTCTCCCCGCCTCCCTCCCCCATGCCGGGCCGGGCCATGCCCCCGGCCCGCCCCCGGCCCCGGGCGGGGCTGCCCCGTCCCCGCCCCCGCCCGCCCCGCCGCGGTCTCGCCTCCGCCCGGCTCTGGCCGTGCTGGCGGTGGCGCTGCTGGGCGGGCATCAGTGGCTGGTGCGGGGGCGGCATCGCCGCCCTTCGGCTCCGCCTGGCCCGAGCCCAGGCCCCGGACCCGACGCAGGGTCCAGTCCAGACCCCAACCCCGACCCCGACCCCGACCCCGACCCCGACCCCGGCCCCGGTCTCGGCTCCTCCCGGGGCCCCCGGAGGACACAGGCGGCGCGGCCGCTCCCGCCGCCTCCGCTGCGGCTTCCCCGGCCCGAGCTCCGCCGCTCGGCAGCGCGGCCGCCGGCCCCGAGCCTCCCGTGCCGCGTTCCAAAGAGGGAACGCCTGGGCATGGCCGGCCCGGGGCGGCTGAGGGGCGCTCGGGGGCCGTTGCTGGCCCCGGGCCGAGCGCTGACAGCCGCGTCCCGCCCGCAGGGAAGGCGCAGCAGGGCCTGAAGGAGCAGTACAGGCTGGGCTCGCTGCTGGGGCGCGGCGGCTTCGGCAGCGTCTTCGCGGCCACGCGGCTCTCGGACGGCGCCCCGGTGAGCGGCGGGCGAGGAGGAGGGGGCGGAGGGTGAGGGGGGCGGAGGATGGGGCTCGGCAGGGCGGGCGGCGAGCTGAGCCCGGTGGTGCCTTTGGCTTGCAGGTGGCCATCAAAAGGGTGCCACGGAACCGCGTCCGGCACTGGGACGAGCTGGTGAGTGAGCGGGGCCAGCGGGAACAGCCGGGCCGTGCCGGGCGGGGATGAGGCGAGGCCCGGCATGGGGGAAGCCACCAGGACCCCTCGATGGGGAGCGGGCGTGGGGCCAGCGCAGGGCGCAGAGCATCCCGGGCTGGCTGAGGGGTTCCCCAGCCCTGGCACGGCCTCAGCCCCACTGACGGCACCGCGCTCCTCCCGCAGCCCGACGGCACCAGCGCCCCGCTGGAGATCGTGCTGCTGGACAAGGTGTCCACCGGCTTCCCCGGTGTGGTCCAGCTGCTGGAGTGGCTTGAGCTCCCCAATGACATCTTGATGGTGCTGGAGCGCCCGAAGCGCTCTCAGGACCTGCACCGTTTCATTCGGGCACGGGGGTTCCTGCCGGAGGAGGAGGCGCGGGAGCTGTTCCGCCAGGTGCTGGAGGCCGTGCGGCACTGCACCAGCTGCGGGGTCCTGCACAGGGACATCAAACCAGGGAACATCCTGGTTGACCTGGCCAGCGGGCAGGCCAAATTGATTGACTTTGGCTGTGGCACCTACCTCCAAGAGACAGCCTACACTCACTATGCAGGTGAGCCCATGCAGGGGTGTGCTCCTGGTCCCAGCATCCTGTGGCCCAACATCTCACAGCCCAAACTGGGTGTGGCAGCGGGGATTCTCTCTTTTGCGGCCCTTCATGGCACTGAGTCTTCAGCTGAGTTTCCTTTGAAACTCAGGGCTGAGTGGGGAGCCAGCTTCCAGCCCTGCTGGCAGCCTTTGCCCACCACCCTGCCCAGGACTGGGGCTGGGCTGGGGCAGCCAGCCCAACAAAAACCCCCGTGGGTGGGGGTAGCAGAGAGGAGGGACCGGAACCTGTGCCCAGCCGGTTTGGTGTGCAGGTGAGAAAGGGCTTGGACTGCTCCACTCACCTGGTCTGGTTTGGGTTCATAATGTTTTATGGGGCAATGCAGGTAGGGAGGATGAGAGCATGGTTTTTCCCAGCACTGAATGGGTTCTTCCTTGTTATGGTTGGGCCTTGCGAGGGCTTCCACTGCCTTCTTCTGATACCAGTGGCTTCTTTTCCAACCCTAAGTGTGTGCACAAGTCCCAGGTGCTGGTGAGAGGGCAGCGGTCACCCTGTGTGCCACTGATGCAGCCCCAGCAGGCCCAGGGATGCTGGGGCCAGGCTCTGGGAGCAGCAGCATCCCCCTGCTGAACTCCATCTGTATTCCATAGGAACACGGTCATACAGCCCCCCGGAATGGAACGACTTTGGGTGGTACCACGCCGAGGCAGCAACGATCTGGTCCCTGGGCATCGTGCTGCACCAGATGGTCTGCGGGGAGCACCCTTTCAGGAGGGGCCAGAACCTCAGCTGGGGCCAGCTCTCGCTGCCACAAAGGCTCTCTCAAGGTGGATCCTCATCTCTGGGCACGGGGGGAATCCCAGTGCTGGGAGACAGGAACGGGCTTGTGAGCATCCTGCTCTGTCAGCTGCTGAGGAGGTGGCACATGTCCTGCTCTCCTCCAAAACAGGGAATTGATGGGAAAATTTAGGCCCAGCTCTGATCACATCCAGAATGGCCTGGGCATGGGAATAGTGGGGCAAAGCAGACAGGAGCCTTCTCTGGCTGACAGGCAGTTTCTGCTTTCTCTCCCCAGAGTGCAAAGATCTGATCAGGTGGTGTTTATCTGTGAACTCCTTGGACAGACCCACCTTAGAAGACGTGTTCTGTCATCCTTGGATGCAGGATATTCATCTGCCTTAGATGAAGGGAGAGAGCCACAGGCACACTTTGATCCAGGGCCCTGGTAAGTTCCAGCTCCACACATGCCTTGGCAGTCAGAAGCAAAGGAACCCAGAGCTTTTTGTGCTGCCTGTGTCACTGCACTGGGGTCATGGGATGGGAACACACAGCCCTTGTGCTGGAGCTGAGCTGCTCTGCCCAGCACTGGTGGCCTGCCATCCAAGCTGGTTTTGCTTGTCCTGGTTCCCTGACAGCTGGGGCCCTGGGCAGAGCCCTGAGAGCCTGGTCTGGTCCCAGGGAAGGAGAAGGAGCCCCTGGAGAAGCTGTACCGGGTGGGGATGCTGCTGCTGCTGCTGCTGCTGGAGACAGCAAGGGTGACATCAAGGATGACAAGCTCTTCCTCAGCCTGGCCACTGGAGGCTGAAGGTGATGGACTTTGATACTGGCACCTTCTTCAAAGCCAAACTCCACAGGGAATTTGCAGATGAGTCCCCACCCGGGGAAATGCTGCCAGATTTGGGCATGGCCCAGCCTGGCTGGGAACCAAAGGTTCCCCCTTTGCTGGGGCAGGTTCAGCTGATCCTTCAGTCGCTGCCCAGCTGCTCTTGGCAGGGCTGGGGATGGGCTGGGGTGGGTACGAAATGGGAGTGGGCTCCTGGCCCTGCCAACAGCCCCCAGCACCCACCGTGCCCCGGGCTGGGGCTGGGGCTGGGGCAGCCAGCCCGACACAAACAAACCCCATGGTGGGAGCAGAGGTGGGACTCCAGAACCTGTGCACAGCTGCTTTGCTGTGCAGGCGAGGAAGGGCTTGGGCTGCTCCACTGCCCTTGTTTGCTTTGGGATCACTGTGATTTTGGGGGGCAGTGCAGGGGGGAAGAGAGAAAGTGTGGGCTTCCCTCAGCCATGGCTGGATTTTTCCCAACCATGTAGGAGTTGGGCCTTCCTCAAGGCCCTGACAGAGATAAGAGTTTTTACCTGTTTTTCTTGTTTTCCCTTTTTGCATCTAATCTCTTTTCAATAATGTGTTGTTTGTTTTTGCAGAGGAAGCGTTCGAGGTGGTCCAGTGTGGATGGGGAAGTGCTTGGGAGCAGCTGTGGCGTGGATGGGCCGTGCCCTTGGAGAAGGCTGAGGACATGGTTTGGGAGCAGCTTTTCTTCCAGCCGTGGCTGGCGTGAGGTGGGTCCCTGTGTGCTTGGCAGGGTGGGATCAGAGCTTTTGGGAGCTGGCAGCGAGCACAGGAGCATCCTGCTCTGGGCTCTGCTGAGGGCTGGATGTGCCGTGGCTGGCTGCAGGCTGGGCACATGTCCTGCCCTCCTGCTCTGTGCCAAAGGCAGCAGGGATGGGCAGCTCTGGGCACAGCTCTGGGCACAGCCAGCATGGCCTGGGCACCGCAGGCCTTGGCACAAGGGCACAGGAGCCCTCAGCTGACGGGCACTTTCTGCTTTCTCTCCTTGCAGCCGGGCTCTGCGGGTGCTGAGGCTGCTCTGGGCTCTGCCAGGGCTCTGCTGGGCTCAGCCCTGGGCCCAGCTGGGCTGGCTCTGCCCTCACATTGCTCTGACAGCTTTGCATCAGACGAGCCCCTTGCGAGCACAGCGCCTGAGCTTTCTGCTTTGGCAGGTGAGTGAGACTCTGCTGCAGGCCCAGAGATTGCAGCTGGGGACACACATCCAATTGGCAAGGACCCAAACCCTCCACAGTCCCAGCTGAACGCCTGGATCTGTACAGGGTGTTTTGTCTGTCCCATTCTTCCTTCTTGATTGGCTGGAATTGTGCAATTGCACTTTCTTCCTCCTCTAGCAGTGCCACGAGTGGGCCAAAGCTGGCGAGTGGGCCGTGCTCCTGAGGCAGTGCAGTCTGGAGCTGGTGGATGGAGAATTGCCCTTCTGCACTTCCAAACCAGAGCAAAAAGCTGTAAGTGGGACTTTGTTTCTCTAAGAAATCCCTGACAGTTTCAAAGGGAATGTGCAGCTCATTCACAGGGTGAGAAGGAAGGGCATCTTCTAAAGGATTAGGGGTTTGACAGAGTTTCCATTCCCAGTCCTGCTTGGAGCTTGCAGGGCACAAAGCAATTTCCTCTTGCTTTGACCACAATTTCAAATACCAATGTTGGAAACAAAGCCCAAAATCTTTTAAAAGGCTGCTGAGCTCAGTAAGATGGATCGATGCCATCAGCACATTTACAATGTAAATAACTGAGTTCTCTTTTTAAATAGATCATTTACCTCTTTATGCAAAGAATGTAACTTTGCATTTATGGTTTTTTTTTCACTAACATTATGTTATGTTTTTTCACTAACACTTAGATTTTATTCTTATCTTTTACAATTTTCCTATTTTTTCTCCTTTTCCTTTTTTTTTCCTTTAAATAGCAAACATGTCCTATCAAAGGAATGTCCTTTGCTCCTGGTTCCCGTGTGGAGCAGCTCCCTTCCTGCTGGCTGAGCTGCTCAGGCAGAGCCCGGCAGCTCCTGGCCCTGCAGGGCTGAGGCTTTTCCCCGTTGCTGGGCACAGACTGATGGAGCAGCACTGCTGAACACGGGCACACAGAGGGACCAGCAGCAGCTGCCTTTGGCCACCTGAGGCTCCAAGGCCCAAACTCTGAGCAGCCAGGGCTGGAAGAGACTGGCAGGATCTGATCCCTGACTCTGGGCCAGGGCTGCACAAATGACCCCACAGCAGCAGCAGCAGCAGCAGCAGATGGAGCTGACTTTGAGCACAGCCCCTGCCCCTCTTCCCTGCCGTGTGCAGCGGTGTCACAGCAGCCTGAGGCACCTGGGAGCCCCCAGTGCCAGCAGGGACTTGAGATGGCAGCCCTGGGCTCCTGGAGGCTGTGCAAGGAACGGAGCTGGGCACTCCCTGTGCATGGGGAGCTTCCAGATGGAAAAGGCTGCTGTGCCCAGGCAGCTGCAAGGGCACAGAAAGGAGGCTCTGGAGCACTGGATCTGTGCCAGTGCCACAGTCCTGGGCAGCAGCCAGCGAGCCCTGGGGGAACAGAGGGCACAGCAAGAGGGACAGAACCAGGCAAGGGCAGAGACTGGAGAGAGCCAGAGCCAGGAGCAGGAACAGCTGCTCCATTGCACTCTTGGAGAAAGCTCTTGGCTGGTTCAAAGCACTGAAAGGCGTGAAGGGCAGAGAGGAGGCCACAGCAAACAATGCTCCTGTTTGCACAGCCTCCCCTCTCCGTGTCCCAGAAGGAATTGCATGGACTGTGTTCTTCTCTCCGAGTCGTCTCGTTCAGCATGAGCAGCTCAGCACCAGGAGCTGAAGGAGCTGAAGCCTCAGGCCACAGGAGCTGGGCAAGAAGGAACTTTTGGAGCAAAGTAATGCTGCTAAAATAGCCCCAGCTGAATGCAGTGGATATAATCATGGAATCACAGAATCCTTTCTGTTGGAAAAGCCCTCTGAGCTCACCCAGTGCAGCCGCTCACCCAGCAGTGCCAAGCCCAGCACTAAACCACGTCCCTGAAGTGCCAAGGCCTGGACACCAGCCCTGAGTGAGGCCTGAACAGCAGGCCCTGAGCCAAAGGTGGCCTCTGGATGAACCTTCCAACCAAAGGTTATCTTTGTATCTGCTCATTAATGAAATATGCATGGTCATTAGCACTGTGATAGATGTAGCCACTCATTAGTGAAACCTGTATTGACCTTTGTGTATTTAGAAGCCAGACAAGGCCATGAAATCTGACATCTGGCCTTGTTTGGGGCTGAAGGATCAAAGTCACCTCCCTTGGTTCCTCCTTGAGCCCTGGCCAGGCTTTGGGAGGGACCCAAGAGGAGGATGAAACCAGATGTTCCCACACTGGAAGTGCTGTCAGTTTGTTCATTCAGCACTGTCAGAGCTGGGCCCTCTCCCAGCGGGGTTGGAGCCTCACCTGTGGCTGGAGGCACCTGCAGGAATTGCCAGTGCCCAGGAGTGGCTCTGCAGCCCTTGGCTGTGACAGCTTCCCCAGCTGCTGTGTGGATCTGGGGGATGGTAAAGCCTGAGGGTAACTGGGGCTGGATCTTTGTTAATCACTGCAGGCAATCTTTGGTGGGGATGGTTGGGTGCATTGCTGAGCTGCTCCTGTTGTGATTCTTTGCTGCTTTGAACTGCAGGAAATGACACTGATTCCTTCAGTTGGAGTCTGAGTCCTTGGTGCTGACTTTGCCCACTGGTAAAACAAAACTGGCACAGTCTGGCCAGATCCCAACAAAATGTCACTTGTTCAATGTAAATGTGAGGAATCAGTCCCATCAGAAATTCCCAGATGGGAAGCCCTTCCCTGGAGTTCCCTGGCTCTGGAGTGGGCTGAGGTGGGAGCCCAGTGTGAGCAGTGGGGCAGTCGGGTAAAAGAGGCTGAACCCCTGGATGGCTTCAAATGCATCCAAAAATTACATATGGGAAAAGGAAAAGAACTTGTGGGTTTTGGCAGACAAAGATGAATTTGTTAAGAGTACATTGGAAACAGCACCTTCAGAAGGAACAATTATTTCAAATGCTCCCACATGGAGAAAGAGAAGAAGGTTTTGATCTTGAGCTCAGATGCATTTGTGCAAGTGAAATATCAATATAATAAATAACTATATATGTATTTATAGTATAATAAGACCTTCATATATATATTTTTGTATATTTTTATATGTATGTCTATATCTGTCTATCTATATCAATATGTATATCTACATATAAAATAATAATAATGTGAAATAGTGCTGACAATACTAATTTGGTAGCTTTGGCTGCTCAGGGATGTAACACTAAATACCCTACAGAACAGGATTGGCCAGGACCCTAATGTCAGTGGTCAACTTTGTGAGATTCTATACAGTGAAAAAAGGAGGAAGGGAGGAAATTGGCTATTTTTACAGGGTTTGCTGATACTGTGATGCAGAGTGCTTTGTCTGTTGCTGTGAAAAATACAGTGATTAAGCCTGCAGGGCTTTTCATGTGCCAGACTATCCACAAGCTGCAGGATTGGTTGAAAGGGTGAAGGGGTTGTTAAAAGAGCAGTTGAAAAAATGAGGAGATGGGAACCTTTGCCCATGGAGAACCCATCTCCCAGATGTGCTCCATGCCCTTAACAATGGCCCACGGGGGAAATGGAAACCCCCTGGCTGTGCACGGCTGCCCCCAGTTTGCAAATCCAACCATGGGCAGTGAGACTTGGGCTGCCTGGGAAATTGTTCTGGCTGTGATGGCCCCTGGCAGGGCCAGCCCAGAGGCTGCAGGGCTGGGCCTTCATGCATTGGAATTAATTAGGATAAATTCAAAGCAAATGAGAGCTATCAATACTGAAACAGGAATTCAGATTCCTCCAGGACACTTTGCTTTGGTAACTGCTCACTTGGAGCTTGGCCTTGCAAAGTGTTCATGTCATGGCAGGAGGAATTGATGCAGAATATCAAGGAGAAATTACAGTAATTCTGTTAAACATAGTGACCAGGATTGGATTAGTCAACCCCATGACAGGGTAGCACAATTATCAATATTGCAATTTTAAGAACGATTGTGAAAAAAGGAGATCCACCTCCAATCACCACCGTTTGTGGAGATAAAGGGTTTGGATCCAGCAGTCCTAATAATGGAGCCAGAGTGTGGGTCCGGAGGCCAAATGGCCCTCCCGAGGCAGCTGAAGGAACAGCTCCTGGGAAAGACAACTCTGAGTCCTGAAACCTGGGCAGGAACAATGGGAATGTGTCCCTGCAGCCAAGTGTTCTGTGTGAGAACAAGTAGATCTGACAGGATATTGTTTTACACATCCTGCCAGACCAAATCTCCCTGTTTGCCCCAAGGGCCCCTTTGGAAAATGCTCTGACCCACGGGGCTCCATGTGAAGGCTGCTGTGACACTGAGGGACTTGCACAGGAATTCCATCCAGGAGCCTGGGTGCCCCTCAGGGACTGGGACCCGGCCCCTTCCAGCCAGAGGGGAAAGGGCCCCCCAAGCCTTGTTAGCCACAGACAGCATGGGAAAGCTGAACAGCAAAGGGCCTGGGGCATTATTCTGGAATTAACATGGTGCCAGCTCCATGGACAACAGAATTCTTGTTCCTAACTCGAATGAGATTGAGAAAAAAGAATGAAGAATGGTGTCACTAAAGTACTACTGATGTCTGTAGTTGTACCTTGATAGTCAGCCAGAATCTTTGTCTGCCACAAACACCTCTAGTGTTTCACCAAGGGGTTAGTCATCAAAATGTAATGATGAGTTATGATGGATTGCTGAGCTTCTGTTGTAATTCTTTGCTAATGATGATGTGCTTTGCTGAGCTTATCCTTTTGTAATTCTTTGCAGCTGTGCATGATATAAATGACACAATTCCTTAAGTTGGTGTCTGTGTCTTTGGTAGTGACCCTGCCCACTGGTGAAACAGGGCCCCCTCTTGCCTAAGTGTTACCTGGCAAGGCAGAAACCCTCCCTCCAAAATTCCCCCCTTCCTCCTTGTTCCCCCCGTCATACCCTGAGCATGATGTGCTCTGGTCTGGGCTATCCCGGGGTCAGTTGGGGTCCCCTGTCCTGGCTGTGTCCCTGCCCAGCTCCCCCGCAGCCCCAGCCCCTCCCCAGCGTGGCTGGACGAGGGGCAGGACAGGCCTTGGCTGTGCTGCAGCTCAGCAAGAACAAAACCATCTCTGCGTGCTCAGCCCTGTGCTCAGCACCCGGCCCAGCAGTGTCTCAGTGCCAGGGGCTGTGCCCTCAGTGCCTGCCAGGGGTTTCCATGGCAACTGCCAGGCCAGGTGACCCAGGTGTCCCCCCAGTGCCGGTTGCCATGGAAACAGTGCCCAGCCCTGCCCCTTTGTGTCTGGCTGAGCTGGCCTTGGGCCCTGGCAGTGCCGCTGGCTGCTGGTTCCTGGTGCCTGAGCGGCCAGCGCGGCACAGGGCAGGTGGCCATGGCACAGCCCCAGCAAGGGATCCCCTCTGGCTCTGGGCAGTGTCACCAGCCCTGAGCAAGGGGCCCAGGGCAGCTTTCCATGGCCACCAACCATCACAAGGGCTCCGGGCATTGGTTGCCATGGCCCCAACCTAAGGAACGGTCCCTGTGGCCGTTGCCATGGCACCTGGTGGCACCAACGAGTGTCACTGCAATTGTACCTGGAACAGCCCTGGCACCGCTTTGTCCTGAGGGTTGCCATGGCAGCCGAGGGCAGCAACAGCTCTGCAGGCAAGTGGCCGTGGAACCTGGCTGCAGAAATGGCTCCTTGGGCTGGTTTCCAAGGAAACCTGAACTGATGGGGGTTGCCATGGCACCCAAAGCCAGCAGTGGGGTCCCTGCAGTGTCCATGGCAACAGTCCCTTGCAATGGCCCAGTGCAGGTTGGGATGATGATCCACCCTCACAGCTGGCCCAGGCAGCTCTGCAGTGCCCTTCCCACAGCCTGTCTGCACAGAAACACTTCCAGGGCTCTCTGCATTTCCCTTCCCTCACTCTTGGGTCACTCACACGCCTCCCAATAACCCACTTGGAACTTTGAGCTGCAAGGAGTTCAAAGCTGGTCTGTCCTTCAGGAGTTGGTCAAATTCTGCCTTCAGCCAACATTGGATTAGTGTTTATATTAGAACTTCCCTTGTGTCTGTGATAGACAAGTAATGAGATGATTGACTCTCACAATTAATAGACAAATATCATGTATATAGGTTAAGAAAAGTTTATAGATTTATAGTTATGTTGCACCCCCTCACGTGGTTATCAAGGGACAAGGGGAGTTGGGACATCTGGGAGGGCTGGCTTGTCACTATGGCGACATCTGACCTCCAATCAGGATTTGAGGAAGAGATCTCCACCACTGGACAGCTAAGAAGAGGTTGATGGACAGAACTTTGGGAGGGGTTAAAGGGTTAAAAAGGGAAAACCTCCATTGTGAGGGGGCTGAGCACATGGCGGGGAAAATCTTTTGCTCCCAGTGCTGTAACCTTTTTTCTTTATTCAGTCTTCTGTTGTATTTTTGATAAGGTTTAATCAACCTTCCTAAACTATGAAAAGTGGGTAGCTATTTCTCACATTTTTGGGGGCTCTCCTGGGATAGACACCTCTCCCCAGTGGTGCTAGGAGTTTTCAAAAAGAAGTGCACCCACGCCACAAATTTGGCAGAGTCTGTTGGATACTCCTGGGGCCACCAGTGGTTGCAGGCTGAAGCTCAGAGACTGCAGGAGGCTGGATAAATAAAAGAGGAGGGGTGAGTACTATTCTTTGGCCAGATGATTACTCTGTAATTCCGGTATAGGAAAGCGAACTCCACGCCAGTACTATACTGGACCTGTCCTGGTCCACTGGAGTTTTAGGATATTGGGTGGTTGGAGGAAACAGTGGGAAGCGTTATAAAGAGGAAAGCAGAGGGTTTTTTCCTCTGTGGCCGGCGGGACGCATAGGATAGAAAAGTTTGTGAAGGGTTTTGTGGCACCGAGGTGGTCTCAGGGAGGCACAGCCAGTGCTCTGGTATTCCGGTAGGGAATGGCGGCACACGCGGTGGAGAGTGGGGATTTTCCCCCTGGCCAGTGGGACACGTGAGATGGGTTTGTGCAGGGTTTTGCAGCACCGAGCCAGCGGCGGTGTCGGGGCAGGCATGGCCAGTGCTGTGGTGTTCCAGGCCGGCTGAGCAGCGATAGCCGGCGGCGGTTCTGGGGGAAGCACCAGCGGGCCGGGCACTGGTGGCACTGGCAGTGGCCGAGCTCAGTGGGGATGGGTCTCGGGCAAAACCAGCTCCGGGGTTCCCGGAGGCAGCTGAGATCAGGCTGGAAATGGGACAGGCGCCGAGAGTTTGCTGAGGTGGGGTTACCCCGCAGTAGGTGTAACACTTCACACGCCATGGCGAGTCAGGGCGGAGCTGCGAGCCAGAGTGGGGTGGGGACAGAAGCCCCTGGACCATGGGGTTTTTTTCGGAGGAGAGGTAAACTTTTTTCTAGTCTTTTTCTCTCTATTCCCCTTTTTTTCCTCTCTCCCCCTTTCCCTCTCTCTTCTCCCTTTCCTTCTCCTTCCTCCTTTCCTGGCTTCCTTTTTTTCCCCTTTCCCTTTTCCTTCTTAGGGAGGTGGGCTTGGTTGGGAGGGCCTGTGGTTGGAAAGGCAGGCTCTGTTGGGGCAAGACCTGTGATCTGCTGGTCAGGGTGGGATCATGGGTGAGTAGTGAATCCCCAAAGGAAGAAGCAGGGATTGAAGAGCAACCAATGGGCATACCCCCAGATAGTCCATTGGGAAGGAAGCGAGCCTGGTGGAAATATGACCCCAACACCAGAGATAAGGACAAGAGCAAAATGATTCAGTACTGTGGGTTAGAGTAGAACCGAAGGGAAATTAGGAATGATCATGTCTACTGGCCGAGGTATGGGTCAGACGAGGGATGGATGTGCCAAGCATTAAACAGGTATGTAGGAGCTAAGGAACCATTCAGTCAGGAGGAGAGTGACTGTGCTGCTTGCTGGGAAGGGGAAACCTCACCCTTGAAGGTGAGTGTGTTTAAGGTAGCAGAACATACAGAGTGGGACCTGTTAGACCACTTAGCACCCCACTTCCAGTGGCCCCAACTGCACCTCCCCTACCCCCCGATGGGCCTAGCCAGAACACCAGGAGCAGGATGGCACAAAGAGAGGAAAGCAGATCAGGGGATGGGAGCCAAGCATTGGGACTGTATCCCCTGAGGGAAGTACCACTGGTGAGGTACAGCGAGGAATTGGGTTTGTAACTGTACCTCTCAGTTTCTCTGATGTGAGAATGTTTAAGAAGGAATTAAAAGGACTGTTAGAGGACCCCCTCAGGCTAGCAGAGCAGTTAGACCAATTTCTGGGGCCCAATATTGATACATGAGAAGAGATGCAATCAATAATGTTGTTCACACCAGAGGAAAGACAGATGATCTGGGCAGCTGGGATATGGATATGGGAAAGGGAGCATGTGCAAGGACCTCCTGGGGATCTGAAAATGCCCATAGTGCACCCCACCTGGGACCACAACAGCACTGAGGGAGGGGGGACAAGACATGGAGGAATATAGAATCTTGATTATAAGAGGTACCAAAGAGGCAGCTCCATGTATTTAAAAAGCCTGTAAGGCTTTTGATGAGCAGCAAAGGAGGGAAGAAACCCCAACAGAGTCATTAGAAAGGTTGAAGAAAAATATGAGACAATATTCAGGAGCTGACCCCCACGGTGGCCGGACAGATCTTACTAAAGATAAATTTTGTCACTCATGCCTGGTCAGATATACGGAGAAAGTTAGAGAAGTTAGATGGTTGGCAAGAAAGGAGGTTAGAGTATCTTCTAAGGGAAGCACAGAAGGAGTATGTAAAGAGGGATGAAGAGAAGGTCGAGGCAAAAACCAAGGTAATGGCAACTGCCATTAGGGAAGGAAAGCAGCACGTAAAGAACAACCCAGGTAAGGCAGGGGGATTCCGAGTATGGGAAGATAGATGGAAGGGAGATGTAGCTCCTTGGGACTGGGCACAAAAAGGAGAGTTTGGGAAACAAGGGAACTTAAGACCAGTTTGCTTTTACTGTAAAGAGAATGGGCATATTAGAAGGAATTGCCCCCAGAAGGAAAAGGGTCTATGAGACTGAGCAAAAACGAGAAGTGGAAGACTAGGGGTGTCAGGGCCTCTACCTCCTGGGGACAGAGTCCCCAGGACTCTGGATATCAAGTTATCAAGGAGCCCTTGATAACTTTAAAAATAGATCCCCAGGAGGAAGAATTTGAATTCTTAGTAGACAGGGGGATTGAAAGAACTTGTGTTTGTAGAATCCCAAAGGGGTGCAAAAAGGGTCAAGATACTGTGCAAGTAGTAGGTGCTAAAGTTATAAAGCAAATAAAGTTTGAAGGAACAAAGAAAATAGGAATCAGGGATGTTCTATTAGTTCCAGAAGCAGGGTAAATTTATTAGGACAGAATTTACAGGTGCAGTTTGACATTGGAGTGCTCCCAGAGGAAGGGAAAATGGTAGTTAATCTTCTCCAATTAAGGGAAGAAAATGAGGAGAAAATTCATGAGATGGTGTGGGCAAAATCAAAAAACCGAGGTAAATTGAACACGAAACCTATAGTAATGAAAATAGTTAATGAGAACCATCCAGTTTGGGTACAATACATCCACTCTCCCTGGAGGGGAGACGAGGTCTACGGCCGGTGATCCAGGACCTACTTGAGGACAGGAGCTTAGAACCATGTATGTCCCCCCATAATACACCCATATTACCAGTAAAGAAGTCAGATGGGACTTACAGGCTTGTCCAAGATTTGAGAGAAGTGAACAAAAGAACAGTGAATCAGTACCCAGTAGTGCCTAACCCCTATACACTACTGAGTAATATCCCCCCAGCACACCAGTGGTTTAGCATGATAGACCTAAAAGATGCTTTTTGGGTGTGTCCACTGGCAGGGGAAAGTGGGATATATTTACCTTTGGAGAACCCCCATTCCAGGAGGAAGCAACAGCTTTGGTGGACTGGGTTACCCCAAGGGTTTTCCGAATTCCTAAACCTCTTGGGTCAAACCCTAGGAGAAGTAATACAACTCTTCTCTATTAAACCTGAGATAAAGCTCATCCAGTATGTAGATGATTTGCTTCTCTAAGGACGGGAAGAAAATGAAGTTTGGGAATCCACTATAATGTTGTTAAATTTTCTGGGGGACCAAGGACTTCAAGTATCAAAAGGGAAACTCCAATTTGTGGAATGGGAAGTAAAATACCTAGGACATGTGATTTGTCAAGGGAGCTGGGGGCTGAACCCTGAGAGAATTACGGGGATAGTCTCACTCCCATGGCCAAAAACTAAGAGGGAAGTCAGAAGGTTTTTAGGCCTGTTGGGATATTGTAGGCTATGGATTGAAGGATACATGCAGGCCATCCAGTTCTTGTATGAAAAGTTAAATGAAGAAATGAAGAAGAGATTAGGTGGGAAAAAGACGATGAACAAAAGTTTGAAGCTTTGAAGCAAAAATTTGTCAGTGCACCGGCATTGAGTCTTCCTGCCTTAGACAAACCCTTCTATTGTTTGTGGATATAGAAAAAGGGTTAGCACATGGAGTATTAGCCCAGGACTGGGGAGGATCCAGGAAACCAGTGGCCTATTTATCAAAATTCCTAGACCCTGTCAGCTGGGGGTGACCAATCTGCATTCAGGCAGTGGCGATGACAGCCCTATCATAGCAGAAAGGAAAAAATTAACCTTTTGGGGGAAAATTGAAGATATATGTCCCAAACTCAGTAAGGAGTATCCTGAGACAAAAGAGTGAGAAATGGCTCACTGATTCCCAAGTGCTAAAGTATGAAGCCATCATAATAAATAATGGATTAGAGCTAATTGTGAGTAACCAACTCAACCCTGCCCAGTTTTTGTATGGAGAACCAGATGAGGAACTAATACATAATTGCCTAGAGGTTATAAACTATCAAACTAAAGTAAGAGAGGACCTAACAGATCAACCACTCCAAGGTGGAAAACAATTGTACATTGATGGATCTTCCTGGGTAATAAAGGGGCACAGGGTATCAGGGTACACTATAGTGCATGAAGGGTTGGCAGCCATAGAAAAGAGAAAGTTACCTTCCAACTGGTCAGCCCAAGGTGTGAGTTGTATGTCCTAAAGTGAGCTCTGGAAATATTAGCACAGAAAAGGGGAACAATATATAAAGAACTCAAAATACACTTTTGGCATAATGCATACATTTGGAAAAATTTGGGAAGAGAGGGGGTTATTAAATTCAAAGGGAAAAGGGACTGATTAATGAAAAACTTGTTTTAGAAGAGTTAGAAACCTTACAGTTACCAGAGGAAGTAGCAGTGGTGTATGTTAAAGGACATAAAAACGAGGCGACTCAGGAGGCACAAGGGAATAATTTAGCTGATTTAGAAGCTAAAAGTGCAACTTAATCAGAGACAAAAAAACTAATAATAGTATTAACACCCATGAGAGAAATGCAAAAAGTCCCTGTATTCAGTGGGACAGAAGAGGAAGAACTCCGTAAAATAGGAGTCAAGAAAGATAACAAAGGGAAGTGGAGATTAGCAGATGGGAGGCAAATGTTGAATAAACCCCTGGCCAAGAAAATGCTAGAAGGCATACATGGAACAACACACTGAGGTACACAAGTGCTAAGTGATCAATTTCTAAGGAACTGGGGATGCATAGGAATTTTCAGAATAGCTAAACAAGTAACTCAATGGTGTATGTTATGTCAACAATTGAATAAGAAAATCATGAGGAAAACACCCGGGGGGGACTCGAGAACTACCCTTACGGCCCTTCCAAAACATCCAAGTAGACTTTACTGAGCTTCCCCAGGTACAACGGTGGAAGTTTTTGCCAGTGATAGTAGATCACGTGACTCATTGGGTAGAGGTGGTACCCACTGTGAAAGCCAATGCCAGTGTTGTGAGTAAAACACTTCTAGAATCAATCATTCCCCAATATGGGATGGCAAACAGGATTGATTCAGAATGGGGAACTCATTTCACATTGAAGATATTGCAGAAAGTTGTTCAGGCCCTGGGAGTGAAATGGGAATTACACACTCCATGGCATCCACAGAGTTTTGGTTGGGTTGAGAGAATGAATCAAACTCTTAAAAGAGCTCTAGTTAAGCTAATGATTGAAACCCAAATGTCATGGATAAAATGTCTCCCTTTGGCCTTATTAAGAATTAGAACCCAACCCCAGTCAGATCTGGGGTGTTGCCAGCTTGGCAGAAGGGGTCCAAAGAAGAGTTTTTAGGGTTTAAAATGTAACACAGTATGGTAATGTAGTGATTCTTATAGGTTGTATGGAAATGCTATAGGATTTGTATCTTGTACTAGATTGGTTAGTGAGAATCAGAATATTCAACACAGAAGATGATTTATTGTATTGTAACGGGAACTTCGAACACACTTTTCTTC
The DNA here is from genome assembly GCA_009764595.1 of Geothlypis trichas. Lineage (NCBI taxonomy): Eukaryota > Metazoa > Chordata > Aves > Passeriformes > Parulidae > Geothlypis > Geothlypis trichas. The sequence goes on from WSPJ01000050.1 coordinate 132,484, forward strand.
CCTTCCCTTCTCTTCTCTTTGCTCTTTCCACTGCATCTTCCACTTCTTCCCACACTCTTAGTTCTCACCCCTTTACTCTCTTACGTTCTACCCCTCTCTTCTCTCGGGCCTGCTCCGAGCTGTGGCTGGCAGCTCCCAGCAGGGCCCTGCACCCAGGCCCTTTGCAATAAACCCCAAGTTCCACGACCTGGCTGCAGAGATCTCTCGTCTCCGTTCGTCCTGACCGTGCAACCCCCGCACCCGTTCCAACAGTCACCCTATGAAATGATGTTTGGGTTTCCCTTCCTGACCTCACCCCAGAAGGTTGCCACCTATGAGGAAGGGGAAGCCAATGCCAAGAAATAAGTGATGTCTATAGCACAAACCTTAGAAGGGCTAAGACATAAAGGGGCAATTCCTCAAACTACCACCCTGGATTTCAGAATCCATAATATTAATCCTAGGGATTGGGTGATGATTAAGTCATGGAGAGATCAGCCTCTAACTCCTCAGTGGGAAGGTCCCTTTCAGGTACTGCTCACCACAGAATCGGCCGTGCGAACTGCAGAGCGGGGATGGACTCATGGCAACAGAGCCAAAGGCCCAGGAGAAGAACCCAAAGAGTGGACTGTAACATCCAGGCTGGGTGAAACAAGATTGACTCTCAAGCAGAGACTGAAGAGACAACCAGAAAAACACCAAGACACCAAAAAGTAGAGTCAAGCTTCCACCAACCAGCTCGAGAACTGTCTTCCTGTTTTCATGGGTGAGAATTACCAGCATCTGCTGAGAAGTACCCAACTGATAGTAAAAGGTAATGGGACAGCTTCTTTAAGAAAATAAGACGAAGGAGGGCAAGACCAGGTTGGCCCCTTTGTTTGCAGCCAAGAAGGTTCCATAACCCTGCTGTGGGTAGCAACCCAATAGGCAAGGTAGGGTAGAGACCAAAGGCCATACCAGGCCTCTATCATTCCTCAGTTGTCTTTCAATTCAACGAGGACTGGGGGGCAGGACCGAGTTGGCCTCTGTACTCACCCCTAAGATACACTGACTGTGGGTAGCAGCCACATAGGCACGGTAGAGGGGAGTCAAAGCCACACTGGACCTCTGGGATGCCCTTTAGTCCATTCCAAATAAGTGTGTCTAAGGAAAACCTGAGATTTTTTCTCCTGTTCCCACTGTCCTTGCCCACATCAACAGATGCTGGTATGACTCATTCAAGAGACAGAGACAATTTTTTACTTTATTGTTCGCACAAAATGACTTATAGAAAAAGAAAAGGAGGGTTGTTATAGATGAGTAATCCTATGGTTGACTGTGACAGTTAAGGGGTGAATATTAAATATATGTAAAGAGAAGTTTTGTAGATGTGTAGTTATCCTTCCCCTCCCCTTGCATTGTTATCACAGGATGGCCTCAGTGGCTGGGGCATTTGGGAGGGTCGGCTTGTTCCTATGGCAGCACCTGACCTCCAATCAAGGTGTAAGACAGTGATCTCCACCACTGGACAGTGAAGAAGGAGTCGATTGACAAGACTTTGGGAGGGGCTGGAGGTGTAAAAGCCAGAACATCCATTTTGTAGATGAGCACACAGTGACTGAATTCTTTGCTCTTGGTGCTCTGTTCTTTTCTTTATCCAATCTCCTATTGCATTTTCATAAGGACTTAAAAAAGCATTTAAATTTTAGAAAGTAAAAATCGTTTCCCCCATGGGGTTGGGGAATATGGGGCAAGGTTGTCCACACTGGGTCAGCTCCAAGGCACAACTTCTCTGACCTGGCCAGATCTCCTTAGGAGTGGCCCTACACCAATATCAAGTACAGAATGCTGCAATCATCTCTTCCTTAAGAGAGCAGTAATAAAATACACTCTTTAAAATGGATTTACATATTTCTTAGAAGCTCTTTGCAATATTTCTCCATAACTGTAAAAGGAAAACTTCCTGCTGAACTGGGCTAGAGGAGAGGGAAATGAAGGTACAGCCATGGTTTGTCAGGAATTGCTGATCCTAATGAGCCCTGTGGTGCATTTGGAGCTGAGCCCTAGAACCTCAGGACCTGAGAGGAGATTGCACAAACCTTTCTAGGATTCAAAGTCAAAAGAAAACTCCAAAGTGTCTCAAAGCATGGATGGGTTCCAGTGAGGTCCATCCCAACACAGGATCCTCATGGACTCCTTGGAGGAGAGAATTGGAGGCCAGGATGGCACAAAAACTTCTCAGAGACTCAGTGTGGACAGGAAATTCCGAAGTAACTTAAAAACCTTGAGTATTTCAAAGCATTAATGAGCCCTACTGAGTGTCAGCACAAAGCTCTCAAGGGACTCGTTAAAGCAGATAATTGGGGCCATGATTGCACAAACCTCTCACAGAGTCTGTATCAAAAGGGAAACACCAAGTACCTTAAAATAACTGAAGTACCCTGAAGTATTAATGAGCCCCACTGAGTGTTGTTACTGACAAAGCCTCTCCAGGGACTAATTACAGCAGATAATTGGAGGCCATGATTGCACAAACCTCTCAGAGACTCCAAGGCAAAAGCCAAAGCCAAAGTCCTTTGAAAAACCTGCAGTCCCTGCAGGGAGCATTCAGGAGCCCCCAGGGCCATTGCTGAGCAAGGCTCCCCAGGGACTCCTTCCAGCAGATCCTTGAGGCCACTGGGATGTGGGCTAGGGGGGGATGCTGAGGGCAGGACAAGGGGCTGACAGTGCCCAGCCTGGCTGGGGCTGTGCCAGGAGGCCCCAGGGCCTCAGCACAAGGTGTCTCCTCCCAGCCCTTGGTGGCACAGACCCTGCTGTGGCCCAGGGCACCAAGACTTGGCTTCTCTTTGTCCCCACCTGTCATCACTGCCTGCAGTTCTCTGCTCTGCCTGGGGCCTGGGGACACTTTCTCAGTCGTGTCCCTCAGTGGGACCCATTAAAAGTCCAAGAAAGTTTGGAGTTGGATTCTGCCTTGGAGTTCTGGAGAGGTTTCTTGAGCTCCCTCTCAGGGACTGATGTTCAGGGCCTGAGCACAAAGCCCCAGAGGCTCATTAAAGTCCTTGTGCTGTGTCTGTGCTGCTGAGCTGGGCTGGGCTCCTGGCACAGAGGCAGCTCCTGGTAAGCAAGCAGAGCTTCAAAAGCACATTTCTCTTGATGAGCAGCTCTTCTGCCAGCCCAGCAGGGCTGGGGCACTGCCTGCAGCCAGCCCGGGCACAGCACAGAGGCACAGAGAGCTTCAATCAGTCAGGGCTGGGAAGGTGCTGAGAAGTGCCTGGGGCACAATCACTGCCAGCCCTTGGCACAGGAACCTCTGGCTGCAGGACAATGCAGCTGCAGCTCCTGGAGCCATCTCCTAAAGCTGGAACATACCAATGCCTGCAGAGCCTGTGAGTACATTCTCTGATTGTCTCTTGTGCAGAGCAGCCAGGGGTGCCCAGGGCTGTCGTGCAGAGCAGGGTCCTGCAGCCCAGGGCGCTGTGCTGGGGCAGGGACTCTGCTGCCTGCCAGGGACAGCTCTCAGCCAGCCCTGGCAGCTGCTCCAGCACTGGGGGACAAGATCTGGGTGGGAGGAGACAGCTGGTCAGGCTTGGAAGTGTTCTCCTTGTGTGGGGAGGATGCTGCATTGTTTAGGGCTGCTCCCAGTATGGCATTTAACTGTAGAACATTTCCAAGTAGAATATTCACGGCACACAGCGAGGCAGGAGCTGCATAAAAGGGAAAATCCTACTTTATTAATCTACTGTTTTGGTTTGAAGAGAGGGGAAATTGCACATAGAATTAATCGCTTAGTTCAGGTTGAGAAAAATATTTTTTTTTCCTCAGGCCTTAAAAAACCAGGCAGTGACAGAAATCAGCACAGGACCCCTTAGAGGCAGCATAAGTGTCGCTTTTCCACCCACCCCAGAGTTGCTCTGACATTTCCTTTAGAGCCTGCAGAGCCAGAGCTGCCCCTGGGCAGTGCCTGAGCTGGGAGGGGTCTGCAGGGCAGAGCTGAGCCCCCAGGGCTGGGCTGGGCTCTGGCAGCACTGGCAGGGCCCAGCCCTGGGCACAGGGAAGCAGCTGCTGGCAGGGACAGCTCCAGGCAGCAGAGCCCTGGGCAGGCAGTGGGGGGAAAGTGCCCCCAGGCTGTGCTGGGATATTTAAAGTTTTCTCCAAACCCAACTATTCCATGATTACTTTTTTGCAGATCCCCATGCCGAGACAATGCAAATGTCCAACAGCAGCTCCATCAGGCACTTCCTCCTGCTGGCATTGGCAGACACGCGGCAGCTGCAGCTCCTGCACTTCTGCCTCTTGCTGGGCATCTCCCTGGCTGCCCTCCTGGGCAACGGCCTCATCATCAGCGCCGTAGCCTGCGGCCACCACCTGCACACGCCCATGTTCTTCTTCCTGCTCAACCTGGCCCTCAGCGACCTGGGCTCCATCTGCACCACTGTCCCCAAAGCCATGCACAATTCCCTCTGGGACACCAGGGACATCTCCTACACAGGATGTGCTGCACAGCTCTTTTTCTTTCTATTCTTCATGGAGCAGAGTTTTCCCTCCTGACCATCATGTGCTACGACCGCTACGTGTCCATCTGCAAACCCCTGCACTACGGGACCCTCCTGGGCAGCAGAGCTTGTGCCCACATGGCAGCAGCTGCCTGGGCCAGTGCCTTTCTCAATGCTCTCATGCACACGGCCAATACATTTTCCCTGCCCCTGTGCCATGGCAATGCCCTGGGCCAGTTCTTCTGTGAAATCCCACAGATCCGCAAGCTCTCCTGCTCACATCCAACCTCAGGGAATCTAGGGCTTCTTGCATAAGTTTTTTTTTGGCTTTGGCTGTTTTGTGTTCATTGTTTTCTCCTATGTGCAGATCTTCAGGGCCGTGCTGAGGATTCCCTCTGAGCAGGGACGGCACAAAGCCTTTTCCACCTGCCTCCCTCACCTGGCTGTGGTCTCCCTGTTCATCAGCATTAGTGCAATTTTGTACCTGAAGCCTCCCTCCATGTCCTCCCCATCCCTGGATCTGGCCCTGTCAGTTCTGTACTCGGTGGTGCCTCCAGCCCTGAACCCCCTCATCTACAGCCTGAGGAACCAGGAGCTCAAGGCTGCAGTGTGGAGACTGATGACTGAATGGTTTCATAAACATTAAACTGCTGGCCGATTTCTGCAAATCACTTGTAATAAAAGTAATCTTTGATATTTCTTGTTGTTATCATTTGAGGGGTTCTGTTTCTTTGTTTTACTTTTTCATATTGCCCATAAAGAAATTTCATTGTTTGCGCCATTTCTCATTTTGTTACTCTCCAAGTCCCCTGCAGCCACAGGTTCTGTCAATCAGGGGCTGCACTCTCAGTGGCTTTAAAGGAACGAAAGGATCTCCCAGCAAAGTTTTCTGCAGAGATGCCCTTTTTTTTTCCCTCTCTGCAGCTGCAGCAGCAATGTCTGTGTGCAGAGCTGGGGGCAGATCAGTGCTGGCCCAGCAGCTGTGCCCAGCAGCAGCAGCACTTGGTGTTGCCAGTGCTGCTGCCGTGGCCCTGCCCCGCTGCCCTGGTGGCCCTGGTGTTGCTGCAGGGCCTGAGTGCTCTCGGGGCCGGGCACAGCCCTGGGGGTGGCAGTGCCAGGGCTG
>WSPJ01000050.1:138557-163836 GCA_009764595.1 Geothlypis trichas
CTGCCCCACTGCTCCCACGGGGCTCCCACCTCAGCCCACTCCAGAGCCAGGGAACTCCAGGGAAGGGCTTCCCATCTGGGAATTTCTGATGGGACTGATTCCTCACATTTACATTGAACAAGTGACATTTTGTTGGGATCTGGCCAGACTGTGCCAGTTTTGTTTTACCAGTGGGCAAAGTCAGCACCAAAGACACAGACTCCAAATGAAGGAATCAGTGTCATTTCCTGCAGTTCAAAGCAGCAAAGAATCACAAAAGGAGCAGCTCAGCAATGCACCCAACCATCCCCACCAAAGATTGCCTGCAGTGATTAACAAAGACCCAGCCCCAGTTACCCTCAGGCTTTACCATCCCCCAGACCCACACAGCAGCTGGGGAAGCTGTCACAGCCAAGGGCTGCAGAGTCACTCCTGGGCACTGGCAATTCCTGCAGGTGCCTCCAGACACAGGTGAGGCTCCAACCCCGCTGGGAGAGGGCCCAGCTCTGACAGTGCTGAATGAACAAACTGACAGCACTTCCAGTGTGGGAACATCTGGTTTCATCCTCCTCTTGGGTTCCTCCCAAAGCCTGGCCAGGGCCTCAGGAGGAACCAAGGGAGGTGACTTTGATCAGCCCCAAACAAGGCCAGATGTCAGATTTCATGGCCTTGTCTGGCTTCTAAATACACAAAGGTCAATACATGTTTCACTAATGAGTGGCTACATCTATCACAGTGCTAATGACCATGCATATTTCATTAATGAGCAGATACAAAGACAACCTTTGGTTGGAAGGTTCATCCAGAGGCCCCCTTTGGCTCAGGGCCTGCTGTTCAGGCCTCACTCAGGGCTGGTGTCCAGGCCTTGGCACTTCAGGGACGTGGTTTAGTGCTGGGCTTGGCACTGCTGGGTGAGCGGCTGCACTGGGTGAGCTCAGAGGGCTTTCCCAACAGAAAGGATTCTGCGATTCCATGATTCCATCTGCTGAATTCAGCTAGGTTCATGTTAGCATCATTCATTTGCTCAGAAAGGCTCCTCTTGCCCAGCTCCTGTGGCCTGAGGCTTCAGCTCCTTCAGCTCCTGGTGCTGAGCTGCTCATGCTGAACGAGACGACTCGGAGAGAAGAACACAGTCCATGCAATTCCTTCTGGGACACGGAGAGGGGAGGCTGTGCAAACAGGAGCATTGTTTGCTGTGGCCTCCTCTCTGCCCTTCACGCCTTTCAGTGCTTTGAACCAGCCAAGAGCTTTCTCCAAGAGTGCAATGGAGCAGCTGCTCCTGCTCCTGGCTCTGGCTCTCTCCAGTCTCTGCCCTTGCCTGGTTCTGTCCCTCTTGCTGTGCCCTCTGCTCCCCCAGGGCTCGCTGCCTGCTGCCCAGGACTGTGGCACTGGCACAGATCCAGTGCTCCAGAGCCTCCTTTCTGTGCCCTTGGAGCTGCCTGGGCACAGCAGCCTTTTCCATCTGGAAGCTCCCCATGCACAGGGAGTGCCCAGCTCAGTTCCTTGCACAGCCTCCAGGAGCCCAGGGCTGCCATCTCAAGTCCCTGCTGGCACTGGGGGCTCCCAGGTGCCTCAGGCTGCTGTGACACCGCTGCACACGGCAGGGAAGAGGGGCAGGGGCTGTGCTCAAAGTCAGCTCCATGTGCTGCTGCTGCTGCTGCTGCTGTGGGGTCATTTGTGCAGCCCTGGCCCAGAGTCAGGGATCAGATCCTGCCAGTCTCTTCCAGCCCTGGCTGCTCAGAGGTTGGGCCTTGGAGCCTCAGGTGGCCAAAGGCAGCTGCTCCTGGTCCCTCTGTGTGCCCGTGTTCAGCAGTGCTGCTCCATCAGTCTGTGCCCAGCAACGGGGAAAAGCCTCAGCCCTGCAGGGCCAGGAGCTGCCGGGCTCTGCCTGAGCAGCTCAGCCAGCAGGAAGGGAGCTGCTCCACACGGGAACCAGGAGCAAAGGACATTCCTTTTATAGGACAGGTTTTCTGTTAAAAAAAAAAAAAGAAAATAAGGAAAAACACAGAAAAGAATGTGAAAGATAAAAACAAAACCCAAGTGTGTAAAGAAAAAGAGTGCATAACTTTGGATTAAGAGGTAAGTGATCTTTCTTAAAAAGAGAACTCAGATATTTATTTTGTAAATATGGTGATGGCATGGATCCATCTTACTGGCCTCAGTAACCTTTTTAAAAAAGATTTTGGGGTTTGTTTCCAATACTGTAATTTTGAATTGTGGTGAAATTGGTGTGAAAGAAGAAGAAATTGCTTTGTGCCCTTCCAGCTCCAAGCAGGATTGAGAATGGAAACTCTGTCAAAGCCCAAATCCTTTAGAAGATGACCGTCCTTCTCAGCCTGGGAATGAGCTGCACATTCCCTTTGAAACTGTCAGGGATTTCTTAAAGGCACAAAGTCCCACTTACAGCTTTTTGCTCTGGTTTGGAAGTGCAGAAGGGCAATTCTCCATCCACCAGCTCCAGACTGCACTGCCTCAGGAGCACGGCCCACTCGCCAGCTTTGGCCCACTCGTGGCACTGCTAGAGGAGGAAGAAAGTGCAATTGCACAATTCCAGCCAATCAAGAAGGAAGAATGGGACAGACAAAACACCCTGCACAGATCCAGGCGTTCAGCTGGGACTGTGGAGGGTTTGGGTCCTTGCCAATTGGATGTGTGTCCCCAGCTGCAATCTCTGGGCCTGCAGCAGAGTCTCACTCACCTGCCAAAGCAGAAAGCTCAGGCGCTGTGCTCGCAAGGGGCTCGTCTGATGCAAAGCTGTCAGAGCAATGTGAGGGCAGAGCCAGCCCAGCTGGGCCCAGGGCTGAGCCCAGCAGAGCCCTGGCAGAGCCCAGAGCAGCCTCAGCACCCGCAGAGCCCGGCTGCAAGGAGAGAAAGCAGAAAGTGCCCCTCAGCTGAGGGCTCCTGTGCCCTTGTGCCAAGGCCTGCGGTGCCCAGGCCATGCTGGCTGTGCCCAGAGCTGTGCCCAGAGCTGCCCATCCCTGCTGCCTTTGGCACAGAGCAGGAGGGCAGGACATGTGCCCAGCCTGCAGCCAGCCACGGCACATCCAGCCCTCAGCAGAGCCCAGAGCAGGATGCTCCTGTGCTCGCTGCCAGCTCCCAAAAGCTCTGATCCCACCCTGCCAAGCACACAGGGACCCACCTCACGCCAGCCACGGCTGGAAGAAAAGCTGCTCCCAAACCATGGCCTCAGCCTTCTCCAAGGGCACGGCCCATCCACGCCACAGCTGCTCCCAAGCACTTCCCCATCCACACTGGACCACCTCAAACGCTTCCTCTGCAAAAACAAACAACACATTATTGAAAAGAGATTAGAGACAAAAAGGGAAAACAAGAAAAACGGTAAAAACTCTTATCTCTGTCAGGGCCTTGAGGAAGGCCCAACTCCTACATGGTAGGGAAAAACCCAGCCATGGCTGAGGGAAGCCCACACTTTCTCTCTTCCCCCCTGCACTGCCCCCCAAAATCACGGTGATCCCAAAGCAAACAAGGGCAGTGGAGCAGCCCAAGCCCTTCCTTGCCTGCACAGCAAAGCAGCCCCTGCACAGGTTCTGGAGTCCCACCTCTGCTCCCACCATGGGGCTTTGTTTGTGTCGGGCTGGCTGCCCCAGCCCCAGCCCGGGGCACGGTGGGTGCTGGGGGCTGTTGGCAGGGCCAGGAGCCCACTCCCATTTCGTACCCACCCCAGCCCATCCCCAGCCCTGCCAAGAGCAGCTGGGCAGCGACTGAAGGATCAGCTGCATCTGCCCCAGCAAAGGGGGAACCTTTGGTTCCCTGCCAGGCTGGGCCATGCCCAAATCTGGCAGCATTTCCCCGGGTGGGGACTCATCTGCAAATTCCCTGTGGAGTTTGGCTTTGAAGAAGGTGCCAGAATCAAAGTCCATCACCTTCAGCCTCCAGTGGCCAGGCTGAGGAAGAGCTTGTCATCCTTGATGTCACCCTCGCTGTCTCCAGCAGCAGCAGCAGCAGCAGCAGCATCCCCACCCGGTACAGCTTCTCCAGGGGCTCCTTCTCCTTCCCTGGGACCAGACCAGGCTCTCAGGGCTCTGCCCAGGGCCCCAGCTGTCAGGGAACCAGGACAAGCAAAACCAGCTTGGATGGCAGCCACCAGTGCTGGGCAGAGCAGCTCAGCTCCAGCACAAGGGCTGCATGTTCCCATCCCATGACCCTGGGGCAGTGACACAGGCAGCACAAAAAGCTCTGGGTTCCTTTGCTTCTGACTGCCAAGGCATGTGTGGAGCTGGAACTTACCAGGGCCCTGGGATCAAAGTGTGCCTGTGGCTCTCTCCCTTCTTCTAAGGCAGATGAATATCCTGCATCCAAGGATGACAGAACAGGTCTTCTAAGGTGGGTCTGTCCAAGGAGTTCACAGATAAACACCACCTGATCAGATCTTTGCACTCTGGGGAGAGAAAGCAGAAACTGCCTGTCAGCCAGAGAAGGCTCCTGTCTGCTTTGCCCCACTATTCCCATGCCCAGGCCATTCTGGATGTGATCAGAGCTGGACCTAAATTTTCACATCAATTCCCTGTTTTGGAGGAGAGCAGGACATGTGCCACCTCCTCAGCAGGCTGACAGAGGGGGATGCTCACAAGCCCGTTCCTGTCTCCCAGCACTGGGATTCCCCCCGTGCCCAGAGATGAGGATCCACCTTGAGAGAGCCTTTGTGGCAGCGAGAGCTGGCCCCAGCTGAGGTTCTGGCCCCTCCTGAAAGGGTGCTCCCCGCAGACCATCTGGTGCAGCACGATGCCCAGGGACCAGATCGTTGCTGCCTCGGCGTGGTACCACCCAAAGTCGTTCCATTCCGGGGGGCTGTATGACCGTGTTCCTATGGAATACAGATGGAGTTCATCAGGGGGATGCTGCTGCTCCCAGAGCCTGGCCCCAGCATCCCTGGGCCTGCTGGGGCTGCATCAGTGGCACACAGGGTGACCACTGCCCTCTCACCAGCACCTGGGACTTGTGCACACACTTAGGGTTGGAAAAGAAGCCACTGGTATCAGAAGAAGGCAGTGGAAGCCCTGGCAAGGCCCGACTGTAACAAGGAAGAACCCACTCAGTGCTGGGAAAAACCATGCTCTCATCCTCCCTACCTGCATTGCCCCAAAAAACATTATGAACTCAAACCAGACCAGGTGAGTGGAGCAGTCCAAGCCCTTTCTCACCTGCACACCTGATGCCATAAAATAGATAGCCTTCGAGAAATAATGGGTTAAAACATAGAATGTGAAGCATTTGAAGAAAAGTATAGCATTTAGGAAACACCCGGAGTAATAAATTGGCTAGGACTAGGAACACATTGACAGGAAAGGAAGATAAGGATGAAAACCACCGGACAAAGCATACTTCGAGCCAAAGCTAAAGCACGTCTAATGCCAATATGTCAGGTTGACCCTAGGAGCCTGGCCAAAGCATAGGAACTCAGCCAACTACACCGGGAATGGACCAAATTTGGAGAGAAGTTCAAAAGTTTAAAGAGGAAGACTCCTCGGAGACCCTTGCCCACGATGAAGGCCGACCGGAACGACCCCCGAGAAGATCCTCAAAACAGAAGTTCCCGCCCACGCTCCGCCTACGGCACGCCCCATATGAATATGCATGAATATGATGTAATCCCAAACCTAAAACTGTATAAAAGGCACGCTTTTGTTGTAAGACTTCGGAAATCCCTTTAGAGATTTCCCCAACGTGCACGTTGCTAATAAAATACCTCCTGTCTATCTGACTAAAACTGAGTCTCTTAGACAGTTATTATATCGCCTTTTGGGGCAAAATTCGGCATCAGTTCTGGCGACCCAGATGGGACTAAACAGGGGATCCAGACTTTGAGGGGTCCCCCCCCGAAGAGCCGGTCCGGGGCCGGGACCCTCTGGGGCCCCTGACGGATTTTTGTCAGAAGAGACTCCCCTCCCGGGCCAGCGCTCTTCGGCGGAGGAAGGATTCCCTGCATCTCCTGCTCCAATTAAGAGGTATTTTAATTGTTTATTGGTTTTGGTTTAAAGCGCTTTATTGGGACACGGGGGTCAGACGTGACCACCGAAGGGTAAACCAGGGGACGCCCTGGTAAAAATCCCTAACTGGTACCATTTGTGTTCGGTATCTCGGACATCGTAGGTTTTGGTACCATTGGTGTTTGTCCCTAATTGGTACCATTTGTGTTCGATATCTCGGGCATCATAGGTTTTGGTACCATTGGTGTTTGATATTTGGAATTGGTGTTTTTATTGTTGGTGGTTGGAACCTTTGGAAATTATTTTTAACATTGTGTTTAATGTTATAATATTGTGAGCTTAGTTGGTGTGTTTTGTGTGTTCGTTTTATGTGTTTGTTGCAAAGTTTTACAGGAGACGTCTTGTCACTTTTTATGTAATAGATTGAAACGCGCATTGTGCTGTCTACGTGCCTTGAATTTGGGAAGCCGGTACCTCACAGTTTGTGGGCGACCTTTTTGTGACCAAACCTGGTAAAACAATTTTATTTTATAAGTGCGTGGCGTATGTGAGGGCGAGTGAGACGCAGCATAGCTGCGAAGCGAGAGGGAGTCCTGCTCCGCATTTCCTGTTCTTCGCGAGAAGCCAGGTCGGAAACGGACGAAGCGATTGAGATTGTGTGCATGAAGTGTTGAAATATATCAGCATATCGTGGTTGCGGGAGAGGGACTGTTTCGGTTAACAGAAAACGCAGATACAGGGGATAGTCATGGGAGGTCAACAGAGTAAGGACGTAAATATGAAAACCCCCTTAGGGTGCATACTAAAGCATTGGAAGGACCTGGGAGGGATTCCGGGGGGAAACATAAGTAAAAAGACACTTCTCAAATATTGTACGCAGTGGTGGCCATTGTATAAGTTAGATGATAATGAGAAATGGCCGCCCGAGGGAACAATTAATTATAATACCATTTTACAACTAATGCTCTTCCTCCGCCGGCTCAATAAGTGGGATGAGGTGATGTACGCAGACATGTTTTTCACCTTGAGGAATAAACCTGAGTGGCAAAAAGAGTGCGGAATTAATGTAGCCCCTCAGGATCCTCTAGTACTAGCCCTGGAAAAAGATAAGAAAGGCTCAAAGCCCAAAGAACGTTGCTGCGATGCATGTAGCATTGGGCAACAATGTCTTAAGTTAACAAGAAGGGACAGTGGAAAGGAGAGCGAAATAAGCCTGTGGGAATACCATCCATTTGCCCCAGGACGAGAAGGGCCCCTCCCCAGGCCAGAAGAGGAACAAGGGGATCCTACCCCATTAAAGGAACTAGAACGATGGTGGAAATCTAAGTTTGGGCACAGCCCCCAGAGGCTAGACAACAGTTGGGAGGAGGGCAGCCCATTAAAATCAGGGATTGACAAGAGGAAAAACAGCCCTCAGGGACTAGATAGTCCACAGGGATCAGGGAGCTACATGGATGCCGACAGCCCACCCAGACTGGAAGTTGAGAGGGAGGAAGGCAGTCCGTCAGAAGCTGAGAGCCGAAGGAAGACACGTAGCCTACCCGAGCTCAGTCCATATGGAGATAGCAACACCTCCAGAAATGGAGGCGTCTGTAGAATGGAAACCAGTACACCAAGGACTGGGGATAAAAGTAATTCACCGGGAGGCGACGTCCCTAAATTGAGATACAGCGAGAAGAATGATAATGAGGCATGCGAAAGGGAGGCAGAGAGTAACTCACAGAAACTGAACATAGTAATTCAGATAGAGGATAAGAGAAGTGGAGGGGGAGCAGAGGATGAGAGGGACAGCAGCCCGGGACAGGATAAGAGCCGGCAGATACAAAAGAGGCGACAGACGCAGGATGAAAATCGGATGGATTGTGTGATAGAGACAGGAGAAGAAAATGAAGAGCAGGAAGGGGGAAAGAAGAAAGAGAAGAGAAAGAATAGGGAAGGCATCGAGGCACAGGAAGAAGATCCCGGGGAGGGGACCAGTCACTCGTATTATACCAGATCTGTGGCACGGGGGGAAGCAAAGCAAGGGGAGAAAGGGAATCACACGATAGCTCCTCTCCGACAAGTTATGCCAATGGTAGGGGAAAAGACTAGAGTAAAGGTGCCATTCTCGACGAGTGATTTGAACGATTGGAGGGATGAGGCAAGGAACTTCAGGAGGAATCCAGAGGGAGTAGCAAAGAGGTTTGAACTAATGGCAAAGAACTTAGATATTGATTGGGAGGATATAGAAGTGATGTTGTCAGAGTTGACAGATACAGAAAGGGAACTCGTATTGGAAACGGGGAGACGACATGCCCAACTATTATCGGGGAGGCTAGAAGATAATTTTCCCAGCAGTAAACCAGAATGGGACCCGGGCAACGCAGAACACTATCAACGGCTAGTGCAGTATAGAAAATTGATAGCGATGGGCTTGCGTAATGCGATCCCTAAGGCCGTCAATTGGTCGATGCTGTATGATGTCAGGCAGGGAAAGGATGAGACCCCGTCAGAATTTCTGGATAGGCTTAGGGCAGCAATGAGACAATACACACCCCTGGACCCAGCAACAGAGGAAGGGAAACAGCATTTGTTAGGGTTAATGATGGGACAGAGTAACCCAGACATCAGGAAGAAATTACAAAAGCTCGAGCACCCGGCAAATAAAAACCTAGAGACACTGCTGAATGAGGTGTGGAAAGTATACAATAATAGAGAAGTTGAGGAGAAGAAAAAGGAGGACAGGAGGATAGCTCGAGTAGTGGCTGTAGCAGTGGCAGCTCAGAAGACAGGCTACTCGGAACCTGGAACCAGGGGAAGAGGTAGAGACAACCCAGCAGGAAGGGGAAGGAGGCTCCAGCCCCATTCAAACGGGGTAGGGCCGAATCAATGTGCGTACTGCCTGCAGACGGGACACTGGAAGCGAGAATGCCCCCAGCTAAGGGAAAGGCTAATGGCCACCACTACTACCACACATCAGGATAGTGAATGAAGGGGACCGGTGGGCCGTACCCTAGCAGACCCACTGGTTAAAATGGAGCTAGGGGAGGGTAAAAAGGAATTAGACTTTTTGATTGATACGGGAGCAACCTTTTCGGTTTTAAATCAAGAATTTGTACCTAAAAGTGATGAATTTGTGCAAGTTGTGGGAGCAACAGGCCAACCAGAAAAGGCTTACTTTTTGAAACCCATTAAATACAAAATTGGGAAGCAAATGGGAATTCATCAGTTCCTGTATTTACCAAATTCACCAAAACCCCTACTAGGGAGAGACTTATTGGAAAACTTGGGGGCCGTAATAAAGTTTAACAAAGATCGATTGGAGTTTCAAGTAAATGAAGAACAACTGATTACAGCTTTAAGCCTAACTATCAGTTGTGTGGAGCCTAAACCTGAGAGCCACAATTTCGAGCGAATCCTGAGCAAGACGTACCCATTGGTGTGGGCTACTGATATACCTGGAAAATCAAAACAGGCAGCACCGATTGTCGTTGAACTTAAAGCGGGGACAAAACCGGTGAGAAAGAAACAATACCCCCTGAGGATAGAAGATAGGAAAGGGATTGAGCCCACAATCAGAAGGTTTATGGAACTGGGGTTATTAGTAGAATGCGAATCAGATTTTAATACACCAATCCTGCCAGTCAAGAAACCTAATGGAACCTATAGGTTAGTCCAGGATTTGAGAGCAGTAAATGAAATAACTAAGGCATTACATCCGGTAGTTGCTAACCCATACACGCTTTTGACCAGACTAAAGGAGAGTTTGGCCTGGTTCACCGTATTAGATCTAAAAGACGCGTTCTTTTGCCTTCCCTTAGCTCTCGAGAGTCAAAAGATTTTTGCCTTCGAGTG
Source organism: Geothlypis trichas (assembly GCA_009764595.1). Classification (NCBI taxonomy): domain Eukaryota; kingdom Metazoa; phylum Chordata; class Aves; order Passeriformes; family Parulidae; genus Geothlypis; species Geothlypis trichas. The sequence goes on from WSPJ01000050.1 coordinate 148,319, forward strand.
GGAATCTGTAGATAGTGGAAGAAAGACCCAACTCACCTGGACAATATTGCCCCAAGGGTGGTGCAATTCCCCCACGGTTTTTGGGAATCAGTTAGCCAAGGAACTAGAGCAGTGGGAAAGGCCGCTGGGAGATGGCACCCTTCTGCAGTACGTAGACGACCTCCTAATAGCAACAGCGACAGAGGAAGAATGCATTGAATGGACTATTTCCTTGCTGAATTTCCTGGGTTTAAGTGGATATCGAGTCTCTCAACAGAAAGCACAGCTGATACAAAAACAAGTGGTGTACCTGGGATACGAAGTCTCCAGAGGACAGCGATCCCTGGGAGCAGCTAGGAAAGAAGCCATATGCCAGATGCCCAAACCAGAGACGGTGAGAGATCTGCGCGCCTTTTTGGGGATGACAGGTTGGTGCCGGCTATGGATCTACCAGTACGGGATACTCGCTAAACCACTGTATGATTTGTTGAAGGAGGCTAAGAACATCCTAGTTTGGACTCCCGAGGCAGAAAAAGCCTTCAAGAAGCTGAAGTTGGAGCTAATGAGGGCACCAGCCTTAGGTCTCCCAGATGTATCAAAACCATTCTGGCTGTTCTCCCATGAACGACAAGGGATGGCCTTAGGAGTCCTGGCACAGCAGCTGGGACCACACAAGAGAGCTGTGGCCTATTTCTCTAAGCGATTGGATGAAGTAAGCAAAGGATGGCCAGGCTGTCTGAGGGCAGTGGCTGCAGTGATAATTAACATAGAAGAGGCCAGGAAGCTCACGCTGGGCCAAAAGGTGACTGTGCTAGTATCCCACACCGTGTCGGCTGTGCTGGAACAGAAAGGCAACCATTGGTTGTCGCCTTCCAGATTCCTAAAATACCAGGCCGTTCTGGCTGAATCGGATGACGTAACCATTCAGGTAACTAACATTGTGAACCCAGCTTCATTTCTAGAAGGAAGAGCCCCGGCAGAACCCATCGAACACAACTGCCTGGAAACAATTGAAGCTGTCTATTCCAGTCGCCCGGACCTCAAAGAAGAGCCGTTCGAAGATGCGGACAACTGGTTCTCGGATGGCAGCAGCTTCGTGAAGCAAGGAGTAAGAATGGCTGGTTATGCAGTCACTACTACAGAAAGGGTAATTGAGTCGAACCCCTTGCCTGCAGGAACTTCAGCCCAGAAGGCAGAACTGATAGCTCTGACTCGAGCTCTGGAATTGGCAGAGAACATGCAAATCAATATATGGACAGACTCTAAATATGCCTTTTCTGTTGTACATGCTCATGGGGCCATCTGGAAAGAAAGAGGACTGTTGACTACACAAGGAAAAACAGTCAAACATGCAGAGGAGGTTCTGCGATTGCTAGAGGCGGTCCAACTCCCAGCTCAAGTGGCCATAATGCATTGTAAGGGACATCTGAAAGGCAACACTACTCCAGAAATAGGGAATAGAAAGGCAGATACAGAGGCCAAATTGGCTGCCACAAGGTCTAGGGAAGTGGGAATAATGGCCCTAATACCAGGAGACCTGGATACCAATATCAAGCCAGATTACCAGGAATCAGACCATAGATGGATTCAAAGAAATAAGGGCAAGATATTAGAAAATGGCTGGGGTCAATTGGAAACAGGACAGTTAGTAGTACCAGGAAATGTGATGTGGCAGTTTGTAAAAGCAGAACATGAGAAGGCCCATTGGGGTTTGGATCCGCTTTACCAATATTTGCAAGCCAGGATAGCAGGACCGAAATTATTTACTACAATAAAGCACGTAACATCCCAGTGCGAACGGTGCCTGAAAAATAACCCGAATACGGGAACCAAGATACACCAAGGAGCCATAAGTCGAGGTAAATTCCCAGGTGAAGTATGGCAAATTGATTTCTCTGAGCTCCCAAGAAAAGGGGGGTTTCGATATTTGTTGGTATTAACTGATACATTTTCTGGGTGGCCTGAAGCATTCCCTTGCAGGACAAACAAGGAAAGAGAAGTAACCAAAATACTGTTGAATGAAATCATTCCGCGATTTGGGGTACCGAAGAGTATCTCCTCGGATAGGGGTACACACTTCTGTGCGAAAGTGGTGAGAGCAATAAGCAAAGCATTACAAATCAAATGGCAATTACATACGCCTTATCATCCACAGGCCAGTGGACAAGTAGAGAAAATGAATCATCTTATTAAGCAGCAAATTGCCAAAATATGCCAAGAGACTAATTTGCAATGGTATCAAGCCTTGCCTATTGCTCTGCTGAGGCTGAGAGTCAAACCAAGGTCAAAAGAGAAGCTAAGCCCATTCGAAATCTTGTATGGTAGACCTTATGCTATGCAAGTTGTAAATGGGGATGCCATAGACCAAATCGGTAACCAGTACATTTATGATTATGTAATTACAGTGGGGAAACAATTGGATAAGAATGCTACCGTGGTGATAGAGCACCAACCTAAACAACCTGATTGTAAATTGCATCCGTTTAATCCCGGTGATTGGGTGTATGTTAAGAATCTTTTAGGAAAACCCCTACAAGAGAAGTGGGAGGGACCTTTCCAAGTGCTGCTGACTACCTTCACCGCGGTCCGGATTAAGGAGCGACCTACGTGGATTCATTACTCACGGGTCAAGAAAGCTCCAGAGAGTAAACAAGAGGAACGGACATCATGATCTTGACTTCACCTCAGGCCCTTTCAACCCTGATCATTGGACTCTCGATAAGTATAGTTCTTCCCCAAGACTCTGCCCCAATAGACCCATGGTCTCACGCACACCAGTGTATCCACCCGGAATGGGGAGCGAAGGGACCCTATTTCGAGGTATATGCCCTACGTAACAATCAGCCATACGCAAGTAAACTATGGCATCAACCTTCCATGGTAGCATACAAGGGAGACCAAATCCAAATTGGGTGTCGAGAGCTTGACTCAGTGGAAGGAAAAACAAGGCAGCTAGTATTAACAATTCGACCCTTGAGGAAGCCAGCATCCGAACATAACCTAATTACCTTTAGTCCGGTGAAAATGGGCAAACCCACTATTTGGAGGCAGCAAAAGGGCTCAATTTCATGTCGGTGGAGTGATTTCCGGGAAGATCCACCCGGATCACAGCCCCAAAACACAGTAATTTATAGAAAAGATTTGCTTGGGGAACTGCGTCCTCAAAACATAACCCTTGATCCTCACCCTCTTCTCTTTCCTGTGGGAAAGATCGTGACATCTGGTGGTCCCGAGAAAGGGAAGGCACGGTGTGAGATGGCATTTAGATTGGATCAGTCGATGTCGTTCGTATGCGAAAGACAGTTGAAAATACCGGAACAAGGTCTTAGCCTGGAGGGGGTCCCTGGTGGGCATGCTGTTGAATATAAGGTGGCACTATCGGAAGATGTGATCTCCTTATATCCAAATCTAGACTTGCCCCAAGAAACCACTCCACCAGTGGAATGCAAAGTAGTGCACAATTTAACCTTTATAGGGCCTCAAGTGGTAAGGAAATCTAATGAACTGAAATTATTATTTGACCCCACTTATTCCCTGAAAAAGGTGCAGATGAATATACATGCCGATGTTACGCATTTGCAGAAGGATTGCCGACCATTTGTACAGCAAAGCCTTAAGGGATGGAATGCATGGCTAGCAACTAGGTCCTATCACAGGCGGGCGCAAAGAGATATAAGTGGATGGGTTGGTACTGGATTTGGAATACTGAATGCAGTAGATCAAGAGGTATTGGTGAACAAATTGAGCACTGTCACCACCAACTTAGGAAAACTCAAAGTGCCGCTGAGTTCATCTATGCTTACATTGGCGGAAACACAATCACTAGTAGTAAAATTACTAACCATGGTAGCAAACCATACTGCAGAGGATTTTGTAAAGCTCGCTGACTACACAGGGGAACTTAGTAAAGACATTGCACTCGCTATTCAATGCTCTCAGACACAACAGTGGGTACAATCGGTAGCGGCAGGAATAATGAGAGAAGGAACGTCAGGTATATTACCCCAAGAAATAAGGGAAACGATATTAAAGGACAATCACACTACACAATTCGAGAAGGACCACCAAGCCTGGTGGCAGTTAGTAAATTTCACTTATGAACCTCAACAGGAACATATTGAAGCTTATGTCCTCACCATCAGTGCGGCAGAGGAAAGAGCTATCTTTCCTATCCTCACTCTAGGGACAATACAACAAGATGTTATTGTCAAGCCAATAGATCACAATGTTTGGGCCAGTTATGATTATATTAAAAATAAGTGGCAATCGGTTAGCACAGAAGCATGTATTCCTAGAGGACAGTTAGGCTATGTTTGCGAAAACGCAGTAGTGGAAGCAGAAGATTTATGCTTAGACGCTGAAAATAGTGTATGCACCTTTGAAATGCTTTTGCATAATAGAACACAATCACAAGTTTATTATGTAGGGAATGGGTGCGCCTGCGTGCGGACAGCTTGTGACAAAATCACTATAGATAATTGCCAAGAGGAAACTAACAATACTAACTTTTGTGTGTGCAACTTTACCAAAATAGTGGGTTGTGATTTTCATTATACTGTCCCAATAACTACCCAACAGCTAATTAACACAGATCTTAACCTGTATCGAGAAATACCAGAGTTGCAAATAGGGATGGATATCAAAATTCTTAAAGCAATGCTCGCACACCCTAAAGTAAAGAAATTAGTGGAAAGAGTGAATCAAACAACTAAGCGGATGGTATGGCAGGTAGAACATGATTCAGAAAGAATAAAGAATGTACTCACCGAAGTAGAACAAGTAGGCCAGCATCATTGGTGGGATATCTTCACAGGATTTTCCCCAACAGCTACACAGGTTTTCAATTACCTGGTGCACCCAATGATATTGGTAGTTGTAGCCCTGTTAGTATTAACTCTTACAAATATTTTTATGTGGTGGAAGCTAAGGATCATAATGAAAAGGACCCAAATGGTTTGGGCTATGGTACGAGCGCATCAGCGCTCTTAGGATCAGACCTTGACGAAAGAATTCGTAAGTTATAAGAAAAGGGGGGAATGATGCCATAAAATAGATAGCCTTCAAGAAATAATGGGTTAAAACATAGAATGTGAAGCATTTGAAGAAAAGTATAGCATTTAGGAAACACCCGGAGTAATAAATTGGCTAGGACTAGGAACACAATGACAGGAAAGGAAGATAAGGATGAAAACCACCGGACAAAGCATACTTCGAGCCAAAGCTAAAGCACGTCTAATGCCAATATGTCAGGTTGACCCTAGGAGCCTGGCCAAAGCATAGGAACTCAGCCAACTACACCGGGAATGGACCAAATTTGGAGAGAAGTTCAAAAGTTTAAAGAGGAAGACTCCTCGGAGACCCTTGCCCACGATGAAGGCCGACCGGAACGACCCCCGAGAAGATCCTCAAAACAGAAGTTCCCGCCCACGCTCCGCCTACGGCACGCCCCATATGAATATGCATGAATATGATGTAATCCCTGTTGCCTTCCGATTCCGAAGGCAAGGGCGACCTGGTTCAGAACACAGCACGGTGACCCCAAATTATCCTTGGGTCACTCGGGCTAAAGACCACGCTTTCACCAACATGGTGGACGGTCAAATAGGCTTTATTATCTCCGTCCTAGGGGTTTTATAGTTTGGGGGGTTTCCTACGTCAAAAGGGGCTGGGGGTTAGTACAGGGTGGTACTGGTATCTCCTATGTTAGGGGGGTTGCATGCCTGGTTACATTCCGAGGGTGATCCTTATCTCTGGGAGGAGGGAGGAGAGGGTTCTTGCAGCCTTCCGTAACATCCCGTAATCTTCCGAAACGCCTGTCCCTGCCACATCTCCCCCCCTCTCTCCCATAAATGAGCGAGGTAGTTACATACATATATATAGATATAGATACTAAATGAGGTAGAAGGTTGGGGTTTAACAAGGAAAGGGTTTTTGGGGAACCTGAGTAAATTTCTGCCGGGTGAGTTTTCTCATGACCGGCAGTGTTCTTGATAAGTTCACAGCATCTGTTGCCGTCCTACGAAAAAGATGTCAGTCCGTTCCAGGCGGCTCCGAACAAATGAGACTAGCTTGTTCAGCAGGCACGGTCCGAAGGTAACAGCTAAAAGCAGCATTGCCAGCGGACCTGCTAGGGTAGAAATCAGAGTAGTTAACCACGGTGATCGGTTGAACCAGGATTCGAACCAGCCCTGCTGGGCTTCCCTGTCCTTTTGTCTCTGAGCCAGCCTGTTTCGGAGTTCTGCCATGGAGTCTCTGACAACTCCTGTGTGGTCTGCATAGAAGCAGCATTCCTCCTTCAGGGCAGCACACAGGCCTCCCTGCTGCATGAACAGGAGGTCTAGGCCTCGCCTGTTCTGCAGAACAACCTCTGAAAGTGAGGAGACTGACTTCTCCAGAAAGGATATGGATTTCTCGATTCTCTGTAGGTCTTCATCGACGGTCATTTGAAGCTGGGACAGTCCTTGGTGCTGAGTCGCTAGGGCCGAGACACCTGTTGCTGTTCCAGCAGCTCCCAAGCCAAGTAACATTGCTATGGTTATACTTGTCAATAATTCTCTTTTGTGGAGCCGGCTGGGTTCTTCGAAAAGGTGATACACCTCTTCGTCTGAGTGGTACAGGACCCTAGGGACGATCAGAACTTGGACACAGAAGTCGTTAGAATCACTGAACTTTGCAAGGAACACACAAGGACTCACCCCAGATTTCTGACAAACCCACATAGCAGATGCGGAGGGGACCACCCACTTATTATTTTTCCTGTCAGGCTTGACTATTTCAGTACAGACGTCTCCTCTCCGCTTAGCTAGGGTTGCATTGCCAAAGCATTTGCTCCGGCCTGTGACTTGGCTCAGGGTGATTCCTTTTCGGGGTGTGTCCCACCTGCACTGGTGAGGAGCATCGGCTGTGGAATAACTAAAGGGGGTATCTAAAGCGACTCCTTCATAAAAAGGGGGTTTAACATCATAACAAAGCCAACAGGAGTCAGTTAGGTTAGGGTTAGATTCGTTCAGGGATAAAAAGGTGGCCTCTAACATACGAAGGATAGGGTTAGGATCTGACCCGCCTGAGCGGTCTATCTGGAAGGCTTCCACGTCGCCAGCTGGGACGTCGGTGTCCTTTGTGGGTAAGGTTTTGGGATGGGTTATGTTTCTAAATTTCTGCATGCTTTTAATCACTTTGTTGGGTCCAACTGCTCGGGGTGCTGATGGTCGGAACCTGGTAATTTGCACATTCACCCACTGTTTTGACCCTTGAAGGACCACTGTCCACGCTTTTCCCAGTGCCCAGCTGGGATGATTTGGCTGTAAAACTGTCATGTTGTAATGAGTGCATTTTCGAATTCTGGTGATTTTGTGACGGTTCCGATAGTAACTTCCCTGAAGGAAGACGGGTGTTTTGCATCTTGCAGGTGCCCAGGTAAATTGTAGGAACTTGTCGGGATATTGTGGGTCCCACCCAGGCCCTGATGGCCTGGCATCCGTGACTATTGTTTCGCAGCCCCAGTGCCCACAATATCCCCACCCTGGTTGGCTACAGTAGCTCCTTCCTGGGTTTGAAGCTGGGCACCAGTAAGATAGGTACATGTGTGTGGCGTGTGGAGAATGGGGGTCTACCTTTGGTTGTCCTGGAAACAAGTCGGTAACGCGAAGCACAAATGATGGGGTGTTCGGTGTGGTGATGTCTTTGAGCATCTTATTGTCAGTGAGATGTTGCATGACCCACCTGAATGGCTGATGGGGGTAGTGGTCTGAGCTGGCTTGCCCCCTGGCGACAAGCCCCAGCAGCAATATCACACAGAAGCACTGTTGCTGCTTGGGTCTCACCCTTGGGGGTTTCTCAGGTGCTGTCTGGCGACTCGCCGGTCTGTCACTTTCCGGTCTGTCACTTTCCTCCGGAAGGGGAGAGTACGCATCTCGAGGGCGTCCTATTAGCATGTCCTGTAAACAGAAACTCACAATTCACATCAGTATCCTCCTGCTCACTGCGCAGGTCAGGCTTGACAGATTTCAGCGGACACCACCTAATTTTGCCGTCCTTTTTGACAGCTGCGTACCCTCGCCCCGTGAGTATCAATTTCCAGCCCTGTTCCCATTCCCCCAGCTCATTTTTGATTACAACTTGTGGGCCCTCCTCTAAGACTCTGGAGGCCCAGTGTTTCTGAATGGGACTGTTTGTTTCATCTCCCCTGGGGAATTGATTCAGTGCTAGCAAAGCGGTTGCTAGTATGCGTGCCTGGTCCCCAGAGGGAATGGAATTGGCAAAGCCCTCTGTCTTTGCCAACACCTCTATCCTATTTTTCAGGGTCTGATTTGCTCTTTCGACTATGGCTTGTCCGGTGCTGTTGTAAGGAATGCCTTGCACTAACGTGATGCCCCATTTCGAGGCGAATTCTTGCACCGGTTTGGAAGTGAAATTGGAACCGTTGTCAGTTTTAATCTGTTTGGGAATGCCGAGCCATGCCATGGCTGACAGCCAGTGTTGAATTGTGGCTTTGGAGTCAGTTTTGGGGTGCTGTGTAGCTATGATCATTCCGCTGAAAGTGTCCACTGTCACTGCAAGCCACTCTCGGGGTTTCAGCAGTTGACACACAGTAAAGTCCGATTGCCAGATCTCTGAAGGCTTGAGGCCTCTCGGTTGACCCCACTGGTCCACAGAGGCGACTTCTGGCAGTGAGGGCATGTAGCCACCACATGTCTTGCGTCCGCTGTTGAGATCCCGCATCTCTTTGCCAGTGCTTTGGTCCCGATGTGGAGTGACTCGTGCAGTTGGCGAGCCTCTTGCAATGTCCACACACCCTTTGCTGCGGCGTCTGCTTTGTCGTTACCTATCTGGAAGTAACCTTTGACTGGGTCATGACTGTTTATGTGAATGACGGATACGGTGCCCTTCCGTGAGGACAGTGCTTCTTCCAGCATCAGAGCTGCTGTTGATGTTGACACACCTGGCCCTGTCATGGCTAGGCAAAGCCTTGCCACAAATATAGAGTCCGTTACAATGTTGAGGTGCTCATCTCGGAAAAGTCCGCATGCCAAAACTACTGCTGCTGCTTCCAATTGCTGCACTGACAGTGTGGGGTCACACGCTTTGACGCAGTGCCACTGCTCTCCTGCCTGCCACACTGCTGTTGCAGTTGAAGTCGTGGAAGAAGCGTCCGTAAAGACTGTTGGTCCTGGCTGCGGCCGGTCCTTGACCTTTGGCGGTGTGTCTATGTCGATGATGGTCAGCAGCTGAGTCCAAGGTGGTTTGGAAGAGTAGGAGATCTCTCCTCCGAGGCCGGTGAGAGCAAGGGCTAGGTGCTCTGAAACTGTGGTTGCCTCTGTGGTCGGCTGCTTGCGAAAGGGAAGATAGATTCTCTTTGGCTCGGTACCTAGGTGTCTCAGGGCAAGTGCCCTGCCTTTCCTGATGAGGCTGGCAATGCATTCGATTCCCGGGGAGAATGCACGGGCAGACCTTCCGAGGACTACCCATTGGATCGGCCGAGATTTCTCGGGAGGTCCTTGGGCCAGCACCCCCACTCCCCCCTTCGGGGTAAAGTGGACGTACAGATCCAGGGGCATCGCTGGGTTCCACCTGGCAAGCGTGCCAGTGGATATCTGCTGTTCGATGAAATCCAGGGAGCTCGTTGCTTGCGGTGTCAGTTCCTTGGGTTCCCAGGGGTGCTTTCCTTTCAGTAACTCATACAACGGGTCCATAACTTCAGGGGGGATCAGGATGATGTTGCGAACCCACTGCAGCGATCCCACCAGGCGCTGCACATCATGTAGTGTTTTAATGTCTCGGTGGACCTTCACCTGGAGGGGCCGTCTCATATTTACACCGGGAGGGGGCTGAGTGTGGCCCGTGCGCCCCCCCCCCTTTTCCATTTCCCCGTGGCCGGGAGCTGCAATCTCTGGGAAAGTGACCCTTTTTCCCACTGCTCCAGTAAACCCCTCTCGGGCGTTGCTGGGACGAGGGAGCCGGACAGGCAAACTGTGCCGGCTGGGGGCAGCTCGCGGCGACGTGCCCCGCCTGGCCGCATTTAAAACAAGCCAGCGTACTGATTAGGGTGTGTACGGCTGCTGCGGGCCCCCTGTCCGCGCAGGTAATCTTTATTTTACCCCAGTCGGTGAGTTTGTGCAGTTGGCTTCTAACCTTATTTAAGGATTTATTTGGTTTCGTCCGAAACTGCATTGGTTCTGTGTTTTCTGCTCCCGAGTCACTGCTCATGTCGGCAGGCTCGGAAAGGCAGTCTGAGGAGCTGTCGCTTTGATCAAAGCCGGAAGCCGACTGGCAGCACACTTCCGCTCTCCCCTGCCGTTTTGTTCGGCTCCGGCCTCGCTCCTCCCCCGGAGGCGGTGTCGGTCCTCCCCACGGGGGCGGTATCGCCCCTCCCCTTGGGGGGGGTGTCGCTCCCGCCCCCCGGTCCCGCCCTGCCCCTCGCCGGGAGGGATCTCTCCCTTATACGGTGGCGGGGGTGGGCGCGGCTCCCAGGCGAATGCCCGCCCCCCTTCGCTCCCCTGCGCCTGCCGGTCTGTGGGTGCCCAGAGCTCCCGACCGAACATGCGCCCAGGGCCGGTCTCCTGCGCATGCGCGCCCGCGGCTGTCTCCCCCTCCGGACCTCTCCCGCCGCTGGCGCGTGGGCCCCGCCCCTCTCCTTGCCCGGCAGCGCCATTTTCAAATGGCGGCCAGGCTTCTGCAGCCCTTGCATCAGCGCCGGCTGCAGTCTCGGCGCTGCGGGCTGCTTCCGCCAGCTCGCCCCAGAAGCCTTGCGCATGTGCTTCTGCTGCTTGCATCGGATCGGCGGTCGGCGGGGAAGGAGGGAGCAGAGGGGGCGCGGGTTTCTCGGGGGATTCCGAGGGGGGTGTTGGACCCGGCTGGTCCCCCGGGGGGGTCGGGATGTCCTCCGGGGGGTCCGGAGGGTCTCCCGGGGGTTCTGGACCCGGGTCTGGGGAGGGATGGGGGGTACCCGGTCCCCGCTCGCCCGCTTCTTCGCTCGGGTTGCATTCGGGGCGAGTCTGGGTTGTGGCACTGACCCCCAATTTTGGCACGGCTATTAAATGCGGACAAGCAGCCGTCCAGATCTCCTGGTGCTCCAACGCTTTGCGAAGAGCAATTTCCACTTTCCCCCATGCCTTTAAATATTTATGCAATATCTCCACTGGGCGTTCAATCGCCCTGAGCTCCAGAAGCCTCGCGACAGCAAGGTTAATACATCTGGACTCGCATTTTAAACCCCAATTCATACATACTGATTCAACGACCTTCGCCAGAGATTCCATAATGATCCAGCTGGTCCTGGGGCGTCCCCCTGTGCCACAGTCGGCCGGCCGCTGTGACCGCTGTCCTCTGTCCAGGAGAAATCCCGTTCCCCGAGGTTTTTTCTTTTCCCGGGTCTTCGGCACCACTTTGTTGCCTTCCGATTCCGAAGGCAAGGGCGACCTGGTTCAGAACACAGCACGGTGACCCCAAATTATCCTTGGGTCACTCGGGCTAAAGACCACGCTTTCACCAACATGGTGGACGGTCAAATAGGCTTTATTATCTCCGTCCTAGGGGTTTTATAGTTTGGGGGGTTTCCTACGTCAAAAGGGGCTGGGGGTTAGTACAGGGTGGTACTGGTATCTCCTATGTTAGGGGGGTTGCATGCCTGGTTACATTCCGAGGGTGATCCTTATCTCTGGGAGGAGGGAGGAGAGGGTTCTTGCAGCCTTCCGTAACATCCCGTAATCTTCCGAAACGCCTGTCCCTGCCACAAATCCCAAACCTAAAACTGTATAAAAGGCACGCTTTTGTTGTAAGACTTCGGAAATCCCTTTAGAGATTTCCCCAACGTGCACGTTGCTAATAAAATACCTCCTGTCTATCTGACTAAAACTGAGTCTCTTAGACAGTTATTATATCGCCTTTTGGGGCAAAATTCGGCATCACACCAAACCGGCTGGGCACAGGTTCCAGTCCCTTCTCTCTGCTACCCCCACCCACGGGGGTTTTTGTTGGGCTGGCTGCCCCAGCCCAGCCCCAGTCCTGGGCAGGGTGGTGGGCAAAGGCTGCCAGCAGGGCTGGAAGCTGGCTCCCCACTCAGCCCTGAGTTTCAAAGGAAACTCAGCTGAAGACTCAGTGCCATGAAGGGCCACAAAAGAGAGAATCCCCGCTGCCACAGCCAGCTTGGGCTGTGAGATGTTGGGCCACGGGATGCTGGGACCAGGAGCACACCCCTGCATGGGCTCACCTGCATAGTGAGTGTAGGCTGTCTCTTGGAGGTAGGTGCCACAGCCAAAGTCAATCAATTTGGCCTGCCCGCTGGCCAGGTCAACCAGGATGTTCCCTGGTTTGATGTCCCTGTGCAGGACCCCGCAGCTGGTGCAGTGCCGCACGGCCTCCAGCACCTGGCGGAACAGCTCCCGCGCCTCCTCCTCCGGCAGGAACCCCCGTGCCCGAATGAAACGCTGCAGGTCCTGAGAGCGCTTCGGGCGCTCCAGCACCATCAAGATGTCGTTGGGGAGCTCGAGCCACTCCAGCAGCTGGACCACACCGGGGAAGCCGGTGGACACCTTGTCCAGCAGCACGATCTCCAGCGGGGCGCTGGTGCCGTCGGGCTGCGGGAGGAGCGCGGTGCCGTCAGTGGGGCTGAGGCCGTGCCGGGGCTCGGGAAGCCCTCAGCCAGCCCGGGATGCTCTGCGCCCTGCGCTGGCCCCACGCCCGCTCCCCCTCGAGGCGTCCTGGCGGCTCCCACCGTGCCGGGCCTCGGCTCATCCCCGCCCGGCAGCCCCGGCTGCTGCCGCTGGCCCCGCTCACTCACCAGCTCGCCCCAGTGCTGGACGCGGTTCCGAGGCACCCTTTTGATGGCCACCTGCAAGCCAAGGGCAGCAGCGGGCTCAGCTCGCCGCCCGCCCTGCCCAGCCCCATCCTCCGCCCCCCTCACCCTCCGCCCCCTCCTCCTCGCCCGCCGCTCACCGGGGCGCCGTCCGAGAGCCGCGTGGCCGCGAAGACGCTGCCGAAGCCGCCGCGCCCCAGGCAGCGAGCCCAGCCTGTACTGCTCCTTCAGGCCCTGCTGCGCCTTCCCTGCGGGCGGGACGCGGCTGTCAGCGCTCGGCCCGGGGCCAGCAACGGCCCCCGAGCGCCCCTCAGCCGCCCCGGGCCGGCCATGCCCAGGCGTTCCCTCTTTGGAACGCGGCACGGGAGGCTCGGGGCCGGCGGCCGCGTGCCGAGCGGCGGAGCTCGGGCCGGGGAAGCCGCAGCGGAGGCGCCGGCGCCGCCTGTGTCCCCGCGGGCCCCGGAGGAGCCGGCCGGGGCCGGGGTGGGGTCGGGGCCGGGGTCGGGTCGGGGTCGGACTGGCCGCGGCTCGGCCGGGGCCGTGGCTCGGGCCAGGCGGAGCCGAAGGGCGGCGATGCCGCCCCCGCACCAGCCACTGATGCCCGCCCAGCAGCGCCACCTCCACGGCCAGAGCCGGGCGGAGGCGAGACCGCGGCGGGACGGCCGGGGCCGGGCACGGGGCAGCCCCGCCCGGGCCGGGGCGGGCCGGGGCATGGCCCGGCCCGGCAGGGGAGAGGGAGGCGGGGAGAGGAGAGGGACGCCTGGGCAAGGGACCCCGAGAGAAGGGTGCCCGACAGCTGGAAAGGGAGAGAAAGAGAGAAAGAGAAGGAGAGAGAGAAAGAGTGTTCTAAATATCTGTTTTGCTGCCGCTGCTTCCGCCGCCGCTGCTGCTGCCGCTGCTGCTGCCGCCGCAACTGAATCACCGGGGCCGTTCGTCCCCGTGTCCAGTCCCTGCTCGCCCCACGAGCCCCACGTTCGAGCCCCACGTTCGAGCCCCGCACGCCTCGGGGACAGCCCCTGAGTCTGTCCAAACACGGGAACTTTGCAGCCTTGAGCCCAGATGCAGAGCCCTGACTCCTGCGCACTGGCACAGCAATCCCCTCGCTTGCTGCTGGGCATTGTCCTTGCTCAGGGTCAAACACTGTCGGGCCACCTTCCCTTGGGGTAGGATTCCTACCTGACCCGAGCACTGCACTTACATCTCCAGTGTTGCCTTCCAGGAAAAACAGGGGAAGGAAAACTGTGTGGCTCACGGTATTTTCGAGTGTCTAAAAATCACTAAGTCGCTGATCTTAGAGGTGCAGTGCATCTGGAATTACTGGGATGGAGAAGTAGTGCAACATGGAATAAGGGGAGCATAGAAATAAATAGAGGAAAACATCCTTGGATTGTTTCTTTCATTTTCATTTCACTTCAGGAAAGCTGTTTCAATTTTCTAGGAATCTTCTCCTGTCTGCTCTTCCCAAGAATCTCTCATGGAGAACAAGGTCAAGCTTCTGTCACAAGATTTGCCACCAGGAAATTATGCCACTGCTGAAGTTTTCATGATGACTGTTTGTGCTGGTTTAGGGCAAATTTCAGGAGGAAACCTCCAAAAGGGGTCGGTCTAGAAAGCAAGTTCAAGCGGCTCCTCCCCCTACTAGTTCAGGAAAAGACTTCCCTGGAGAAAAGTGAAAAAAACCCCAGTTTATTTAACAAGTAAAGTATTCACGAGCATGAAAAATGAATAATCTAAAATAAAACCTCTGACAGTGCTGAAGAGATGGCAAATTCAGAAAGTCCTTTTTGTGGGTTGTAGTTGGCTCACTCGGTCTCTTCTAAGTCCCTCTGGTGCTGGAATGCAGCGTCCCAGACCTCGGTGGGCCACAGGTGTGAGCTGCCAGTGTTTTTCTGGGTTTTCAGTCCAGAGCAGGTTTAAACAGTTCCAAGAAAAAGGAAAGTCACAGTCTGAGGAACTTCTCTTCCTAAGCTAGCCTAAAACCAAACTGCTAGACCTGGGCTGTGAAGGCACCGGGAAATTTCCAAATCTGGGTACCGGCGGTCCCAGCAAACACCAGATCTGGGTGGTGTCGTTGCCAGCAACAGAAATCTGCAGGATTTGGGCTCTGCTGGCACCGGGAAATTTCCAAATCTGGGTACTGGCGCAGCAAACACAAGATGTGAGCGGTGCCAGACCCAGTAGCAGAAAGTTGCCGGGTTTTGGATTTCTGTGCCAGTAAATTGCTGCACTTGGGCTGTGTCAGAATAGGGAAATTTCCAGATCTGGGCCCTGGCAGTGCCAGCAAAGCACCAGTGAAACCTTCTGGTCCTCGTCTGGACCGTTGACCAGTGGTTTCCCTGAGAACCAGCTCTGGCCACTTTACAGAGACTGCTTTCATCTGGTTGTCTGGAAACAGAACTTTAATGAAGGCAAACACAACAAACAGGATGGTGTGCACAGTACAGAGAGCAAAGCAGAAAAAAGCCTGGGTCCAGGGTCTAGCAGGGATATTTATACATTTATTTATGTGGAGGGGTTAAGGTGGGATCTGAGGGAAGGATCCAAGAGATTAAGAATATTAAAATTTTTGCAGTATTAAGTAACCAATGATAGCAAAGAGAACTCAGAACTTTCTAGTAACAATCTGCATAACTGAACAAGAGGATTATGGGTGGGAGCTCCTGCTGACCCCAGCTAAAGAGGGTTTTCCCACAGCCTTAAGCCGAGGTCTCCCTCTTCTTTTGAACCAACCCCAGCACACCAGATC
>WSPJ01000050.1:164336-185794 GCA_009764595.1 Geothlypis trichas
TAAAATCCCTCCAAATCTCCCTGAAACCTCCTCAGGATGCATTTGGAGGAAATTCTGGATTAATTTCAGGTAATTATGGGTCAATTCTGGGTGGATTTTGGGTGGTTTTGGTACCTCCCGGACACCAAATTTATTGTAGGATTCTAACCCAGATAAAATCCCCCCCAAATCTCCTCAACCCCCCCCCCCAATTCTCCCATTTCCCCCCCCCCCCCACCTATAACCCAGACTAGGGACAGATTTTGAGGGGATTTTAGGATAATTTGGAGAAATTTTAGGGATTTTGGTATCTTGTGGATGCCCAAGCAGGTGAAGGATTCAAACCCAGCCAAAATCCCCCCAAATTCCCTCAAAACCCCACTCAAATTTCCCCAGAGCCCCTCAGGATGGGTTCTGAGGTAATTTTGGGTGGATTTGGGGTAATTTTGGGCCCTTTTGTGAAGCGGCGAGGGCCCCGGGCGCAGGGCTGGGAGCGGGGCTGAGCAGCGGGGCAGGAAGGGGGGAGGGAGGGAGGTGTGAAACCCCCCCGAGGATCCCCTGATGGGGACACCCCTCAAAAGTTCTGTGCCAGGACTGAGAAACGAACGGGACTTTTGGCTTTTTGGTCTTCAGGCTGTTGTTTATTTCTCTCTTATCAACAGCTCAGCAGGCTGGCTGCACGCCAGACTTAGCGTACAAAGAGAAGGCACCAAAAGTCACAAGACACACAGGTTCAAGGTGTTTTAAAACGATTTTGTCCAATTAACTCTTAGAATGCATTTTATTTCTACCTTTCTACCAGTAACTAATTCTTTGTCTGCCACTCAGCATCTGCATTGCAGCTCTTTCCAACCAATCACCCTGTGCTCCCAACACAGCAGAAAATGGAGGAGATGAAGAACAAGCACATCAGACAATGCCCAAAATCCTCCATCCTGTCTTCTATCCACCCTCATACTAAAATCCCAAAGCTCTCAGTTTTTCACCCTGTGATTAACTACACTACTATCTATTTCACACACTGATAGATTCCAGTTCATCCAAAGTCTTGGAAGCCTTCTCCATGGACAAAGGTTAAAAGCAGTGTTCTCCTTGGATCAGGACTTCTCAGGACAGGCAGGGAGACATTCCCTGTGCCCTGGGTTCCAACAGCAGGGGGGAGGGGAGGCTGGGGACAGGAAAAGAAGGACTTAGGCAGGAAAAAGGGGAACCTTAAACAGCGTGGTAAGCGCCATTTCTAGAGGGAGGGCACGGGACGGCGCGGCCGTCACCTTCCCGGGTAGGTGTGGATGCACAATCCAGGTAAGATTTCCCATGGATCGGCCTGGGAAACATCAGGGGGCTGGAGATGAGGAATTCTGAACAACCTTGCAGGTGGTGTTGGTGACAATTGTTTTCCTCATGGATTGTTTACCCCAAGGGGTGTTTTCTTCTAGCACCTAAGTTTGGAAGCCCTTTCCAAGGTCTCAGATCAAATCCTGTGTTTAATTCTAAGCTTTGCTGACAAGACCAAAGGTCTGAGATTTCTCTGCATTTGGGTTTCCAACAACACTGACGCTGTTAGTTCCACAGTGCCCAGGATCCGTCTTGCAAGTCAACTCTGGCAGGAACAAGGCGGCTGCCAGGGGGCTGCTTGTGGCCTCTGACAGCCCATTGCTCAGGGCTTGCCAGCGCCCCAGCCCCTCAGGGGCTGCCCCAGCCCGGCCAAGCTGCCCGGCAGCAGCAGCGCCGCAGCCCCACAGCAGCTGCAGAGCAGCCCCATGCAGGGGCACCTGGGAGCCCTCAGCAAGGCAGCCAGCAACACACGGGCAGGAGGACACGGATGGCGCTTCCTGCCTGGCACAGGGCTTGTGGCCATCTCCAGGCACCGCTCTGGCAGGGATCCCCGCAGCTGCGGCCCCTGCCCAGCCGCTCTGTGGGCAGCACAAAGGCTTCAGCAGAAGCACCAAAGGCCAAGGGGCTTCTGGCCATTTCCCTCTGCAGCACTGCACGCCTGGGCAGCTGGCTGAGCACAAGCACCCTTTTCCCCCTCCTCCCCTATGCCCTGTGGACCCTGGGCAGCAAAAAATCGATCCTGGGAATCTGGTTATATAACACGGTCTATATTTACATGGTAAATGAAAACAAAAAACGGTAAAGAACATACTTGTAGTAAAAGAAAATTCCTGCTGACTCAGGTGGCCCCAGCAAAAAGAGCTTCTGACATCAGCTCTCCACAGAGCTCTGGCAGGGCAGGCAGCCGAGCTGTGACAGACGAGGCCGTGTCTGCCATGCCCTGCGCAGGTGATTTCGGAGCCACTGGAACCTGGAGGTGGGAGCCCGCTCTCCTGACTTGAGGATGCACAGTGTTTGAATTGCCAGGCTTCCGACGGCGAGGCTGATGTCATTTGTTTTGTCTTCGAGGGCTGCAAGAGAGAGGAACAGAGCCAAGGTCAGATGCCGGATCTGTGGGGAGCCAAGGAGAGCCCCCTGCAAGGGCCATCCCAGCCTGCTCTTGCCATGGCCAGGAGGGAGCAGGGAGCAAGGGGATCAGCCCGAAGCTGCTGGCCACCAATGGCCCAGGTGGCCCGGAAATCTCAGGGTGCTCTGACCCCCGGAGCAGAGCCCTCCGCAGCCGGGGCAGGGCTTGCAGCTCTCCCCGCGCTGTCAGCCCGCGC
Source organism: Geothlypis trichas (assembly GCA_009764595.1). Classification (NCBI taxonomy): domain Eukaryota; kingdom Metazoa; phylum Chordata; class Aves; order Passeriformes; family Parulidae; genus Geothlypis; species Geothlypis trichas. The sequence goes on from WSPJ01000050.1 coordinate 166,973, forward strand.
TGTCAGCCCGCTGCCCTCGCTCACCAGTGCAGATCAGCTGCAGCTCTCGTTGCTGCCCCCTCAGGTGCCGCCCGGCCATGCCTGTGAACACAGAGCCTGTCACGGCGCCGGCGGCACAGCTCCCTGCCAGCGGCGCTGCCGGCGCTGTGGCCACACGGGCTGCTGGCCCGGCAGGGCTCAGCCCGGCCCTTGCCGCACGCTGCCGGCCCAGGGCACGGCTGCCAGAGGGCGGCAGCAGCAATGGCCAGGCCAGGCGGGGCTCCACGGCGCCGGGCCCGGCTGGCGCTGCCGGGGCAGCGGGCGGGGCTGGGGCCGAGCTGCCGCGGGCCGGGCCGGGCCGGGCCGGGGAGGGAGCCCGGGCTCGTGGCTCACCCATGAACCTGACTGGCCGCCTCTCGCAGGGGCTCCTGTGGGCTCTCCAGGTAGTGCAGGGCCCGGCGCAGGTGCTCGGCCGCTCGGCTCCTGTCCTCTGCCAGCTGCAGAGAGAGGCAGGAGGGAAGGGTTGGCGCGGGCTCCGCCCCTGGGCCGGGCGCTGCCTGCGCCCAGCCCCGGCCTCCCCTGGCCGCACAGCCCTGAGGCGCGGCCAGCAGCCGCTGGCCAAGGGCTCCCGAGGGCAGGGGGCAGAGGGCCGGCTGCTGCCCGGGGAGCTGCGGTGCCGGCCCGCGGCCCCGCCGGGCCGGGGCTCCATGGGTACCCGGCTCGCACCCACGGGAGCCTGGAGAAGAGCCTGCGCAGCCTCTGGCTGCAGCAGCGGGCAGGGGCACAGCTGCCAGCGCCGCACACTGAGCACCGCCCTCAGGGGCCTTCTCCGGCCTGTGGCTGTGGCTTCTCACTCGTCCTTACCAGGCGCTTGCTGAACTTCCACAATTTCTGCTCCTTCACCAGCTTTTTGAGATCCCTCCTCTTCAGGAACTTGACCGCACCAAGCAGCGTTTCCCAAGAAGCCTGGAGAGCAGCAGAGAAGCGGAGATGGCCCCACAGCCCAGGGCACAGGACCCGCGTCCCCGGGCTGTGGGGGAGGAGGCTGCGGTCCAGCCGGTGCAGGGCAGGAGGCAGCTGAGCCCCCTGCCAGGGCGACAGCAGCAGCCCACGAGTCCTCACCTCTGCCACATGCTGATTCTCATCATTGCAGTGGAAGAAGAGTGGCAGCAGGCTCTGTTGCACAGGGCTTTCCAAAGGTTTTTCTCTGTCTTCCAAGTACTCCATCATGTCTTGCAAGAGTTTTATGGAGAGCAGCCGTACCTGGCTATTATCCTAGATGAAAAAAAAGGAAAAAATACGTCAGCACTGCCTCCTCCAGGCCCACCTGGGCGCAGGCTGGAAATGCACAGGGCACACAGTTTCCAGGCAGCACCCAGTGGCTGTGGCTGGGGGCACAGAGCCTTACGTGGTCAAAGAGTTGCAGGAGCGCCTCAGCCAGCTGCAGGGCAATGGGGGTTGACATCAGCATGTGTTTGTGCAGGAATACAAAGCTGAGTGTGATGAGTGTCATCCCAGCTATCTCTGCATCATTGTCCCGCAGTAGGTCCATGAGGCTTTTGGTCAGGCTCCACATTCTTTCGGCCTGTGTGGAACACAAGTCTGTGAAACCCCACCCTGCTGCTGCAAGGCCCAGAGGCCAAAGGCCTGTTCCGATGCACTGGGGCAGCTGCAGCGGGAGGCAGGAGAGCTGGAAGCAGCTGCCCCAGCGACCGAAGCCCAGGCAAGGCCAAGTGACTGTGTATCCAGTGCAGCTTCAGCCACCGCCCCCTTCTCACCATTGAGGGATCATCAATGAGCTCCAGAAGGGTCCTGAGCGCCAGGCGACGCCTCTCCCTGCACTCGCTCTGCAGGTACCTTGAAGAGACCTGCACAACACTGTCACCACATTCACTGGAATCCAGGCACTCGAGGAGCTGAAAGGCACAGGAGGGCAGTGATGGGGGAGCTGGCTGGCAGGAGACCGGAGCCACACAGGGCCGGGCCCAGGCAGCAGCAGCAGCAGCAGCAGCACAGGGTGCGGGCACCGTCCCAGGCAGCTGCGGCGATGAGAGGGCAGAGAGCTGGGAGGCAGCTCAGCCAGGCAGCGCTGGACACCCGGCTCACCTCCACAAGGAACGCCAGGGCGGGCAGATCCCAGTGTGGCTCCTGTGTGCTGAGCAGCCGGAGGAGGTGGAGTGCAATACTGGAACAAAACCGAGGACAAGCACGGCGCATCTCCCTAGGAGGCCAAAAACGGGACCAGGAACCTGAGCAAATCTCTCCAAGGACAGGCTCACAGAGCCTGGTGGTCTTTCACCACCATCCTGCAAGGGGACCTGGGCCCTTTGGGAGATGTCTCCTGCTGTGCTCTCTCCCATCCCAGCCTTTTCCAGTCTGCTTCGCCGTCCCTCAGTGACAAAGCCCTGTGTCCCAGGGCCACGGGGACTGTGTGGGACAGCCCGGGCACAGGGCACAAATGCCAGGAGCAAGGGGGAGAAAGGAAGTCTCACCTGGCCAGCAGACCCACGGCATAGTGGCGGGTGTCAGCACAGAGCAGCGTGTCCCAGCCACGCTTGCGTTCCACTGACACCACCAAATCCTCGTACTGCTTTCGGCAGAGCAGGGACTTCAGGGTCTGCAATGCAAACCTGTGTGCACAGCAAAGGCCAGGTCACGCTGGCAGCACTGGCTCCTTGGCAGGCCACGTGGCAGGGACAGGAGGAGTGAGATGGAGCACCTGTTGGGGCTGGTGGCAAGGCCGTGCTCTTCCTGGCATTCCTTCCAGAAGGTTTCGACCTCCTCTGGCATCTCTTCTGTGCTGAAGAACACTTGGAAGAGCAGACACACAAATAGGCGGGGGAAATACGGCCTCACTACACGTGGACACGGGGCTCCTGAAGGATCTTCCACATCACCACGGTTGCCTGCAAGGGACAAAGCCCCTGAGACAGCGCTCAGTGCCCAGGTGTCCGTGTGGCAGGGCCCGAGCGTGGCAGGGAGAGGCCCGGAGAGAGGCAGGGGGAGCACACGGCCTGGTGGGCCTGAAGCTGCCCCCGGGCCAGGTTTCAGGCCAGCACCTGAGGCAGGGAGATGCAGTGGGGGAAGGAGGATGAAGAGCTCTGGAGAGGTGACCTAGGGGCCAGCAAAGGCCTGTTGCAGAAACTCACAGCCAGGGCAAAGACACCCGTTTTGTTCCCATCGGAGGTACACGTGCTGTGCTCTGGCCAGCTCCCCAGCACATCCAGGAGGATCAGCTGTGCCAGCTCCGCAGTCCTGTCTGAGCCCATGATGGTCTTCCACATGGCCATGGCAGCTCTGCGGGGTTAGAGCTCTGTCTCAGGGAGGTCTCAGAAGCGGCACCATGGCCTGGGCAGCAGTGGGGATCTGAGCTGACTGCCAGCTCTGCCTCTGGCCACTGGCCCTCAGTACACAGGCAGCCCAGCCCCGTGGGGACTGGCCCCTCAGGAGCAGGGAGGGAGCATGGCAGGACGCTGGGGACTGGAAAGGAAGGAGCTAGAGGGCTCTGAAATTCTCTGTGTGTCAGACACCTGGGACAGGCTGTACAGGCTGATGGGCTGCTGAGCCCTGAGCCTTGTGGGCACATGGGCCCCGTACCTGTCACATGATGGGGCCACACGCAGAAGAGCCATCACCACATCAGTGGGCTGTGCCTCTGTCAGATCCAGAAGGGACCTGTACAGGTTGTACTCAGGAAACTCATTGGCCACGAGCCACTGGTGGATGTACCTCACCATGGCGGGCACCTGGAGAAGGCACGGGAGACTTGGAAAGCTGCCAGAGGCAGTCATGTACCCAGCTGCCCCAGAAAAGTACTTCCCATGCCATGACACTGCCATGGCCTCAAAGCTTACAGTGAGCAGCAGGCATGGCTTGGGAGGCCAAGCAATTCCTGGGAGGATGGAAGCCAGGCCACAGGCTGCTTACTTGCTTTGGACTGGAAGGACCCTCCACCACAAGCATATCCAGCAGGGCAGCACTGCTCATGATTTTGAAGATGGGAGGGTACACTCTGACCACAGTGCCCATGACGCCGGTCTCTTCCTCTCGAATCCTCTTCATGAATTTGCCAACCATCTGTAGGAGAAGGGCAGGAAGCCAGGGATGTTGCATGGAGTGCTGCACACACGCTGCTGGGCTGAGCAGGGACAGCAGGCCCAGCCCAGGTGGGGGTGGCTGCAGGTACCTGCGCTGTTCTGCGGAAGCGGCCACGGCTGGATTCCTGCTCCTGTGTGCGCTCCAGGGCTGCATCTGGCAAAGAGCGAGCGCAGCCAGAGCTGAGGGGCTGCGGGACAGGCCGGAGAACACAGCCCAGCCCTGTGCTCCCCAGGCAGGGAGAGCCCCGGGATGGCCCAGGGGATGGAGCACGGCCCCTGCGGGGTGTCTGCCCGGGCCCTCTTCCGGCCTGTCCGTGGGCATGTCCCCAGGGGATGGCATGGCATGGCATGGCATGGCATGGCATGGCATGGCATGGCATGGCATGGCATGGCATGGCATGGCATGGCATGGCATGGCATGCAATGTCACCAAGCTGGCTGCAGGCACCAACCTTGTCGCCCAGCTCTGCCACTCACCCTCCTGTGGTGGCTCAAATGGCACCACCTCTTCAGTCTCCTGTTCTGGGGCAGGTCCAGGGCCTTCTTCCTCCTCCTCTACCCAGGCCAGCTTAGGCACTCTTGGGGGTCTCTGCTCCATGTCTTCTTCATCGCTGTTCCATTCTGTCCATGGGAACATCCCCAGGAGATGGGATGGGATGCCATGGGATGCAAAGGCACCAAGCTGGCTGCAGGCACCAACCTTGTCGCCCAGCTCTGCCACTCACCCTCCTGTGGCGGCTCAAATGGCACCACCTCTTCAATCTCCTGTTCTGGGGCAGGTCCAGGGCCTTCTTCCTCCTCCTCCTGCATCCAGGCCAGCTTGGGCACTCTCGGGGGTCTCTGCTCCATGTCTGTGGCTGCAGCGCGCCCCAGCAGCGAACCCAGCCGGTGCCGCTCCTGCAGGGCCTCCTGCGCCTTCCCTGCGGGCGGGACGCGGCTGTCAGCGCTCGGCCCGGGGCCAGCAACGGCCCCCGAGCGCCCCTCAGCCGCCCCGGGCCGGCCATGCCCAGGCGTTCGCTCTTCGGAACGCGGCACGGGAGGCTCGGGGCCGGCGGCCGCGCTGCCGAGCGGCGGAGCTCGGGCCGGGGAAGCCGCAGCGGAGGCGGCGGGAGCGGCCGCGCCGCCTGTGTCCTCCGCGGGCCCCGGGTGGAGCTGGGGCCGGGGTCGGGACTGGACCCTGCGTCGGGTCCGGGGCCGGGCTCGGGCCAGGCGGAGCCGAAGGGCGGCGATGCCGCCCCCGCACCAGGCACTGATGCCCGCCCAGCAGCGCCACCGCCAGCACGGCCAGAGTTGGGCGGAGGCGAGACCGCGGCGGGACGGCCGGGGCCGGGCACGGGGCAGCCCCGCCCGGGGCCGGGGGCGGGCCGGGGACATGGCCCGGCCCGGCAGGGGAGAGGGAGGCGGGGAGAGGAGAGGGACGCCGGGCAAGGGACCGCGAGAGAGGGGTGCCCGACAGCGGGAAAGGGAGAGAAAGAGAAAGAAAAAGAGAAAGAAAAAGAGAAAGAGTCTTCTAAATATCTGTTTTGCCGCTGCTGCTTCCGCCGCTGCTGCCGCCGCCGCTGCTGCCGCCGCCGCTGCTGCCGCCGCTGCAACTGAAGCACCGGGGCCGTTCGTCCCCGTGTCCGTTCCCCGCTCGCCCCACGAGCCCCACGTTCGAGCCCCGCGCGCCCCGGGGACAGCCCCTGAGTCTGTCCAAACACGGGAACTTTGCAGCCTTGAGCCCAGATGCAGAGCCCTGACTCCTGCACACTGGCACAGCAATCCCCTCGCTTGCTGCTGGGCATTGTCCTTGCTCAGGGTCAAACACTGTCAGGGCACCTTCCCTTGGGGTAGGATCCCTATCTGACCCCAGCACTGCACGTGTATCTCCAGTGTTGCCTTCCAGGAAAAACAGGGGAAGGAAAACTGTGTGTGGCTCACGGTATTTTCGAGTGTCTAAAAATCACTAAGTCACCGATCTTAGAGGTGCGGTGCATCTGGAATTACTGGGATGGAGAAGTGGTGCAAGATGAAAAAGGGGAGCATAGAAATACATAGAGGAAAACATCTTGGATTGTTTCTTTCATTTTCATTTCACTTCTGGAAAGCTGTTTCAGTTTTCCAGGAATCTTCTCCTGTCTGCTCTTCCCAAGAATCTCTCATGGAGAACAAGGTTAAGCTTTTGTCACAAGATTTGCCACCAGGAAATTATGCCACTGGCATTTTCATGATGACTGTTTGTGCTGGCTTAGGGCAAATTTTGGGAGGAAACCTCCAAAAGGGGTCCATCTAGAAAGCAAGTTCAAGCCACCTCTCCTCCTACTAGTTCAGGAAAAGATTTCCCTCAAGAAAAGTGAAAAAAACCCAGTTTATTTAACAAGTAAAGTATTCACAAGCATGAAAAATGAATATTATTAAATAAAACCTCTCACAGAGAGGCAAATTCAGAAAGTCCTTTTTGTGGGTTGCAGTTGGCTCACTCGGTCTCTTCTAAGTCCCTTTGGTGCTGGAATGCAGCGTCCCAGACCTCGGTGGGCCACAGGTGTGAGCTGCCAGTGTTTTTCTGGGTTTTCAGTCCAGAGCAGGTTTAAACAGTTCCAAGAAAAAGGAGAGTCACGGTCCAAAGGAACTTCTCTGCCTCAGCTAGCCTAAAACCAAATTGCTAGACCTGGGCTGTGAAGGCATCGGGAAATTTCCAAATCTGGGCACTGGCGGTCCCAGCAAACACCAGATCTGGGTGGTGCTGGAGCCAGAACCTGCAGATTTCCAAATTTTTGCTTTCTGTGCCAGCAAATCACTGGACTTGGGTTGTGCCAGCACCAGGAAGTTTCAGATCTGGGCACTGGCACTGCCAGCAAACACCAGATCTGGGTGGTCTCGTTGCCAGCAACAGAAATCTGCTGGATTTGGGCTCTGCTGGCACCGGGAAATTTCCAAATCTGGGTACTGGTGCAGCAAACACAAGGTGTGGGCAGTGCCAGACCCAGTAGCAGAAAGTTGCCGGATTTTGGATTTCTGTGCCAGTAAATTGCTGCACATGGGCTGTGTCAGAATAGGGAAATTTCCAGATCTGGTCCTGGCAGTGCCAGCAAGCACCAGTGAAACCTTCTGGTCCTCGTCTGGACCGTTGATCAGTGGTTTCCCTGAGAACCAGCTCTGACCACTTTACAGAGACTGCTTTCATCTGGTGCTGTGGAAATAGAACTTTAATGAAGGCAAACACAACAAACAGGATGGTGTGCACAGTACAAAGAGCAAAGCAGAAAAAAGCCTGGGTCCAGGGTCTAGCAGGGATATTTACACATTTATTTATGTGGAGGGGTTAAGGCGGGATCTGAGGGAAGGATCCAAGAGATTAAGAATATTAAAATTTTTGCCGTATTAAGTAACCAATGATAGCAAAGAGAACTCAGAACTTTCTAGTAACAATCTGCATAACTGAACAAGAGGATTATGGGTGGGAGCTCCTGCTGACCTCAGCTAAAGAGGGTTTTCCTACAGCCTTAAGCTGAGGTCTCCCGCTTCTTTTGAACCAACCCCAGCAAACCAGATCTGGACAGTGCTGGCGTTTGGCTTTCTTTGCCAGACAATTGCTGCATTTGGGTTGTGCTGGCACAGGGAAATTGCCAGATGTGGGCACTGGCGGTGCCAGCTAACCGCAGATCTGGGCAGTGCCGGTGCTATGACCAGAAAATTGCCAGGTTTTGTCTTTCTGTGCCAGCAAACTGTTGGACTTGGGCTGTGATGCCACTGGGAAACTTCTGGATCTGAGCATTGGCAGTGCCAGCAAACACCACATTTTGGGAAGGACTGGATCTAGACCCGTTCCTTCCCTGCCTCCCTCCCTCAACAAGGTGCCAGAGGGGCTGGAGAGCAGCCAGGCACAAAGGGACCTGCCGGGACTGATGGACAGCAGGCTGGACATGAGGCAGCAGTGTGCCCAGGTGGCCAAGAAGGCCAATGGCTCCTGGCCTGGATCAGGAATGGTGTGGCCAGCAGGAGCAGGGCAGGGATTCTTCCCCTGTGCGCAGCACTGGTTGGGCAGCACCTCGAGTGCTGTGCGCAGTTCTGGGCCCCCCAATTTAGGAAGGACATGGAGGGGCTGGAGCGTGTCCAGAGAAGGGCAACAAGGCTGGGGAGGGGTCTGGAACACAAGTGCTGTGAGGATTGTCTCAGGGAGCTGGGGTTGTTTTTCCTGGAGAAGAGGAGGCTCAGGGGAGACAAGGCAGTGTCAGGGCACAGGTTGGAGTTGATGATCTCCAAGGTCTTTTTCAAACTTGCTGATTCTGTGATTCTCTGAAACCACCCTTGGAGCCATTGCAGGATGACCCCTGGGCTTCCTCTTCAGCAGCTCCAGCAGCCCAGGTCCCTCAGCTTCTCCTGCCAGCCCCAAAGCCCATCCTGTCAGTCCTGCAGAGCCTCTGCAGCTCCTCCTCACTGCCCAGAACAGGGAGCCCCAGAGGCAGACACAGCAGCCCAGATGTGCCCCCCTGGCCTGGGGTGCCTCTGGCAAGGGAGCAGCAGCAGGCACTGCAGGAGCCTGCAGACAATTCCTGCAGCACTTGTAGGATGATCCTGCTGCCCAAGGGACGTTCCCATGGTGCCAAGTCAGGAACTGCAATGGGGAGTGGGGCCAGAGAGGAAAGGGCAAACAGGGATGGGCTGTGTGCAGGGAGAGAACAGGGGTGGGCAAGAGGAAGAAGTTCATACCAGGGAAGAGTAAATAAAGCAAAGGAGAAGCAGAGAAAATGCTCAAGGATGTTTTGGGGTGGCTGCAAGGCAGCCCTGGCTCTGAGCAACAGCGTCTGCAGAGGCACAGGAAACTTCCAGCTGATGGGAACAAACTTTCTGGCTGAGTGCAGAGGCCAGGACAAAGCTGAGTGCTTTCCCTGGTGTCCCCCAGCCCTTGCTGGCCCCAGGGGCTGATGGCATTTGTGCTGCCTCAGGTTCATGTCCCCACAGCACCAGCATGAGGGTGCTCCAGCCTGCTGTGTGCAATGCAAACAGGGGCTGCTGAGCCAGTGCTGCCGTGTCTGTGCCTGCAAGGATGGGGCACCTGTGTGAGCTGGGGGAGAGGCCAGGGCTGCAGAGGGGGGATGTTGTTGGCAGCTCCATCAGGATGCTCTGGGACGCTGCCCTGGGCTGTGCAGCGCACTGGGGATGGATCAGCCCCTGCTCTGCTGCTCCTTCCCGTGTGCCCCAGGGCCCTTGCAGAGCCCCAGCCATGCTGTTTGCCCCCAGCCTGCCCACGGCCAGCCTGGGGCTGCTCACGGGGGTTTCTGTGCTGAGCATTGGCCTGGCCGTGTTCTTGAGAGAGCCTGGGCAAGGAGCCTGGAGCCCCCAGGGCCTGGCCTGAGGCGTCAGCGCTGCCCCAGCAGTGCCCATGGCCTGTCCCTGCTGCAGCCCCGGCACTGCCACCCCCAGGGCTGTGCCCGGCCCCGAGAGCACTCAGGCCCTGCAGCAACACCAGGGCCACCAGGGCAGCGGGGCAGGGCCACGGCAGCAGCACTGGCAACACCAAGTGCTGCTGCTGCTGCTGGGCACAGCTGCTGGGCCAGCACTGATCTGCCCCAGCTCTGCACACAGACATTGCTGCTGCAGCTCCAGAGAAGGCAACAAAAGGGCATCTCCGCAGAAAAACTTTGCTGGGAGATCCTTCACTTCCTTTAAAGCCACCAAGAGCACAACCCCTCATTGACACAGTCTGTGGCCACAGGGAGGGTGGAGAGAAACAAATTGAGAAATGGCACAAACAATGACATTTATTTGTGGACAATATGGAAAAAGTAAAAGAAAGACGAAGGACCACCAAAATGAGACCAACGAGAAGTATCACAGATTACTTTTATTACAAGTCAATTGCAAAAATTGCCCATCAGTTTAATGTTTCTGAAAGCATCCAGTCATCAGTGTCCACACTGCAGCCTTGAGCTCCTGGTTCCTCAGGCTGTAGATGAGGGGGTTCAGGGCTGGGGGCACCACTGAGTACAGAACTGACAGGGCCACATCCAGGGATGGGGAGGACATGAAGGGGGGCTTCATTTGAGCAAATATGCCAGTGCTGAGGAACAGGGAGACCACAGCCAGGTGAGGGAGGCAGGTGGAAAAGGCTTTGTGCTGTCCCTGCTCAGAGGGGATCCTCAGCACAACCCTGAAGATCTGCACATAGGAGAAAACAATGAACACAAAACATCCGAGTCCTAAAAAGGCACTAACAGAAAGAAGCCCAAGTTCCCTGAGGTGGGATTTGGAGCAGGAGAGCTTGAGGATCTGTGGGATTTCACAGAAGAACTGGCCCAGGGCATTGCCATGGCACAGGGGCAGGGAAAATGTATTGGCTGTGTGCATGAGAGCATTGAGAAAGCCACTGGCCCAGGCAGCTGCTGCCATGTGGGCACAAGCTCTGCTGCCCAGGAGGGTCCCGTAGTGCAGGGGTTTGCAGATGGACACGTAGCGGTCATAGCACATGATGGTCAGGAGGACAAGTTCTGTCGTAGCACAGAAAACAAAACAAAATATTTGGGTAGCACATCCTGTGTAGGAGATGTCCCTGGTGTCCCAGAGGGAATTGTGCATGGCTTTGGGGACAGTGGTGCAGATGGAGCCCAGGTCGCTGAGGGCCAGGTTGAGCAGGAAGAAGAACATGGGCGTGTGCAGGTGGTGGCCGCAGGCTACGGCGCTGATGATGAGGCCGTTGCCCAGGAGGGCAGCCAGGGAGATGCCCAGCAAGAGGCAGAAGTGCAGGAGCTGCAGCTGCCGCGTGTCTGCCAATGCCAGCAGGAGGAAGTGCCTGATGGAGCTGCTGTTGGACATTTGCTGTATCAGGCCTTGAGGAGCTGTTCATGGAGAAAAGTCAGTGACAGGTTAGGAAAAAATTCTTCCAGGAAAGTCAAAGCCTTTTCCCACAGACCCTTCTCCTGTTACCCTCTGACACCCTTGTGACTTTCGAGCAGATTTTCCTTCAGCTCATTGGGGAGCCCTGGATGGTGCTGGCTGAGTGGGAATTCAGGTTCACGGCAGCTGCACACAATGTTTTTATAATTCAACCTTGCTGTGCAGATGTGTGAGGAGGACAAGGACCTGTCCTCTTGGTCCACTTTGAAACCCTGTGAACACAGAAGACCCTGTCAGCATCTGCACCCCCACCGCCAGAAAGCAGGAATGGTAAAGTCTGTTTAAGTCTTCTACAGTTCTTACAGCTCCTCTTCCTCCTCTCCTGCAGATTATTTTTGGATGACAGAAACTCTCAGCATTTCTGCTGCCCTCTGGGAGAACAGACAGTTCTGTGAGGCAAGGTGGTGAGTGGAGAGTGAGGGGAGGAGGTCTGTCTCCCTGTCCTGTTCCCGGATTATCTGGGATTTCACCATTCTCAGACAGACTATGATCACCCTCCCATGTTTCTTTTAAAAACCCTCCTGAAATTCCTGAGAGCAGATGGATCCCCCAGAGTCCACAAATTGTCCATTCCCTTATCAAGGTCTCAGCCCCACATTAGTACCCAAGGACACACGGGGCTCATTTCACCAACCAAACAGCATTTTGCCATCCTAGAACTTATCTGTCTCACCCTGAGGCTATCAGATAACACAGACATGTTACAGGACAGGTTTGCATCCTGGACTGGAGCTCCCAGCTAGGACTGAAATCTCAGAGAGGCTTCCAAGTGTCCTTATGATGCCATTAGATTAAGGGACTTGCAGCTCCTTCCCTGGCTGCACTGACAGCATTGCCCAGAGCCGGGCACTGGGGACAGCGTCACCCTGAGCCAGCTGTGCCCCCTGCCAGAGCCCCCAGGGCCGGGCAGCTGCTCCCAGCCCTGTGCTCTGCAGAGGGAACTGGGCCCGGGGCTGCAGAGCTGCCCCACGGCTCTGCTGCAGCTCTGCCTGCACAGGAGGGGCTGCACGCCTTGGAGCCGCGGTCCTGAGGGCAGAGGCTTGGCTGGGGCACAGGAGGGAGGGGGCTTGTTCAGAGGGAGGGGCTGCACTGCAGGGGATCCTGTGGGCATCTCTAAACTCTCCCTGCCACAGCATTGCTGGGTTTTGTTTTCTCTCATTGCCTGATCTTCTCTCTGCTTCCTGGAGATTTTCCTCCTGCTGGTGTTTCCCTGTGCCTGATCTCTCCCTGCCAGCACTCACAAACCCCAAATCTCTGTGCACTCTCCTTGGCCTGGCAGAACCCTGCTGTCGGGATTCAGGACATCCCTCTGGCTGTCCTGAGCAGCCAGGACCCCTGTCAGGGGTCTCAGAGACCCTGGCACAGAGCCCAGAATGCCTCTGTGGGTTTGATTATGGCCCATGGAGCAAATTGCCAGCTTTGTATGAGCATCAGCAAGCCACAAGAGTTTAAGTAAAGTATTAGTAGATTTATCACAGGGTGAATTATGTATTTTGGGATTTTGGTACAGGGGGGTTATGGAGGCAAGATGGAGGGAACTGGGTGTGTCCAGCCTTTCTCCTTCTTCTTCTTAGCCTCCATGTTCTGTGGTGATGTTGGCACTTATTTATTGGTTTAGAGTAGAAGTTCACTGTCTAGCATAGGTGATGGGCATTGGGAAATTATTGTAAACATTGCACACGTAGTTTTTAGTATAAAGACACAACACCGCCCCGGGGGCAGGCAGAGTGCCTGTGGCTGCCCTGCTGAGCAGACCTCGGCCGGGCAGGAGAAAAATTTTTATAGATAAGATAAAATAAACATCGCTGAGACCGAGAAATGAAGAGCTCTGACTCCTTCTTTAAGCGCCAGGCTGGGAAAAGAGACTTTGGAATCTTTCTCGAGGTCACTCTGACAAACTAATGATCTCGACAATTGGCGTCCCTGGGTGGGCACCTGGCAAGCAGCCACGCCACCAGCCATCAGCTGAAATCCAGCCCGAGAAGGAAAGAAAACAGGCACTCTCAAGAAAAAAAAAAAAAAAAAAAAAAAAAAAAAAAAAAAAAAAAAAAAAAAGAGTCCAGAAAGACCATCTCGACTTCTGCCGAGAGGATTCGTTTCAACCTCGACCTGGAAGGAGGATGACCAGAAGCCGGCCTGGGAGATCCTCACCTGTGACCTGCTGGACAGTGACCAGGGCAAACTCCGGACTGACCTTGCAGATGATTCAGCTTTTGGTAAGAAAAGTCAAAATTGAGACCATGGGGGATACATGCTCCCAGGAATAACCCAGCATCTTGTCAGCCCTACAGGGCCTGGCAGACACATACCCTGTAAAAATCCCTGAAAAAAAGACGAAATGGCCATGAAATTGCTGGCATTAGCCAGGATTATGTTAGTGGCGACCTCCACAAATATAAGGGGGTAAGCCGGGCAGCGTATAGCTGCGGATACCGCGGAAGCGGGGAGGGAGGATCGGTCTCCTAAAAGGAGACTGGCTGTAATCCCTGTCAGGTCACGGGAACTAATTCCCGGGGAAAATAGATAAAAAGAGGTGTTACCGCCTCCTGTCCCGACAACCCGAACACCAAAGAGTCCCACAAAACGCCCTGAAACTCCAGAATATACCAAGGGGTTCAAGCAGCGGCTCAGATACAGATATGACCCCAAGTGCAGATGAACTGGGGTTTTCCCCGAGCGAGATCGAGGAATTGGATGGTCCTGAAGGGACGTGTGCCCCCCAGATCCACGGGAACCTGGGAAACAGGGAGTTGGAAGCGACAGCAGAGTCGGAGGGGCTCGGAATCATGTCGGGGAACCCGGGGGAGAGCTGCTTCTCAGCGACTGGCGAACCTGCAACAATGTGGCGCCAGCCAGGCAGCAGCCCGGGGGAGCCGCAGAGGCGGCCGAGGGGGTTGCGGAGGCCGGCGCAGGGGCCACGGCAGTAGCGGGGCAGTCGCAAAGAGAGGGGGGAGTCGCAGATACAGCAGCAGCGGGGCGGTCAGCAGCCGTCAAGGGCACGGCCGGCAGCTGCGGGGGCAGCGCCGAGCAGAGCGGGGCCGGGTAGAGCCGGCAGCGCTGGCTTGCGGGGGGGCAGCGATGGAGGCGGGGGAGGCGAATTTTGTGGCGATGTTTTCGAGTGCAGCGCCGGAAGCGGCGGCAGACCCTGCTGGTGCGATGCCAAATGTCCACGGGACGAGTAAGGCTCGCAGAACTTTTCAGGAAGACTCGCAAAGCACGGGTTAATGTGCTAGATTGGCTGGCTTTCCCAGGGCGACTGCAGCGCCCCAAGCTGCAGCCATACCTAGACGCAAGGGGATGCTTTGAAGACGAATCCGGAAGTGATGATGCAGAGATGGGCCCGTATCGTGAGACAGGCAAAAATTAAAAGCAGGGCAGGGACCGCACGCACCGGTGGCGGGCGCTGGCACGGAGCCAGAGCGGGATCGGGGCAGCACCGGTGTCGGTCACAGACAGAGAGGGAGCGTTCCCGAAGCCGCGCCTGCACCGAGACGAGCGCAGGGGAGGCGCGGTCAGGGTGGGAGTGCTTGCACTCCGTGACGGCTCAGGCAGAGACGGGACACGGTCAGGGTACAGAGGGTCCCGAGGTACCGGCCCTTCTCCGGTCCACGGCAACGGGCACACAGCCAATCGCAGCAGTCCAGCACACAGTTTCAGCCTCCAACAAAATATTAAGTTAGAGATTTTGCACGGATGCAGCACAATATGTATGTGTGAGGTACACAGAGCTCTTAACCAGTCTGGTCCCACAGAAGTGGCAGAAGCAGTATTTACCAGATGACCAGGCTTCAGATGCAAAAGGTGGACATGTAGAAAAGCTGTCCAAAATCAGAGTAAAGTGAGAAAGCACCAGGCTTTTGCTCAAGATACAGAAAAAAGGGGAAACCAGTGCAAATCAATGTTGTTATAAATATGATGTAGATGAAAAAACTTGTGAAAAATGCCTCTTAGGGAGGGAAAACGACTATATAAAGATAAAAGTATTAGTCTTAATTCAATTACCTGAGATGTCTCTGAAGACAGAGCATTTAAGAAATATCAGTCAGATCCTATTTGTGGGGTCATCAGTTGATTCTCCAATGATTCAAAGTTTTGTTGGTTTGAGTTTATAACCTTTGTTAGTTTGAATTTTATGGGTGATACTGATAAATAAGGATTGGTATTAATGCTGTATAAACACTTTTAAAAGGTTGTCATAATACCTTCAAATATTTTCTGTTGATAAGTTGATTATATAATGAGAATTCTCAGAATTTATGATAAGAATTATTAGCAAGGTATTGTAATATTTACAGCCAGCTTTTATATGTTTCACTATCTCTTTGTGTGATCATCTACAAGATGTGTGTCTTCAGAATCTTGTCTTTTATTTCTTGACTACTCATGGTTTTTGGGTTTCTTTTAAATCCAGATTGTCATTTTCGTGGTTTTCTTCAGTTATTATATCTTCAGTTTTTATAGAGGTACTGCATGCCGAGAATTCAAGAGTTTTGCTGTGTTTGAAGAATTTCTATCCTGACAGAAGTTTCGGAGGGATTCATCTATTTAATGGTTTGATTGATCTTTAATCCTAAGGTTTTCTATTCATAATTGCTGTTTTTAAGAGTCTTGTTTTAAAATGTATTAAGTGATATCCATTAATTAGAGTTCGAACTCTGGCCAAGTTCTAGCTCTACTTGAATGGAATGATTAACAATCAGCCCAGATGTTTTCTGCATCAAAAACTATTCAAGTCCTTTTGGCTTGGTAATTTGACCATATATGATAGCTGAGCCTGTTTTCAAAGGGAGTTTGGAGAAACATGAATCCGGACATGAGTTCTCCAGTTCTCTGTTGTTTTAAGGTTCATCAGCTATCGCAGACTCTGGGATGACAGTTCAGTGTTGCAGTGATTGATAACTGTATGATTTCAGACGTGTTATTGGTTATGTGTATTATCTGATTGATTTCTAATTGCTGTTATCTTACATTTTCCTATGTAATATTGCATAGAGTTTGAAACAGAGCAGATGAATGTTTTATTTTCATATAAGGGCACATTTTTCACCTTCAAGATTTTGAGATAATCCTCCAGTCCCTGCGGGGATGTGGATTTGTTTGTGTTTTAGCAGGTGCAGAAGTGCAGGTAGATCTCAGTGAGCAATGTGAAACTTGATCAAGTGCATGAGAATGCTGACAAGAAGCATGGTCAAGAAAACGCTGACCATTTCACAAGCAGAGAAAAAAAAAAAAATATATATATAAAGATGCAGAGATGTGGACTGTACAGAGATTCCAACCTTTGTGCTTTACCCACAGAAGATTTTGGACTTTGGGTTGCTTCATGGATGAGAGCTTTGCAGTAATACCCACAGGTGTCACTGGAACTTTATCCCAGAGACAGGACTTTTTAATAATTGGTAAGGACAGAAGCAGCATCCTTGGACTTGTCATTTATCCTTCGATTGTTCCAGCAAATCAGAATGAAGAGTTGACAGTTTTAGCTAAAGCTCTTCGACCACCACTGGCTGTTCCAGAGAATACCCTGGTAGCCAAAAGCTCTTGCGTTGCCACCACATGCAGCAGAACAAGGCATGCCGGTGTTTGATCAGCAGGACTTTCCTTCTGGAAACCATGTCCATGGAATTCTCCAGTGTCTGTCATTCGGAAGAAAACTTCAGATTCATGGAGACTGCTACATGACCTCAGAAAGATCAGCAAAATCATTGAAGACATGAAACTGCTTCGACAGGGACCTCCTTCACTCTCAATGATTCCCAGATTGGCCACTTGTGATCATTGATCTCGAGGATTCTTTCTTCAGCATCCTGTTCCATCCAGATGATGTTCCTTCATTTGTATTCTATGTTCCAAGCATCAACAGAAAACAGCCTTTGCAAAGGTACCAGCACAACAGGAGCTGCAAGAAACTCCTGACCGTATGATTGCAGAGGTGCAAAAGACAGGACTGAAAATCAGTGTTTAAAAATTAAAAAGATCACACCGTGGAAATATCTAGGGTGAAAAATCTCAGAGCGAACGATAAGACCACAGAAGATAGAAGTCAGCTCCAAAGTCAGCAATTTGCATGAACTACATCAGCTGCTCAGAGAAATCGACTGGTTGAGACCAACCATGGGGATCACAAATGATGACATCCCAGAGGCTCAATCTTTTGAGAGAGAACAATTTGATAATGACATCAAATCTCCCAGAACTCTTACACCTGAAGCGCAGAAAGAACTCGAGAAAGTTACAAAGGTCTCCAAAGACAATCCTCACAGACCTGAAGATGGCATTCCAAATTATCATAAAAGCAAGGACAAGGTTGCTGACAATGTCAGGCAGGAATTTTTCTACAATTCATTTACTATTGAAGAAAGATTATTTTGACTAAGTAATGCAGAAATCAAAAGGCTTGTTAATAGCATTGTTAAAATAGCCAGGCATTTGCATGACTTGTTTTCCAGAGCATAGATTGCTGAAATCAAAAATATGTTATAGGGAAAGACAAAGAATAAGTGAGGAACTTACTTATTGATTAGGATAACAATATTCACTAATGGTTCTAGAAAAAATCACAAATCAGTAATCATGTGGCAGAATTCAGTCACAGGGGAATGAGACTCAGATGTAAAAATACTCCAAGGTTCACCATAGATTGTGGAATTGGCAGCAGTGGTCAGGGTCTTTCAATTGTTCTACCAACCTCTCAAATCTGATCACAGATTCAGCATATGATGCAAATATGGTCAGGTGATTAAAGGGTTCATTTTTCAAAGAAACAAACAGTGATATTTTAAATTCTTATTTATCATGTATGGGGGCACTACTGGAAAACAGAGAGCACAAATATTTCATCATTCACATTAAGACATACTTGTCCCTTCCAGGATTTTTAACAGAAGGGAAAGCCCAGGCAGATAAGCTAACCATGCTCATTTCACAGACTTTACTGGATATTTTGAGCAAGCAAGGTTGAGCTATGCGTTTTTTCATCAAAATGCATAAGCACTGATGGAATCCTTTTACATCTCAAAAAGCTAGGCAAAGAAAATCATTGGTGCTTGCCCAGACTGTCAGTTTGGGCAGTCACCTGCATCCACAGGAGCGGTCAGTCCGGGAGGATCGCAGGGCCTCCAGCTGTGGCAAGTGATGTCACACAATATCCATCTTTGGGAAGCTCAGAAATATCCAAGTCTCAATTGATACATTCTCAACAGCTCTTTTTTCAAAACCCGATCCACCAATTCTCAGGCAGTTTTGTAACACTACCCAGGCAAAACTAAGGGAGAATCCTTTAGTTTTGATCAGAAATCCAGAAGTAGGACAGGTTGAAGGTCCTCTCAAATAATCACGTAGAGCAAAGGTTTAGCTTGTGTTTGTACAGGATGAGGTCCAAAGAAGGTGTTGGCGAGATGCGTGGAGCCCTACAGGACTTGGACGCAGGAAGACACGGATCCCGGAACCGAAAAGGCAAGCACGCAGACAGAGGCAGAAGACAAGACTGTGAACATCTCCTCAAACAGCACATAAAGGGTTCAAGGACTTGGGGTTTCTCTTAAGGGGCTTGGGTGTCATGGCATGGAAAAACTTCTCACAAAGAGTGAAGCCATGAGCTTGAAATTTGATCAGGCACTGCTCAGGTGCCTCATTCTTCCATCTATTGCTTTAGGCAATGGAGCAGATTTATCCATGGTCCAGCCAAAACAAAGTGTTTGGGGAGGCTTTGGCAAATGCAGCAGGTTTGCATGACATCTGCTTGGCATGTTCGGGGCCAGGGAGATCGTTCTCAATGTATCTGGTGGGTTTGCCAGTGAATGAATGGTCAATTCCAAAAAATATTTCCATAAAGATTTCACAGGTCATTTCAAATCCTGTGAATGAGTAACAT
>WSPJ01000051.1:0-176786 GCA_009764595.1 Geothlypis trichas
CACAAAATGAGATTGCTGACTTAATGGAAGCCAAATGTAAGAGTTCTGCCTGCTGTGTTTAAATGTAATTGTTTCTAGAATTTCAATGTAATTGTTTATGATTGTTTATTTATTGTGTGCCATTGTTTATAGAAGCATAGGAAACAGGGTCGTGAGAGTCTTATTCTGTTGCTGTTGGCAGCAGAATTTTGGGGCCTTGAAGGCCTTATTTTTGTGTGGACCAGGGGCTGCTCATGTGGGAGCAGGACTGGCAGGGTGGTTTTTAGGGTGAGCCAAGCAGTGAGAGCTTTTGAAAATTGCAAGGGGAAAATATGTTCAGTTTTGCAAATTTACAGTCAGGCAGATGTCACTGAGGAAACTTACTTTTCAATATTTTTAAGCCATCTATATTCAAATTTTATATATTATTTTATAGTATATGATGTCAGTACCATTGGTCTGTGTTACATTCTTTGAATATATGTAATTTTCCATTTTTAGCAGCATTTAGTAGTAAATATCCTATTTTTAATAATAGAATCATCTTTTTTTGTTTAGTACATAATGAAGAAATGTTAAAGGAATCCCAGGTCAGTAAAGAACATTTGAGGGCAGAGCTGGAAGAGGCTAAAATTTCATTGCAAAAGGCAGAGGTACCCCTTGCTTATAGTTTTACAGTAGAAGCAGACTAGATGAGTATTTGCATAAATAATTATGGATACTTTAGACATGAAACAGCTGTAGGTGTTTGTTGCAAAACATGTTTAGAAATGCTATCATGTTTTGAAGGTTACTCAAAAGAACTTGGAAACTGAATTCCAGACTACAGTGCAAACATTAATTCAGGTTACTGGAGAAAAGGAAGGAGCAGGAGGAAGAATGTAAAAAAATGAAGGCTTTGCTTGCAGCCCTGCCAGAGGAGTTTGAGACTTCTGTTGCCAATTTGAAAAGCTTGCTGCAAGAAGAGCAAAATAGGTAAATTAATGAGTTTAAATTCCAAGAGTGATCTTACAGGTTGCAGTCTTTGACAGAATCAAGGAATACTGGAAATAAAGCTGAAATTTGGAGGGTTTTTTCACACAATGGTCTAAATGCAGAGAATTTAATGTAATTTTTTTGTTTGTGATAGTTGATACTGTATAAAAAGTAAATTTTTGCCCCCTCCAACTTTCATAATTCTGTCTTTAAGAAATACAGATTTCTGTGGGTATATATTTGTTTACTTTTATGTCTGCTGTTCTGAGGTTGTAACAGTGTAATTTGATATGTGTTGCAGGCAGATATATCACCTGCCTGTTGAAAGGTAAATGTTCTTAAAGTGCTTGATCTAAGACTTTGTCTTCTTGTCCTGTAAGTTTCCAATGCAGTGCTTTGTACTCTACATTTGGGATTTTTAATTTACCATTTTCTTAGATTAAAGAAATGTGAAGATGATTCAAAGCTGCTCACCTTGGAGCTCCAGAAGAAATCTGCTGAACTGGGTAAGGCTTGTAGAAAGGCAGAAAATGATCTGGGCAGTAATGAAAATGTTTTCTGCTCTTTTCTGGAAATGGACTGTCTCTGGTAGTTGGAGAAATGATTTTACAGTGCCTGTACCTGTCAGGAATGCCTGGATTTATTTTTACTCAGCTGATCCCTTTTCTTTGGGGCCATTGGTACTGGCAGCAGCCAAAGGCAGTGCTGTGCACAGCTGCAATAGTCAGAGCATTCATGCATGAATTCTTCTGGAGGTAATTCTGGTTTGCAGCTCAGAGCAGCAGCACTGCAGGTGCCAGGAGTGACTTCTGCAGCAGAGATCAAACCCTCCCAGTGAGGTTTCTGTGAGCCTCCCCATGCTGGAAGTGGAATGATGCTGGCAGGGGTTGGCTTTAAATATCATCAGTTTGATATCCTGTGGTTTCTAGGGATGTGCTCCTTAGTCCCCAGGGTAAGAGCTCTGCCTTGCTGTTGGGAACTTGCAAAAAATTCCAGAATTGTGAATGTGCACATAGGAAACCATTTGGAAGTTAGTAACAACTGGTTTCCTTTCTCAGCATATCCATCTGATACCTTCAGCAGTTCAGATTGTTTTTTTCTGGAGCCCTGCAGGTGCATCAATACTTGGAGAATACTCTAGACTTACAGTCCATGGTTTATTTGAAGCTATAATTGTGGAAAACATAATAGGCTTCTAAATTTTATTTAAGATAAATTATTAGTTTCTCTTCAGATATAGATTTGCCAATGTCTGAATCCTTTTTTCAAGTCTACATTTAGATTAAGTCATAAATTAGCTTTTCAGTTTCTTAACTTAATCCAACAAGTTTTGAGAACTGGGTATTGCAAAAGAGGAAATGTTTTATACTGCCTGCTAAATATGAAAAATCATTTCTGTTCCATTAATTTTACATTCCATGTGCTGTAGAAGAGATGACTAAAGTCAAATGTGCTAAAGAAGTGCAACTTGAAGAGCTGGCAGAAACTCTGGTAAATATTCATTTTATTAATCTCATGGCATTTGCTCTTCATATGAAATTCCTCTTGCTTTGTAAGTATCTTAAATGCCATAAATAAACTCCATCTAGTCTGCCTTAACATTTCTACTAAACTTTCTCACACACAATTTCACTCTTTTCTTTGAAGAACTTCTTTATTGCCTCTGTTTTTCTTGTCTCTTGTGCTTTTGGTTTTTCTTGTCTCCCATGTTTTTTGTTTTCCTTCTCAAGGTTTTTGGTTATTTCCTTCTTTGTTCACACCCATTCAAATGCCACTCTCTCTGGATATAAGTTTTCCCAATTTTTCTTCCTTCCAGGAGGGTAATTAGCTCTGGCCCCTGTGAACCCTGCTGTGCTGTGACACAGGCCCATTTTCTGTCACAGAACTCTAAGCTATATGAAATACACTCTTAACAGAGGTTTATTTTCATTATGATTTTATATTTACAAGTCTAACAAGAATCCATATCAACTGAAGTTAAGATAGGTGAAATCAGGGGTGCATTTCACTGTGTCTGCTTGGTGTTACAATCTGTGCATGGAGTGTTCTGAACTGAGTTTCACTTCATTTTCTAAAATGGGCAAAGTGGAGGACTTTTACTGAAGGAGAATCTTGAGGCTGCTGTAGAAAATATGCAGAGAGAGAGAAATGTGGAGAGAGAAATGAAAATGCTCTCCAGATGAGAGAGGTCTGAAGTAGGGCAATAGTAACTTGTTTTTAGAAATAGTGAAGTTACACATCATGACTTGTATCCAAGTTCATACACAAGAAACAGCCCCAGAGCAGGGTCCCACCCTCATTTTGCAGCCCAGGTAATTAAACTCACAGCAGAGGACAGACATGAACAGCACTGGTGTCACAGTTCACTGTCTCACACCACTTCCAGATCCCAGCAGAGACTGGAAAGATCCAATCTGGATAATCCATGGCAGGGATGTTGTTGGGTTCTTCTGAAAGCCTTGTGCTCTTAGTTCATGTCTGATAACCTCCAGCAGTTGGGGTTTGCACACGTGCACTCAAAACTCTTCCTTTGCATTTTGCAGAAAGAATTCCAGGATTTGAAAGCACAGCTGACAAGTGCAGCTGAGAAGGAACAAGATTATTTAAAGCAGCTTGTGACTCTGAAAACAGATCTTGAACAAGAGGGGTATGACCATTTTGAAAATATAATATTGAATTAGTTTTGGTGTAATATATAAGTTGCTTTAATCCACAGTGAAATGACCTATGATTGTTTTCTAATGGAAGTTTTGAACCACATCTATGCCATTAATTATATACTTACATTTCTAAATTCCACTTTCTCTATTTGTATGTATTCTATGGCACATGTAGTTGTTCCATATCTCTCTGACTTATTTAACAAGAAGAGAAAGTTTCTGAATTCATTGTTAATCTTGCTTTGAACTACATCATCTTCACTAACCATTATATTTATATAAAAGTTTATTTTGATTTTCTTTCCTTCTTCTGTCACCTTTTTATATCTCTCTGACTCTGCTGCAAAGCTTATATTTGTAGATAAAGGCCTGGATTTCTTTCAGCATGGAATAACACTTGATAATGGGTATGTTTAATTTAAAAGGAGATTCCAAAATGCATCTTCTGACTCCTCTTGGCCATTTGTTTTCAATTAGGTTAAAGAATGAGCAGCTAACAGTGTATCTCAGTGAGCTTTCACTAGAGAAAGAACAAACAGCACAAGAGAAAAATGCTGTGGCTGCAGAACTCCAGAAGCTGCAAGAACAACAAGAGGCAAGTTGTAAACTTCCAGCTTTCTTGAAAGGACAATACTCAGTGTGACAAATTACTCAGTTTTACAAATCAGATGATGAGCTGCAACATGACTTGGGTCTGTAGAGCACCTGAGCTACTTTTTGTGTTTGAATTGGAAAGGAGGTGTATTTACACTTGTGAACAAGGCAGGTCAGTGTGCTTTGGATGTCTTTGGATTTTTTAAGAAGTCACTTTGAATTTTATTTCTTTGCTGACACGTGGGTCTTTATTTAGGAGAGTAAGAAAAAAGAAGAAAATGCAAAGCAGTTAGTTGAAAACCTAGAAGAGGCAAATAGCCAGCTAAGGCAAGTAAAAACAAATATTAATATCTGATATTGTTAAAGAAAGTAGACTCAAATAGTTAGTTGTGTTCAAATGCTGCTTTCTGGGATATTTTTGATTAATGTTTTTCTAGATTATATAGCTAAACAGAAACTATTCAGAATTGCTGTTGGCCAAGTAGAAATTTTCTCAGATTAGAAACACCAATTGCTGCAGGAACAATGTTTGCCATCAGTTTGTATTACACAGTAGGAGCTGCCTTGTTTTGCATGAGACATCTCAGGTGTGAAGGAAACTCCAATGGAAGTTGAAGGTTGTGGATGCAATGTGACAAGGCAAAACTGGATCAGAGTTACTCTCTGTATCCCCAGTTCAACAGACAGGCAGCTCCCATGTTCCATAGTGCATTCCAATAGTCCAGGGCAGGATGGATTTTCCTTGGGTTCCTGGAACAGCTTTTCCTACTTCAAAGAAGCATGGACAGTTCACATATTGACTTCCTGGGCATGTTGCTGCATTTTAAGAACATTTTTGTTGAGCAGCTTATGAAGTTCCATCAACATTAGCAGCTCTTTTTAGAAAATAAAATATGGGTTTATTAGAAGTACTGAAAAGAAGTTAAAGGCAATAAGTAAATATTTACTAATGCTTGTTAATTTGGCACTTAGGAATGAACTGGAGTCTTTGAAGGAGAAAATGGCAAAGACAGGTGAAGAGATGAAAAGTACACTGGATGAAAGAGAAGAAAATGTATGTCCTGTGTCATGAAAATATCTTACAGAACCTGCAGGACAGCATTCAGTGTCAAATCTTTGTTGGGGTTTTCCCTGCAGAGCTGTGCCTGGGGGATGTGATCTCTGCCAGAGGTTTCTGCTGCCAGCTGTGCCAGCTGTGCCCACATGTGAGCCCTGCCATTCCAAAAGACAAGCACAGGCACTGGCATCTTCACTCTTTGCTGGGAGTTTAAAATAAAGATTTGTTTGTTTTCAGGCAAACAGAGAAGCTGCTTTTCTGTTTTTTCATCTACCCCCTCAGTGATGGATGGGCTCTGGATTAGCTTTTTATATGTAGTGTGAGTTGTAGCTTGAATAAATTCAAACATTTTTACTTTTCTTTCTATTGGTTCAAAGCAACCTGGGGTTTTTAGCAAATTTCAAAATTTCATTGTAAAAGTCAAAGATTTACAATTGTCATTTCAGGTTAATAGTACTGAAAATGAAATGTCAAGAGAGGAAAAGCTGTTGAAGATTCTAGAAAATACTTGGGAAAATTTATTTTTTCATGGATGTAGGGAACTTCATACAAGTGTATTTTTAAATTGTGAAGATATTGGGGTTTTTTCTTCTTCTTTCTTAATTCTATAACCACTAAGGAACTGATTCACTGCTATTAATTAACATGCTAATTAATTAACATCTTGTGGTACTTTATGGCTAAAACTCTGATTATTCTAACATGTCAGCTGGTGTTTCAGTGCCATTGGAACAAACCAGACTGGTGCAAGTGCAGGTTTGAGAACATCTACAGGAATTGCTCACACAGGGAGTCATTTGTAGAACTCACTAATTCATGGCTGAAATATCTCTTTCAGATGAATAATTTAAAGAAACAGGTGGAAAATAAAACCAAATGCATTGAAGAGCTGCAGCAGGAGGTGTGTAGAGATTTTAATTTCACAAATACACAAACACATTATATTTTGGGTTGCCTTTTCAGCAGGTTTGTGTCTGCTGTGATGTCTTTAGGTACAGCCATGTAATTTAAAAATTCTCCTTTCTTACCCTAACCCTGAGCAATTAGGGAGTCATCTTAGGAATCACTTGATTTGTTAAATGAGCCTTAATTTGAAAAAAGCAATTACAAAAATAATATCTTTAATAAACTTCTATTTTTTTTTCATTTAGTGCATAATTTTATTTATGTACTTGTAATGAGTATCTCAGTTACCACTGTTAGAAAAGAATTCTGCACTGGCACAAACTGCAGTAACTTCACTGTAAAAATAAATAACTTGTGGTTTTGGTCATGACATCTTCACACCTTCTGTCAGCAGCATCTGAGTTTTAATTCCCATTCTGCACCTCATTTGTTATTCCCTGCTGCTGCTCAGGAGGAGCCTTTCTCAAGGCCATGAAGAAACAGTAATTATCACAGAAATTAGCTGAACATTCATTTGTTTGAAGAATTGTTCTGGAACCTGAGCTGCACCACAGGGAGTTATTTGCCTGATGAAAGCTGGGATTTCTTGATGCACTTAAACCATGACATAATTCTATGAACTTATTAAGGTACAGTGCTTGCTTTGTTTTATTTCAACAGAATAAGGTGCTGGAAAAGAAAATGACTGCAGAAAGCAAGAAAAGCAATACTTATGAAGGGAAGGTAGGTTTAAATAACATCATGTAGAGGATGAGGTGAGTGTTTGTAAGTAATGATAATATTTGTTCAATGCATTCTGAGCTGGTTTTTGGGTCTGGGATACAGACTTTGCAGGAATGAGCTCACAGTTTTTAGAAGATGCTTCCATTTTTACTCATTGGGCACTGACTGTTGGACATTTAAGAGATGGATTCACATTGCAATTAATGATGTTTCCAATCTGTTCCTTTCTTTTTTATTTCTTCTGTTGATAGTGGACTGAACAGGGTTCAGCAACCTCATTGTAACAGAAAAGCATTTCAAAGACATAATATATATATATTTACTCTTTTTAGTCTGTTCTTTAAATGTGTTCTGCAGTGGCAATCCCTCTGATGGGAATATTGTGTCCAGCTTTGGGTGCTGCACTTGAAGAAAAGTGGACTTTTTTGAGGATATTCATGTGATAAACTTAAAAGGAAAAACTGTAATCAAAATGCACAGCTGGGAGGAAAATGCACCATAAAACCTGTGAAAATCTGATCCAGATTTACAAGAGAGGGAAGAAAATCTCCATCTGTGTTTGTTTTTTTCCAGGGCATTCACAGCATTTAGGGTGACTGCTTGGGCAGTGTTCCCCACTGTGCTGTTGCCATTGTTCCTTTGAGGATTTTCCAACTCACTTCAGGCCAAAGTTCAACTCTTTATTAAAAAAAACCTGAACTTTTAAATAGGAAACACTCAATCATATACCTGAAAAGTAACAGTGTGTTTGTGCTCAAAAATGAGAGGTAAGGAAAAATCATTAACATAGTAATTCCTAAACAAATAACAGCAGCAATTCTGCTTTCTCCAAAGGTGAATAAATTGCAGTTAGAGATGGAAAATATGAAGAAGCAACATAAGGAAGAAGTTGACATCTATCAAAAAGACATAGAAACAAGAAAAGTAAATGAAAATAAACTTCGTGAAGAGGTGAGAGGTGTTAATTTTTACTGCAATTTAATTTTCTTTAATTTAAAATGTTTTTATGAAGCTTTATTGGCCAGAGCCCTTGTTCTTACATTTCAGAGATAAATGGAGCTTTGTTGTGAATCCCTGTGAGCAAAGCTTTAGTACATTAGCTGCTTAGGTTGAAGTGTTTGAATATGTCTTTGAAAATAAGAACTCCATTAAAAATTCTCTTTCAAGATATAATTCAAAAAAATTCTACCCTTGGTATAAAGTCAGCACAGTTCAATTAGATTATAACTTCTCCCACATTAGGGTTTTTCTGCCCTCACATTTTTGATGGTAATGCTCAGAAATGTTAGGGCAGAGTGCTTGAAATGGCCTTTGGGTGTGCAGTGAGCTTGCCTGCCATGGCTGTACCTTTGATCTTGCCCATTTTAACAATCTGCAGAAAAGATGAGGGATTTGAAAGGGATCTTAAAAGCAAACGAAGCCCAAGTGGGACTGCAAACTTTGCACCCACAGGGGGGAGAAGAAATTAAGATTTAAAAGAAATCTATTGTTATGTTGATGAATGAAATGCAATTTATTCCTGACAGGTAGAAAAGATGAGGTTGCTTTGTGATGAAACTGCAATGATCCAGAGAGAAACTGATAGCAGATGTCAGCACAAGATCACTGAGATGATGGCACTGATGGAAAAGCACAAGGTCAGAGATTTTCCTGCTTGCTGTGCTTGGCAGGGTGTGATCCCATGGCATGCCATGTTTATAACTGTGATCCCATGGCAATGCCAGTTTATAACTGTGATCCCATTGGCAATGCCATGTTTATAACTGTGATCCCATGGCAATGCCATGTTTATAACTGTGATCCCATGGCAATGCCATGTTTATAACTGTGATCCCATGGCAATGCCATGTTTATAATTGTGACACCACCTCAATGACCTTTCAAAGGCACAAACAGGCCTGAGCCTGGGAAAAGGAAGCTGAACACATGCTGGACTTTGCATCATCTAAAATCGAATTCATTTGAAGATTTTGAAAAGATTCCTATGGGCAGATAAATCCATTCATCTAAACTTCTGGGATTGTTAGATTTTTTCCAATTCAGGCTTCCTTTGATACCATGTGAATGCAATATTTTTCAGTATCAGTTTGGCCTCTTTCTCTGAGGTTACTCAGTGACTGTCAGCAGTTTAGCCTGACACATTTTAGTTCACCTTTCTATTCCTCATTTTGCAATATCTTTAGCAGATACATGAATAAAGATGGCACAGCTGGCTCTTAGTGCTGAGCACATATTGCTGCACAGAAATAAAGCCCTCTCTGCCTGTCCACAAAATAATACTTGAATTAAGCATTTCCTGTTTTACAGTTTCTGCAGAAGCATCAGTGAATCTTTTCTTTCTGAATCTTAAAAGCCTGGTTTGAAAAAATGATGTTTTAAGACTGGATAAGTCTATAATTGTAACATTTAGTCACATGTTTGAGTTTGTTGTTGGTTTGGTTTTTTTAACACAGAATGAATATGATAAAATGATTGCAGAGAAAGATGCAGAGTTAAAAGTTTATAAAATGAAAGAGCAAAAGCAGATCTCATCAGAAAGAGCACTGGTAAGGAGCACTTTGCAATGGTCAATAATTCAGTGAAGGGGCTGATGTCCTTGTGCAGTGGTTTTATACTGGCTAAGGGCCAGGCACACACAAAAAAACATTCACTCATTTCTCTCTGCTGTAGTTGAGCAGAGGAGGGGAAAGAAAACTTCAAGGACTGAGTTGAGATAAGGATTAGGAGAAAAACACTTTGAGGGTAAAGCAGATTCAAACTTAAATAGTATCAAAAAATTATTACTAATAGAATTAAAAATGGGTAATGAGAATTAAAATAAACCTTTAAAACACCTTTTTATCCCAATCCCTCCCTCTTGCCCACCGACAGCACAGAGAGACAAAAGATGTGATCTTCAGTCAGTTTGTGACTTCTAAAAATCTTTTCTCAGTTTGCTTAGAGAGTTTCTTTTCCTGCTGTGCTCTGGGGTCTTTCCCACCAGAGACATTCTCTGGGAATTTTCCAGTGTGGTTTTCATTTTTACCAGTAGCAGTCCCACCCAGCCTGCTGCAACAGATCTTATTCTGGGCACTAAAAACTCCAAATGGTTCTGAAAATAAATTGGAGCAGCAGTGTGTTTGTGTCTGCTCTCCCAGACAGTGTGGCATGTTCTGACTTCCCACTTTGAATAGGCAACTTTGGTTTGAAATATTTAATTGTGCCCTCTCACCCCTGTTCTCCCAAGGGTTTAAGGAATTACCTTGAACATTTCTGATCAAGGAGCTGTTTCTGACAGTGCTTCAGTCTTTATTAAACAAGGTAAAGCAATAACTGATAGAAAACAGTACTTTTCCCCTCTTTTGCCTTTTCCACTCATTTTCACATTAGAATGGAAGGAGTTTAGGACAACTTTTTTTTTGCTACTTGCAAAAGACCCTACAGACCTCTGTGCAAGTTCTAGAACACGATGAGAAATGTTTTCTGAACAAGCACAGTTTCTCCTTGCGAGACATAGTGAAAAAGCTTTTTGCATAGATGTAGGCGATAAGAGACGTTAAAGTAGCTAGCTCTCCTAAGCTAAATGCGGGTCCCAGGTGTCTATAGGCAGAAGCCACGCTCCGGATCGCACTGCGACCAGCACAATGCTTTTCGACCGGCACAATGCTCTTTGCGCAAAGAAGCCACTTCTTCTCCACCAGGAGATGGAGACAGCGGCAGCTTCCAAAAGGCGAACAACGAAGCTGCACAACTTAGCCACACACTGGGATTCTGAGCGCAACTTCCAAACTGATAGAAACAGTACCTTTCCACTCTGCTGAGTTTCCATTCGCGTTAACATTCGCATGAAAGGAGTTTTGGACAACTTTCTTTTGCTTCTTGCGAAACACTCTGCAGACCGGCGTGAAACACCTAGGACACGATGGGAGATGTTTCCTGAACAGGCACAGTTTCTCCTTGCGAGACATAGTGGAAAAGCTTTTTCTAAGCTGTAGGCAACAAGAGATGCTTAAAGAAGAAAATAGCTAACTTTACGAAGCTAAGCGCTGGTCCTGGGTGTCTATCGGCAGAAGCTGCGGTCCAGAGTGCACCATGACCGGCAGAGCGCTCTTCGATCGGCACAGTGCTCTTCGCGCAAAGAAGCCGCTTCTCCTCCTCCGGGAGATGGAGAGAGCGGCATCTTCCAAAAGACGAAAAATGAAGCCGCACAACATTGGGATTGTGTGCGCAGCTTTCTAACGGAGAGAAAACAGTACTTTTCCCCTCTTTTTCCTTTTCCACTCATTTTCACATTCGAATGGAAGGAGTTTTGGACAACTTTCTTTTGCTTCTTCCTAAGCACTCTATGGACCTGCGTGAAACACCTAGGACATGATGGTAGATGTTTTCTGAACAGGCACTGTTTGTCCTTGCGAGGCATAATGAAAATGCTTTTTGCATAGATGTAGGCAACAAGAGATGCTTAAAGTGAAGATACGGAGCTCTCCCAAGCTTAGTGCCAGAGCCGGGCACCTTTCAGCAGAAGCTGGGTTCCGGAGTGCACCGCGACCGGCACAATGCTCTTCACGCGAAGAAGCCGCTTCTTCTCCTCCAGGAGGTGGAGAGAGCCGCAGCTTCCAAAAGGCAAACAACGAAGCCACACAACACTGGGATTCTGAGTGCAGCTTGCAAACTGATAGAAACAGCACCTTTCTACTCTCCTGCCTTTTCCAGTCCCATTGACATTCGAATGGAAGGAGTTTTGGACAACTTTCTTTAGCTTCTTGCAAAACACTCTGCAGACCTGCGTGAAGCACCTAGAACACGGTGGGAGATGTTTTCTAAAGAGGCACAGTTTCTCCTTGTGAGACATAGTGGAAAAGATTTTTTTTGCTAAGCTGTAGGCGACAAGAGATGCTTAGAAAAGAAGGTGCTCTTCAGACAAGAGACGCTTAGAGATGAAGGTGCTCTCCGAAGCTTAGTGCCAGTCCCAGGCTTCTTTCGGAGAGGCTGCGCTCAGGGGGAACCGCGATCGGCACACTGCTGTCTTCAACCGGCACAATGCACTTCACGCGAAGAAGCCGCTTCTTCTCGTCCGGGAGATGGAGACAGCCGCAGCTTCTGAAAGGCGACCAATGAAGCCACACAACACTGGGATTGTGTGCGCAGCTTGCAAACTGATAGAAAACAGTACCTATCCACTCTCCTGCTTTTCCATTCCCACTGACATTCGAATGGAAGGAGTTTTGGACAACTTTGTTTAGCTTCTTGCAAAAGACTGTACAGACCTCCATGCAAGTTCTAGAACGCGATGGGAGATGTTTTCTGAACAGGCACAGTTTCTCCTTGCGAGACATAGTGAAAAAGCTATTTCCTTAGATATAGGTCATAAGACGAAATTACTACAGTGCACTGCAGAGGGAATCGCTGCACAACACTTGGATTGTATAAGCAGCTTGCAAACTGATAGAAAACAGTACCTTTCCACTCTCCTGCCTTTTTGCATTCTATTAAAATTTGAATGGATGGAGTTTTGGACAACCTTCTTTTACTTCTTACAAAACACTCTGCAGACCTGCGTGCAACCTCTAGAACACGATGGGAGATGTTTTCTGAACTGGCACAGCTTCTACTTGATAGACATAGTGAAAAAGCTCTTTGCTTAGATGTAGGTGACAAGAGGCACTTAGTAGAGCACACTGCAAAGCTAATCACTGCACAACACTGGGATTGTGTGTCCATATTGCAAACTGATAGAAAACAGTACCTTTCCACTCTCCTGCCCTTTCCATTCACAATGGTAGTCGAATGGAAGGCGTTTTGGACAACTTTCTTTTGCTTCTTGCAAAACATTCTGCAGACCTTTGTGCAACCACTAGAACACCATGGGCAATATTTTCTGAACTGGCACAGCTTCTACTTGATAGACATAGTGAAAAAGCTCTTTGCTTAGATGTAGGAGACACAGGGCACTTAGTAGAGTGCACTGCAAAGCTAATCGCTGCAAAACACTGGGATTCTGTGTCCATATTGCAAACTGATAGAAAACAGTACCTTTTAACTCTCCTGCCTTTTCACACCCTACTAAAATTCGAATGGCAGGAGTTTTGGACAACTTACTTTTGCTTCTTGAAAAACAGTCTGCAGACCTGCATGCAGCGATGGGCGATGTTTTCTGCACTGGCGCAGTTTCCCCTTCCGACATATAGTGAAAAAGCTTTGTACTTAGATGTGGGTGACAAGAGGTACTTACTACAGTGCACTGCAAAGCTAATGGCTGCACAACACTGGGATTGTGTAAGCGGCTCGCATATTGATAGAAAAAAGTACCTTTTCAGTCTCCTGCATTTTCCATACCCAGTAACATTCGAATGGAAGGAAGTTTGGAAAACTTTCTTGTTGCAAAACACTCTGCAGACCTGCGTGCAAGCTCTAGAACACGATGGTAGATGTTTTTTTAGCAGACACAGTTTCTCCTTGCGAGACATAGTGAAAAAACGATTTGCTTAGGTGTAGGTGACAAGAGGCACTTACTACAGTGCGCTGCAAAGCTAATGGCTGCACAACACTGAGATTGTGTAAGCAGCTTGTAAACAGAGAGAAACAGTACCTTTCCACTCTCCTGCCTTTTCAAATCCTATTAAAATTCGAATGGATGGAGTTTTGGACAACTTCTTTTGCTTCTTTCAAAACACTCTGCAGACCTCCCTGCAGCCTCTAGAACACGATGGGATATGTTTTCTGTACTGGCACAGTTTCTCCTTTCGAGACATACAGAAAAAGCTTTTTGCTTAGATGTAGGGGACAAGAAGAACTTCAAGAGGAAGTTACAGTGTACTGCAAAGGTAATCACTGCACAACACTAGGATTGTGTGTCCAGTTTGCAAACTGATAGAAAACAGTACCTTTCCACCCTCCCACCTTTTCCATTCCCAGTAGTATTTAAATGGCAGGAGTTTTGGACAACTTACTTTTGCTTCTTAAAAAATAGTCTGCAGACCTGCGTGCGGCGTCTAGAACACGATGGGCGATGTTTTCTGCACTGGCGCAGTTTCCCATTCCGACATATAGTGAAAAAGCTTTGTGCTTAGATGTGGGTGACAAGAGGTACTTACTACAGTGCACTACAAAGCTAATCGCTGCACAACACTGGCATTTTGTAAGCAGCTTGCAAACTGATAGAAAACAGTGCCTTTCCACTCTCCTGCCTTGTCCATTCACTTTACTATTCGAATGGAACACGTTTTGGACAACTTACTTTTGCTTCTTGCTAAACACTCTGCAGACCTGTATGCAACCTCTGCAACATGATAGGCGATGTTTTCTATACTGGCACCGTTTCTCCCTGCCCTGGCAAAAATATATACATCACGAACGGGACGGGACACTCCAAACCAGTGTCAGAGTGGTTTATTCATGCATCAGTCTCAGCACATTGTTACAACAATGGAGACAAGAGATGCAGCCAGCTCACTGATTCAGACAGAATGCCAAAGAGACGTAGTGTTACAGCATATCATAAAGCTATTTCCATCTGCGTTTCAGCCAATCACATAGAGAGCACAAGCATATTGACAATACTTCTATCCAGTCATTTAAAGCACATGTAGCTTTGGTTAAAACAATCGTGGTCTACATTCAAACACAATAGCTTGTTCATAAGAAACAAAGCACAAAGCTCTATTCATTTTTAACCTTCTAAAGATATACAGTAAACTTGTTACCACCTAAGGCAGCACATTACATAGGTCTATTGTTCTATTTCTCACGTCTACATTACTAATTTTTCTGCTGCTTTAGCATTTCACTGTCTTTGCTGTCAGAGGCCTGCTTTTTCCTAACTTTCTTAAAACCCTCTAATTTTAAGGATTCCCACAATTCCCCCTCTCTGCTGACCCATAAAGAGACCATCATATTTGTGTCGTTGACTACTTGCGTTCCTTAGCCCTACTATAATATTTTTGCTTACTATTTGCTGAAGGTTTGCTCTTGCTGA
This sequence comes from Geothlypis trichas, assembly GCA_009764595.1. Classification (NCBI taxonomy): domain Eukaryota; kingdom Metazoa; phylum Chordata; class Aves; order Passeriformes; family Parulidae; genus Geothlypis; species Geothlypis trichas. The sequence goes on from WSPJ01000051.1 coordinate 14,849, forward strand.
CACTAAGTGTTGCTATGTTACAGCACAGCAACTTAATGCTGTGAAGCCCAGTCATTGAAAAAGTGAATGAATCACGTCTGATAATAGTTACGAGTCACTTTTCAAAAAATTCTTGTCGATTTCAGGGTCTTAACTCAAAACCTTCTTCCATTTCGATACCTTCATCTGGCATTTCTGTAAGATTTTGAACACTCTCTGTGCTTTTACTACCTAACTCTCTTTCTTGTATGACAAAAACTTCTCGGACTGTTTTGTTCATCATTCGCTGCACACAATGAAGTATGCAGGGAATTACTATCAATATCACTACTAAAACACCCAGTACATAAAGACTTATCTTGCAAAGTTGCCTTAGCCAAGGTGCAAAGCTCCATTCTTGGAACAAATCATCCAACCACGAACTACTATCTTCTTTAATTTGGGCAGTCAAATCTTTTAGTTTTTGTATACTTTTGTGAATGGATTCAGAGTGATCAGTTAGGTTCATACAACACAACCCTTCAAATTCTTCAGAACCATGTCCTTGTGCCAGTAAAAGAAAATCGATTGCTGCTCTATTTTGAAAGGTAGCATGCCTGACACTATCAACATCAGTTAACATATCACTAATTGCAGAGGATGTGGCATTAGCTTACTTGCTCAGCCAACATCCGACCTGATCTAATTGTTTCAATGCCACTGCTGAAGCCAATTGGGGTAAAAATATACCTGCTGAAACTCTTCTTGCGGCTTTCCAAGGCATGAAATCACTTTGACAGTTCTCCTCATAATGAGGAACAGCTCTCGTTATCCTTTGTTTCCTTTTCATGACTGCTTTGGCAGATGGCGCGATGACAGTGAGCATCCTTATGCTACAAGGGCCACCTTCAAGGTGTGCTGCAATGCCTTGCCAAGCCCTGTCTCCACAAATGAACCAATACCCCTTTGGTAATTGCTGTGGATATTGGTCAGCCTCAGAAAGCACATCCCAAGTGTTTGAAATATTACACCAAAACCTCAAATTTCTGTAACAAGATAATGAGGAGTAACATTGTTGTACTTTGGAGGATCACCTTTTCGCAAAGCACTAGCTATGAAGGTAAAGCAAAAATCCATGGTTAAAGAACCAAGGATTTCTAATTCTTGGGGTTCAGAAGCTGCCTTGGGAAGTTTTTTGGCCCAAACATTTCAATTCAATGTAGGATTGTTTACCTTATCAATTTCACCCAATTTACCATTATGTTGTTTTTTGATCGATGGCAACTCTTTTACTGGCACACCAACCAGACAGGTTGAGAAAGGTTTCTCTGGTTCCGAATTAGACAAACATATAGTATCTCAGCCGGCTGCCTTGGCTAAGGTCACCCAAACATTTGTCTTTGACTGTTCCACAGGCAAATCTGCTCGACAAAAAACAATTAAAAACCACCAATACCAAAACAGAAATTTACTCCATCTTTTTCATGAGCTAATTTTTGGCATAACTTTTATCAAATTTTAAGACTTTGCTTTCAAAAAACCAAAACTTTAAACTTCTGCCAAAAGTCAGCTCTGTTAAAAAAACATTGGATATACAAGTGACACAATTATAAATAACAGTAACACAAAATCAGAGTTTGCAGGTTCCACTGATGCACAAAGAACGTCAGGCACAAGGAATGTCAGGCGTGACCCGGGATCCCTCCGCTCGGCTCACATCTGTGTGCTTGCTTCCTCGGTTCTGGGCTCGCCAACACGTTCTGGGGTGCAATATGGTTTGATGTTTTTGGCAGGGACCCACTTAATTCCAGCACCTGTAGAGATAGAAGCATACCCTTTGCGCCATGTTATTAAGCAAAAAGGACCTTCAATTTGACCAGACTCTGGATTTCCAACTAGAACAGGAGGATTTTCTTTCAGTTTTGCCTGTGAATTATTTAAAAAATGCCGAAAGTTCTGCACCCGAACTGTTTAAAAAATTGAAAACATACAAAGCTTTGTTCAGCCTCATCTGATGTGTGACCTCAGCTCCCCCTCTCTGCTGATCTAAGATGCTTTTCAATGTTTGATGTGCCCTTTCAATAATTGCTTGACTTGTGGGAGAGTGAGGAATACCAAAGATGTGATGAACACCCCATTAGTTTACAAACACGGCCAATTTTTGAGATATATATGTGGGACCACCGTCAGTTTTTACTTCTTGGGGTACACCCAATGAAGCAAAAGCTTGCAAAAAATGATGACAGGCATGACTGCCTGTTTCTCCTGTGTGAAGGGAAGCGAAAAGCGCACCAGAGAACGTGTCCACTGACACATGAATATTTTTAAATTTACCAAAGGAAGGATATTTAGTGATGTCGGTTTGCCATAACTGCAGACTTTGCAATCCTCGTGGGTTGACAGCTCCCGTGGAAACAGGAGGTTGCACAAGCTGACAGTCAGGGCAAGTATTGATGATAGCCTTAGCTTGACTTTTAGTAATTTGAAACCTTTGCATAAGTGCTTGTGCATTTTGGTGAAAGAAAGCATGACTTAATTTTGCTTGTTCAAAAATGTTTGGTAAAGTGTTTGAAATGACCATTGTCAGATTGTCCGCTCTTGCGTTTCCTTCCACTAAAAATCCAGGAAGTGAAGAATGAGCCCTAATGTGAGAAACAAAATATGGATTAGTTCTTTATTGCAAAGTTGTAAAAAGACATGAAAGCCAATGATATAAAGTAGCATTATTAACATCTTTTAAAACTGACCCCTCTATTCTCTTAACTACATTAGCAACATAAGCAGAATCTGTAATTAAATTAAAAGGTTGAGGGAAAAGCTCGAACCACAGCAGCAAGCTCAACAATTTGTGGAGAACCTTCTACTATTTGAATGTCTGATTCCCAAGCATTAGTTTTTTGATTCAACCAAGTTACAACTGATTTGTAGCTTTTGCCAGAGCCATCAGTGAAGAGAGTCACTGCATTCAAAGGCTCTTGACTTAATTTAGGTTTTTCTCTGAAACTCAATTTTGCTTGCAATAGTTTGTGAGCTGGGTAATGAATAGAACAAATACCTGGGAAGGCCAAAAATGCATATTGTAAATCATCAGAATTTTGCATTGCCCAATTAAAGTAATCTTCTTTCAAAGGTAAATAGATAACTGAAAATTCTTGGCCTGCTACAGTTAACAATCTGGTTCTGGCTTTAATTACAATTTGTGCTATCATTTCTAAAACTGGGGTAATAGTCTTTGGAAACCTGTAAGGAGGAAAAATCCACTCTATTATCAACAAAGGATCTGATTCAGAATGGTCCCACTAAAAAATGAGACCACAAAGTTGCATCTTTTCTCCTAAAACTGCAAAGAAGAAAGGCTTTTCCGGAACACAGCTATGAGCTTGCCATCTTTGAAGAGTTGATGTCACAGCCTTGGATTTTTGTTGTAGAAATGTCAAATACAGTCTTTTGGATTTCAGTCACAACACTAGCGCGGGTTCAGTCCATCTCTGTTTGCGTTGAAGCTGTGAAGAAATCATCCATGTAGTGTAGTCTTGGATCTTGAAGATTTCTGTCGAACTGAAGACAAAACTTGTACAACAAGACATTAGCAAATCATATACATCATGACAACTCTGTTTGTTTTGGTTGGAATGTTTTCACATGACAATCCTTTTAACATGACCTGGTTTATCACAAGCAAAGCAACACAGGTGTTTTGGGGACCCGATATAGTTTGTGTTTTTATTCATTTTTTCTGATTTAGGGGAACAGACAGTTTCACTGACAGTAGCTGTCCCGGGACTCCGGCCAGCATCTGAATTCTTGGCAAGGACATTGCTGTCCTTCCCGGGAGCTCTGCCAGTAGAGGTGGGAGAACACGCCCCCGAACTCTTGGCAGAGACCTCCGAACAACACACCTCCTTTGGAGCCCTGCCAAGACGGACTGAGGAGGGCTCAGTCACGGACCACTCCCCCTCTGGAGCCCTGCCCAGAGGGGCTGGGAGAGGGGTGGGTTCTCTGAATTGTGGAGAAGAGCCAAAATTTGCCTTTTGCAAAGAACATAACCTTGAATTTTTATTCTTGTTAATTTCTAAAGAACAATGGCATGCTTCACAAGGATGGGACTGAGCTGGGAAGCAGCCAACGTTAGCCTGAGAAGACATTCAAACACAATAGCTTGTTCATAAGAAACAAGGCACAAAGCTCTATTCATTTTTAACCTTCTAAAGATATACAGTAAGTAAATTTGTTACCACTTAAGGCAGCACATTACATAGGCCTCTTGTTCTATTTCTCACGTCTACATTACTAATTTTGCTTCTGCTTTAGCATCTCACTGTCTTTGCTGTCACTGAGGCCTGTCTTTTTCCAACTTGCTAAAAACCCTCTAATTTTAAGGATTCCAGCATTCCCCATGAGACATAGTGAAAAAGCTTTTTGCTTAGATGTAGGTGACAAGAGGCACTTATTACAGTGCACTGCAGAGCTACTGGCTGCACAACACTGGGATTGTGTGCCCAGCATGCAGACTTATAGAAAACAGTACCTTTCCACTCTCCTGCCTTTTCCATCCCCAGTAACATTGGAATGGAAGGTGTTTTGGACAACTTTCTTTTGCTTCTGCAAACACTCTGCGGACCTGCGTGCAAAATCTAGAACTCGATGGGAGATGTTTTCTGAACAGGCACAGTTTCTCCCTGAGGGATATAGTAAAAAGCTATTTGCTTAGATGTAGGTGAGAAGAGGCACTTACTACAGTGCACTAGAAAGCAAATGGCTGCACAACACTGGGATTGTGAGCCCAGCTTGCATACTGGTAGAAAACAGTACCTTTCCACTCTCCTGCCTTTTCCATTCCCAGTAACATTCAAATTGAAGGCGTTTCGGACAACTTTCTTTTTCTAGTTGCAGAACACTTTGCAGACCTACGTGCAACATCTAGGCCACGAATAGAGATGCTTTGAACAGGCACAGATTCTCCTTGCGAGACATTGTGAAAAAGCTATTTGCTTAGATGTAGGTGACAAGAGGCAGTTACTACAGTGCACTGAAAAGCTAATCATAGCACAACACTGGGATTGTGTAAGCAGCTTGCAAACTGGTAGAAAACAGTAGCTTTCCACTCTCCTGCCTTTTCCATTCCCAGTAACATTCAAATTGAAGGAGTTTTTGACAACTTTCTTTTTCTTGTTGCAGAACACTCTACAGACCTGCGTGCAAACTCTGGACACGATAGGAGATGTTTTCTGAGCAGGCACAGTTTCTCCTTGCTAGACATAATGAAAAAGCTCATTCCTTAGAGGTTGGTAACAAGGGGCACTTACTACAGTGCACTGCAAAGCTAATGCCTGCACAACACCGGCATTGTTGTGCAGCAGGAGAGTGGAAAGCTACTGTTTTCAAACACATAGAAAACAGTACCTCTGCACTCTCCTACATTTTCCATTCCAAGTCACGTTCGTATGGAGGGCGTTTTGGAAAACTTTCTTTTCCTTCTTGAAAAACACTCTGCTGACGTGCGTGCAACCTCTAGAAAACGATGGGAGATATCTTCTGAACAGATACAGTTTCTCCTTGCGAGACATTACGAAAATCTGATTGCTGGGATGTAGATGACAAGAGGCACTTACTGCAATGCACTGTAAGGCTAATCTTTGTACAACACTGGGATTGTATCCCCATCGTGCAAACTGATAGAAAACATTACCTACCCACTCGCCTGCCTTTTCTATTCACATTTCTATTTGTATGCAAGGCATCTTGACAACTTTCTTTTGCTTCTTGCTAAACACTCTGCACACTTGCGTGCAACCTCTAGAACTCGATGGGAGATGTTTCCTGAACTGGCACAGTTTCTCCTTGCGGGACATGGGGAAAAAGCAATTTGCTTAGATGTAGGTGACAAGAGGCACTTACTACAGTGCACTGCAAAGCTAATGGCTGCACAACACTGGGATTGTGTAAGCAACATGCAAAATGATAGAAAACAGTACCTTTCCACTATCCTGCCTTTACCATTCAGATAAACATTCAAATGGAAGGAATTTTTGACAAGTTTCTTTTTCTTCTTGCAGAACACTCTGCAGACCTGTGTACAACTTTTGGAACACAATGGGAGATGTTGTCTGAAGAGGCACAAATTCTCCTTGCGAGACATAGTGAAAAAGGGGTTTGCTTAGATGTAGGTGACAAGAGGCACTTACTGTAGTGCAGCGCAAAGGTAATAACTGCAGAACACTGGGATTGTGTGCCCATCTTGCAAACTGAGTGAAAACAGTACCTTTCCAGGCTCCTGCCTTTTCCATTCCTGTTAATATTCGATTGATAAGAGAGATGTTTCCTGAACAGCCACAGTTTCTCCTTGCGAGACATAGTAAAAAAGATATTTTCTTTGATGTAGGAGACAAGAGGCACTTACTACAGTGCAATGCAAACTATTGGGTGCACAACACTTGCATTGTGTAAGGACCTTGCATACTGATAGAAAACAGTACCTTTCCACTCCCCTGCCTTTTTCATTCACATTAACTTTCGAATGGAATGAGTTTTGGATAACTTTCTTTCTTCTTGCAAATCGCTCTGCAGAACTGCGTGCATCTTCTAGAACACAGTGGGAAATAATTTCTGAATAGGCACAGTTTCTCCTTGCGAGACATTTTGAAAAATATATTTGCTTAGATGTAGGTGTTAAGAGGCCCTTACTACAGTGCACTGGAAAGCTAATGGCTGCACAACGCTGGGATTGAATGCCCAGCATGCAAACTGGTCGAAAACAGTACCTTTCCACTCTCCTGCCATTTCCATACCCAGTAACATTCGAATGAAAGGATTTTTGGACAACTTTCTTTTGCTTCTTGCTTAGCATGCTGCAGACCTTTTTTCAGTTGAAAGGATGATACAATCTTTATATTTGGAAGGTCCCTGTTAGGAAACACTATGCCAGAGGGGTCATTGCTGCCTTTTCTTCTACCTCCTTTGTAATTTTCAGAGACTGATTTCAAATTTCTGCTAATGTCGAGTACTGAGACTACTTAGCAGGGTTGATGCTCTCAGCTGCTTTCCTCTTTCATACTGCTTCATACTGTATGTGACTTAATGGCCTCGTTTTGTCATCTGCATTTTGCTGTGATCCAAAGCTAAATATTTCAGGCCTGTGAACACAAAAAGAAGTATTAGTCTTTTGCAAGAGCTACCCCTAGGAGGATTTGTGTTCATTTTGATTTCTACGGTGTTAGCCCTGTTGCAGAAAAAAAATAGATTGTACTCTCTTCTTGTGTACTCTCTTCTTGTGTACTCTCTTCTTGTGTGCTCTCATTCTTCCCTCTCTGCTTGGCATGCCCTAGTTAATCTACCGGCGTGACTCATCTGGCATCATCTCATAGTGCAAATTATGCATAGGTTCATGTACTTACAAATGCCAGCTGCCAAGGAGCCTATATAACCATTCAAGGGCAAAGAATTGTAGGGCTGGGCAAGTTCAGGTGCTGAAACTGTAAGTGGTTAAGTCATGCCATTTTAAAGTGACAGAGCAAATCAGTTGATCTAGGACTTTCAGCTGGACACCTCTGAGAATAGCAGCTTGTCAGCAATGACACAGCCATCTTCCTAGCTGTATTCCAGAAAGAAAAAAGGGACATCTTCAATGGTTAAGATGTTTGGCATGAGAAAACAGCAAGAAATGTACCACAAAATACTTGAGCCAGCTAAAGTGCATTTTTCTAGTGAGAATTTTGTAGTTGTTCTTTCTTGTCTGTGCCTTTACTTTTCACATAAGACAGGGTGGCACTTCATTATTATTGTTCTTTTGTTTTCTTTTGTTGGCCTCCCTCTTTCCACCTGCAACTAACAATTTTGCCTTTCTTTACTGACTTCTCTTTCTTTACTTATAGAAGGTTACATGAGGTCCTCCAACCTTGTCACAAACATTCTCACACAGTAGAAAGAAGTAGAGGGTACCTCTAAATGGATAAAACAAACCCACAAAAAATAGAGGTTTTTTACAGTCTTCTGTGAGAACATTAGGACACAAGATATCTTTGAACTGAGTTATGCTGCATTGATGTAACTTTTAGCCTACTCATTACTATTATTACAAGTGTTTGGCCCTTAGTACAGAGCCTTTGAACTAATCCAGCCCAGTATTTTGGCTAATTTTGTTTTCTTTCTAGCAAGGACTTTGTTTCTTAAGGAATAGTCCAGAGAAAGAGCATCCAAGGTAGAGTTATGTGTCATAAATTCTGGTACAGTTTGTGCTGGTAATACGTCTAGGCAAGAAAGGTTTTACATCTTTTTTGACTTTCACATGTAACCATTATTTGAAGTAGTTAAAAGTTAGGGGTGTCATCCCGTTCCCCCCCCCCCCCTCCCCTGAACATAGTTCTCTCTGGAATGTTACTCAAGGATTACACATAAAGGCCCACCCTGTAAAATATGTTGCAGATACTCTGCAGTAAGTGCAGCTTAGCAGCTAGAGATGATAACATGGGTTAAAAACCATTCCTTCAGCAGTGAGGGAAACTCTGTCTACGCAGACATATTCAACAAAGGTTACCATGGCTTAACTCCTGTCCTAAAGCTAATGTGCATTTTAAAACTTCCCAAGAAGGTGAATTCAAGCTCCTTCATTGCTCTATGCTGGAGTCCCAAGAGAATTTCAGTGTGCTTTTTTTGTCATTTACTACTGTCACTGTTTAGCTCTTGAACATGAGAGTCCTTCATGACTGATGAAAGTTGTCTAGTTAAGAGCAGGTCAAAGACATGGTCCTGCTCTAGAAGGAGATGAGAAGGTTTCTGCAGTCTTTGTCATCTCTACTGCTTGTGATTTCTATACAAAACCAGTGGGAAGTTTTCTGAAGGCCGTCCAGAAGCTGGCAATATGGACAGCTTACAACCCAGCACTTGCTGCAGTGCTACCATGGTGGTACCAGAAAGGACTTAAAAAAAATTTAAAAGGGCAAACAAAGCAGTTGGAAGGAAAAGAACATTAACCATTATTCCATTCTTCTAATCTGTCCTTCTTTAAATCATCATTTTCACACAGTTTCACGGCTTGTGTTGGTATCCCTCAAAAGGATTCTGAGACAGAGTAAGCTTTTTAATGGAGTAGATGTCACAAATGCAGGCCAAATTGCCTTTTTTGCCATCAAATACCAGTTGTGCTTGAGCTACCCTTTGCTTAAGGTACTTAGCTCACACTAAGAATTTTACTCATGATTGAGCAAATTTTACTGTCATGATTGAGTCAATTTTATTCGTGATTGAGTAAATTTTACTGTCACTCAGAATTTTACTATCATGATTGGCATTGAAACTTTTCAAGGAAAGCTCTCAATAGCAATGTTTGTGTAAAAATAGCATTTTATCTCCTGTCTTTGTATGAAGCAGGTAAGCCTTTTGCTGTCACCAGTGTTGCTTAATCTTTCATGTCATAGCCCTCTTCATATCCGTATTCTGCTTAAGGGTTATTAATCTACTTTAGAATTGGCACACAGAATAAGACTTTTTCTTTTTGAAAGCTAATGTCATTTGACCTACTTACAGCAGAGAATTAAGTAATTGCAAGTGCCCAGCTAGCATCTTTTATGCATATTCTAACCTTCTAAAGAAGTAACAAAAGCACTCTCCAATACTTTACTTTCTTAAGCACACAAAATGCTTTCCTCCTTTGCAGTTGGCATCTGTAAAATGAACCACATGTCTGCAGTATTTTAACGTGTGCCATATTTAGCCAAGTAATTCAAAACTAACAAAAAGCAGTCCCCTGGAAATAGTTTTAAATTGTTTTTGAATATACAAAACATACCCTCACTGTACGAATTGCATGCAGATTTAATTGTTGTGAAAGCAAACCCTATGTTTCTGTTGGGATAGCATGGTTTTCCACAGTTTTCCACCATTGTTCTTGCCTCAGTTTTCTACTTATGTGACTGTTAGGACACTTGAAGGTACTTCTAAGGTACTGTAGTAAGCAGAAAAGGAGGAGAGGTTGTGCCTTATTTCTGGCTTCCTTTGGTTTTCTTTTTGGTTTTCTTCCTCTTGCTCTTTTTCATGTCACCTTTCTAGATACTGCGATTTAGATTTGCACTTTACTAAGCTGTCTTTTCTGCCTGGAACTCTTGTAAATTCGGAAAGGAACCGAACTGGTAAATATGCATCTTTTAATGATTTTCTAGCTACATAGAAAATCTTCCTGCTGCTCTAAAATGCTTTTATTTGATATGCATTTTTATCACTCTTCAAATGAAAAGAGAACGGTTCCTCTATTCACTGCTTTTGTACTGGATTCAGTTCAATGTGCGCTAAGGGTGCAAAAAAGTCCTGCTGGAAGAAAGGATCTGCATACAAATTGACCAAGACATGTGCTACAAGGGTCTTGTAAAGGTTCAAAGTTTCTCTACCTTTCTGGCAGTCTGTCTTCACAGCAAGACTTGATGAGGGATTTTGCTAGTGTTTCCTTGACAGAAAGTGATGGCAAAGCAAGCCAAATGGAGCAGCAAAAGAAGAGAATAGCAAGAGGCACATTATCCCCTCTGTTACTTATCATTGTCGAAACAAAGTTTTTCTTGCCATGTTACATAAAATACTTCAATAGAGCTAAAGACTAGAAAAATACAACTCTCTTCTGGATCCATTAAACCCAAAGCCATCTGTGGACAGAGGTGCCCAGCATGATGCTGGGAACTCCTAGCTGGTTTCAGCAAGCTGTCTGGAGAACTGCATTTTCAGTGGGCTTTACTTGCATGTCTGTAAGGTGGGGAGCCTTGAGCCCTCAGAGTGCCATGGGCACAGAGACCCATCGTGTAGCTCTCTGACCAGCCACAGCACACTGAGACATGATGGATTACTTTCACAGTTCATGTGGTAGAAAGGCTTTCTGCCCCCGTGAAGGACAACACGTCCATTTTCTTGCATAGAGCCATTCTGTATGTTACAATGGTACCTTGAATTCATCAAATGCTATTTGCACAATGGCCAGTGAGCTTGGACTCTTAAGCTTCTCATGTTTAAACTGTTTCCTGCTTCAGTAAATAGCAAAACTTCCAAGGACTGCAATGACAAGAAGATGAAGCTGCTACCGTATTTCAAATGTTTGCCAAGTAAAATGGTGATTCTTGCACATATTCGTAATGGTAATTTCAGGTACTGAAACACCAGTTCTGCTCAGGGCAATTGTGGAATTGACTTGAGCTGTTTTCCATGTTTCTTAGCAGGTGAACTGAGACACTTCTAGCTTTCAATGCAAGGCGTTTGACAGCAGCCTCAAAAAAGGCTCAGGCTGTTGGATGAAAAGGTAAAAAAACTGAGGTGAATGGGGGGAAATTTCACTTCTGGTTTATGTCATAGATTCAGCCAGATGATCAACAATCATTAAGTTTAATGAGGTACCAGTGTAGTCTTTCACAGATCCCCAAAAGCTTAAACCATCCAGCAGCTTCTTCCTTGCAACAAGTGCCACAGCCAAAAGCCAGGCCTGGCCGTCACCTTCTCCTTGCAGCCTACAAGCTCTGCCAAGTGTACGGGTGATTCTCACTTTCCTTCTTAGCTACGCAAACAAGCACATCCTGTCCATGTCTCCGAGTCCTTAGTGAAACCAAACAGCGGTTCACCTTCAAACAACTCAGTGTGCCAGGACAGAAAGCTTCCACTGACCTGTCTCCTTGCCTTTTCCTTGCAGCCTTTTATTTTCAGACCACGCACTGAGGCATTGCACTTTGCTTCTCAGCTGAGTGCACTGCCATATTGCTGGAGTCCCACATGTCCATCTCCTTCTCGCACAAACTGCTTCTGTTGAAGCATGCTCATGTGAAGTGCTTTCCTGCTCAGCTATTCACACCGTCACATTCTGTGTCCTGCTTGCAGTCTGAATCTAAACGGAGAAGTTTCTGGCTATGTCTGTGTCTCACACACACAGATGTGCCAGGATGAAAAGGTTGCTTGGATCTTGCCACTTATGTTCGAAAAAATCCATTCACTCCACAATCAAGAGACAGCTTTCTTTGCTTTACATCCTGCAAACTTCACACAGACACACACACACACACAAACACACGAGAGCTATGCACTTTCTTTCCTTCTTTCTTAGCTGCACTCACTCCCCTATTTCCCATCTTGACCTCTCTACCACTTTTCTCTTGGCCTTGCTGTGCATGGACATTTACTGTTAAGATACCCATTGTGTTGCCTATCCCTCCCCAACATTGCCTTGCCTTTCCTACCCAATCTTGCATTTCCTTGTCATTGCTGACCATTCCTTTCTTTTCCTTTGCCTTCCTGACCCATGCATGTCCTTCCCTTGCCTTCATACCAAGCCAGTGCCTTGCATTGACTTGCTCACCTATCCTTCTTTTGCTTCCCAGTCGTCCAGCTCCAGTCTTTCATTTCCTTCTCTTTCTAGGACTCTTCTTGTCTTGCCTCCCTCTCTTTTGTGTTGCCTGGCAAAGCCACCATTGTCTTGCCTTGCCTTGCCCTTGAACCCCTTCCTTGCCTTGCTCACCAGTCCCCCACCTGGAATTCACCACCTCTCTTTTTGTGGAATTTCTTCAACTTGCATTGCCCTGCCTGCTTCTCCTAGGATTCTCCAGGCTTCCACTGGTTTTGTTTTTTTTCAAGGCCCCAGCATTTCAGGAGCATGTGAGAGGAAGCCTGGAGGAGGTCATGTGCAAGCACACCTATCTGTCCTGACAGCTTTCTTCTGACATCTATCCTTATACGTCTTGAATTTTGGACAAAAAATCATCTTTCATCCTTAGACTTCAGGAGCAGAATGACAGATCTTTTGCATACAAACGAAAGCAGGCAACCCAAGTGTCTTAGGTGCAGATTAGAGATGGCCCATGCAAGATCAAGGCTGGACAGAGAGGTCTGTCTGGGCCGCTTTTGTGTACCAGTAGTCTTTGAATGGACCTGCCACTTGCCTTGCTTTGGCAACACAACTGTTTCCTTGCCTCGCCCTGCTGATTCTCCTTTGCTTTGCATTCCCTTGCATACCCATGCCTGACATTTGACCTGCCTACAGTTTTCCTACAGGGCTTTGCCTTGCCTAGCCCTTCCTGTTACCATTACTTCCTATGCTCAGCCTTTCCTCTAACTTCTGGGACTTCTCTCACGTACCATTCCATTGGCTTCCCCTCACAGCTTCAGTCTTGCCAACCTCTCCCTTGACTTGCCTACAATTGCCTACACTTGCTTTGCATTGCCTTACCTGCATGGATGGCAAGGCAAAGTGTGGTAGGCAAGGCAAAGCAAAGCCAGGAAGTTATTGGTAGGGCTAGGCAAAGCAGACATAGGCAAGCAAGCAAAGCTAGGGTAGGCTAGGCTAGGAAAACTAGACATGGTACTGGAGGCAAGGCAAAGCCAAGTAACTTGGAGTGCCTTTCCTTGACTGGCAAGTAAAAGATATGGTGGCAATGTTGGTAGGGCAGCTGATAAGGTATCGTGGGGAGGTATAGTCCAGCAAGACAAATCTGTTCTGGCCCCTTCTGTGTAGGAGCCATTGCTGGACAGAGTCAGTACCGGACGTGGTATGCAACTTTTGCTCGGGAAGTTCCTGAAGGAGAACAGCAATGCTTTCTCGTGGGAAGGAAAGAACTTAACCCCAGTGCTGGAGGTGCAGATAAGAAGTTGTGTCGTGCACCTTAAGGGCAGCAGCAACTTTCTATCCTGGCATATTTGGTTTGGAAGCACTGACTCAATTTGTACAACCATGGAGATGGTATCCATCTTTGGAAAGCAGTCTCCTTCCTGAAAGAATCCATTTGGCATGTGTTTTCCACTTCCTCGAGGCAGCCTTCTTGAAATTCTGCCAGCCCACTTCTTTTGGACAAGGTAAAGAGCTGCGCTGGGTCTTGGCATGCAGCCTAGCTAGTGCCCCTTGCAGGTAATGCCCAATAGCAGTGTTCTGACACCTTGGTATAGGACCAGGCCCTGGATGTTTTGGATTTGTGAGGAGGGGATGCCATTTCTTTTGAGATGGGCTTCTAGCTCCTCCTCTCTTTGGCAAAGTTTGGATGGGCACTTTTGGTGGTCTCAGTGAATTGAAAGGCTTTTCCCAATAGGCAGTTCTCTGGGTTCGAGCTGTTGAACTGTCAGTGGGAACGCAGAGGCCAGGCCTCTGCAGGACAGGTTTTTGTCCCTTGTAGTTTTAAGGAATGTGTGAGCAGTCCCTGGTGCCATCACATTTGGATCCTGACTCGGAGAGATTGAAGGCTTATGCTGATACCTAGAGCTGAGAAGGAAAGTGGCGATAGCAGGGTGTGTGTTTCTAGTTTGATGGGTGCAATTGAAATCATAGACAGCAAAGAGCTTTCTCCACCAGCAGTTTTGTGAGTTCTGTTGCGAGCTCGGCTGACGTTTTCAAGTTTGTTACCAGACTTTACGAGAGAGACCAGTTTGTTAGGGCAGAAGAGCTGGTGTTGGCCTTTGAGTGTAGGGCAAAGAAGAGTATCCACTTGGAAGGGGAAGATCCAGTGAAATCTTTTTGTCCCAACACAGTTGATTGGAGAGCAGGGACAGTTCTGACTTGGCTGTGTCCTGGAGTGGTTTCGAGCAGGGCTCAGTGTGTGTCCTTGTTTTCTGAGTTGACAATGCTGTGGTGTGGTTATTTAGATGAGCACTGACAGTGCCCAGGAAAAAGACAAGCACTTTTCTAGCCCAGCCCCATCTTTGTGGGAGCAATGTTGGGCAAGAGCTATGCTGTGGATCCTGGTTCTTGGGCACTGACAGAATGGGATCCTGCATGTAGCAGACAAGGAAGAGGAATCATTTCATTGTTGGCTGCACAGTTTAGAAGCTTCAAAATAAAAGGCAATTGCAGCATGGCCTCTTCATTTTAGAATGTTCTTTGGGTGTCCAGGTTTAGAGTAAATTTGGGGAAGAATCTCCCAAGGAGCTCTGGTGGAAAAAAAAAATCAGATCCAATCAGCCCCTCCCCACAACTGGTCCAGGAGGAAAAAAAACCTCCTTGGAGAAAGGTGGAAAAAACCTGTTTATTAAACAATAAAACTAAAACAATATCAGACAATGAGACCCCTTGCCACTCTAAAAGAAATGACAAACTGAGGAAAAAAAAAAAACTCATCCCCGGGTTGCAGCTCACTCAGTCTCTGATCAGTCCCTCCAGTGCTGGAATTGTCACAGGCCAGGCCTGGCCCAGTGGGCCAGAATTGTGAGCTGCTGGTGCTCTCCTGGGTGTTCAGTCCAGAGCAGGTTTCACGAGGTCCAAGGAAAAGGAAAAAAAACCCCACAGTCCAGGGAACTTCTTTGCCTCAGCTAGCTAACGCTAACTAAAAAGCAAAAGAAGCACTCTGTCCTGCCGTCTGTCTGCAGACAACAACAGTCCAGGAGAAGGAATGTGGGGGAGTACAATGTCTGGAAGAAAAAAAAAAAACTGCATTTCTCTCCCCCTACACTCTCTGCAATAAGTCTTAAAGGTGCAAAACTTACTATTCAGCACGAACAGAACAAGACGACTGGGGATAAAAGCATCATACAGCCAACCCAGGACACTGGGCCATCGGTTGCTCAACATGTAACTTGCAGCGAGTGAACTGCATCCAGCTCCCTGGAGATATGCACTTTCCCTCAAGATCTATGTACCATCTTGCACTCTAAAGCTTGAAAATGCCAAACCGCTTCAAAATGTGCAGCGGTTGCTCTCAAAGAAAAGGTTCTACAACAAAAAGGCAGTGCTGGCCATAACAGTCCCTTTTGCAGTCTGTCAACGAAACGAAACATACTAGCAATTTGCACGTTCTTTCTCAATGATATATATACCTGCATCAGCACATTCTCTCAAAATGGCAGAGACTATTTTTACAGCCAAGCGTTTTCAGCTGTGCTTCTGACTGACAGATGTGCCAGGACAGAAGGCATTTGCCAACCTGCCCTCTTTCCTGTGCAAACTGACGTTGGCAGCGCAAATATTTTGACATTCTCTCATTGTGGCTGTGTCCAAGCAGCTAGAGGTCACACAGGTGGAAGTGCCAAGACAGAAGATGGTCTCAAAGTATCTCCTTTTTTTTTCTAAACAGGTTTTAAACTGCGCACAATGTTCTGTATCTTCTTTCCCACATAAACCTTCCCTCACTTTTTCACTCTCACATCTTTGTTGCAAATATCCAGCAGCTGTTTGCATAGAAAAAGGCTCTACTGCAATGTGGATACTTTTGCCCAATAAGGCCTGATTACATGTACACATCTATGTCTCTATTATAATAGCTCAACTCTCAGTTTATTCTAGTACAATCACATGACTACATGACTATACTAGAAAACCCTTCCTTATCAAATACAGTTTCTTACTTACTTAAGGCCTATTCTTACTTACAACTAAAGAAACATAAGTTGATGATTTCTCTGTTCAGTGTCTGTGTACCTTGCTTTCACACCAATCTAGGCTTCTTCTAAGGCTGTAAATCAAACCCTCTTGAGTCTGTGACATTTCTGTCTTTGCAATTACCACAGCTCTTCTAATTCTCTCAGGACATTCCAACTGGAGTGTTTTTTTCAGTGTCTTCAGAAGTGGACTTTTTCTGGCTAGATCATGCAAACACTGCCTATCTAAGGAAAAATCAAATGTCCCAGCTGTCATGTAGACAGAGGTTTGTGTGTCATCAATGAGATGCGCATGCTCACAGACACATGCAGTGAGAGCAAAGCAATGTTATGGTGAAGGCTGTGGCTTGCAGTCAGAGATGATACACATTGCAAAGGTCCTTGTGACAAACAGCTTGTTTTATTGTTCAGAGCTTACTTTTATAAGGAGTTCAGAATTCCTGGCTCTAGACAGCTCCTTTGGTCTGATTCTCACACAGCCCAGCTCCTGACTAATGAGATACCTGCAGCCCTGGCTAGAAGGTGAGAGGTCTATTCATGGCTATTAAGCCAGGAACTCTAATGGCACGGAGCAGAGTCCGGAACTCCTGATGCAGAGCAATGGAACAGCAACCCCCAACCAAAACTAAGAAGAAAAAGTATTCCTCAGTCAAATGTTTGGACAGTAAGGAAGAGACACATTAAGAAAGGAAAATCTCTTGCAGAACGGTTGTGATTATGCAAAGAGTGGCCTCTTATTAGATTATTAATCTTCACAGGGGGGGATTTTTCCCTTTTTGGAATAACTTTGCCTTTCCCACATATTTATACCTCCTTGGAGAGAAGAAAATGGTATTGACAGGGCACATTTCAATAGCACAGCAATTTCTTGCTTTATGTCTTAATCTTTCCATGAATGAAACAAGTGAAGAATGGTTGAAGAGGGAACCTGACTTAGCAGGGGTAGGGTGTTGTCTAGAAGCTGATACTGCAATGGGTTTGTTACCGGCATGAGAAGTATCTGTGTCATCAGAGACCTAATAGCAAACTAGTTGTCAGCGATGGGTAACTATCAGCTGGATTAAAACCACAGGAGTGTAGATGTCTGAGTGAGGAAAGCAACAATTATTTTTATAGTTAAGGTTCTTATAAGACAAAGGGTAAAAATGTAAATGAAAAGTAGACATTTGCTACACTTCACGGTGTATCTTCATACAAGTCAGTCCTATAGGAGAGAGAAATTCACTTCTGGGAACATTGCAGGATTTGGATGCAGAATCACACTCATCTTTTGTTTCTTTGTTGTCTGCTTGGCATGGAACACGCTGCTTTGAAGAGGGAAGTGCCTAACAGACATTCCACTTTACAAACACATATGCTTCTCTCTTCTTCTGAGACCTCAGCACAGAGCCCTTATTGGCATGGTAGTTTCCCTCCATGAGAAGGGAAACTCATCAAGCCAGGATTCATCACCCCCTGCATCTTTTGGGGTAGTTCTTGGAAGAAAATAGATAGCAACTTTCCCACTCCACATGATTCAAGAGAATGTTTCATTCTCTTCCTAATGTACTTCAGGGAAAAAGCTATCAATTCCCTACTGTTTCTATGAAAAGGCAGGAAGCTAATAATTAAATTCCCATTGATCTAATAAGAAATCGAAGTCTTTTATGCCTGCAAGCATGCCCTTATGGTATGAAAAGTATGGATTGTCAAGGGTGGAAAAAGATCTATACGAAAAGGGAGAAAACCCAGAAGCATACAGGCATTTTCAGGTATGAAATGGAAAACGACATTAAATTGTCAATGGAAAGAAATTCAAAGAGGCAGGAGGGGGAGGAAAATGCTGCCTTTGAGGCAGCTGACAGAAGGACCGTTGACCTCATGAGCAAACAAGAGAACCAAATGAAACTTCACAGCAATCTCATCAACAACTTAGTGGACAAATGTGCAAACTCTTTTGTTCATTTATTATGTAACTAATATATATAGAGATGTTCTTCCTTCTGACAGAATTTTCAGGGAGCAAGCTAGTGTATGGCACCTGAAACCAATGATGTATTGGAAATGGCCAACATGCACAACACATGGCTCTATCCTGAACACTACCACAGTAGAATCACAGGACCATAGAATGGCTGGGGTTGAAAAAGACCTTAAAGGCCATCTAGTTCCAACCCTCTGACATGGGCAGGGACACCTTTTACTTGCCCAGGTTGCTCAGATCCCCATCCTGCCTGGCCTTGAACACCAAGCTGGGGTGTCCATAACTTCTCTGGGCAAGCTGTGCCAGTGCCTCACCACCCTCACAGGGAAGAATTTCTTCCTAGCATCTAATTTCAACCTGCCCTCTTTCACTTTGAAGCCATTGCCCATTGTCCTGGCTCCATAGTTCCTAATAAAGAGTCCCTCTCCTGCTCCCCTTCAGATACCAGAAGACGTTATGAGGTCTCCATGCAACCTTCTCTTTACCAGGCTAAACAGCCCCAATTCTCTAAGCCTGTGGGATGTGCTCTTGTCCTGAATACTGAACTGCAGTACTGAATGATGATTTTTTGAATCCTTTGAAGGCATGTTCTTTTTCACCCACGAATTAGGCTAAATAGCTTTTATTTGTGGGTATTGCAAGTGAGCAACAGAAATCACTGCCCTGGCTTGCCTTTTTTACAGCTGCTTTCCGTGGGAGACTCCGTGCAAACATCACAGCTGGTGAGACAGTGGGCACACCATCATTCTGAAAGAGCTTTGCACAGTAAACATAGAGGAGGATTAAATACTGTAATGCAGATGATAGAAGCTGCCCAATGGACTCTGCTGGTGGAAATCAAATACTAGTCTAGTATTTTGAATGCAAATAATTCCTCCCAACGAGGCCAGACAGGATTGTTTGGCTTTGAATCTGAGCGCATGGACAGTACTGGATGGTCTACAGGTTGAGAACAGTGTAGATACTTCTCCTTTTTTTTCATTAGTGGCTCAGAAACTAAAAAAGCAGCTACAGAATGGCTAATACATCCCTACAGATTCAAAAATGGTTGTTCTTCATTTGCATCTCCACCATAACAACAGATGGTTAGAGCTAAAGTACAGATGGGAATTTCATAGCTTCTCAGAAATGAAGCAGGAATTGGCCAATGGGCTTAGCAGTAGCTACAAGTTTTTCAGCATGAAGCATCTCAAAAGTATTTTAACCGTACAGTATTTTTCTGTACTTTTGGCCTTTTACCTCAAGGATCCCTTATAAAAAAAGAAAACAAAAAAAGAAAACAAAAAAAGAAAAAGAAAACAAGAAAAAAGAAAAAAGAAAAAGCCCCTACCAAATATATATATATTACATGACTAAGATAATAAGCACAAT
Source organism: Geothlypis trichas (assembly GCA_009764595.1). Classification (NCBI taxonomy): domain Eukaryota; kingdom Metazoa; phylum Chordata; class Aves; order Passeriformes; family Parulidae; genus Geothlypis; species Geothlypis trichas. Next base: position 34,455 of record WSPJ01000051.1, read on the forward strand.
CAGCAACATATATAGAAACAGAACCCATGGTTTTTAACTTCCAACCTTGTCTTCTCAACACACTCTTGAAAATGGAATTGTTTCCCTATCTGCCTTGAAACATTTTGGAGCAAAAACCACTCTAAGATCCTGATAGGTGCTTTGGTCAAAAATCATTACTTCTGATTTTCTGTCCATAAGCGGAGTAACGGAGGGGAAAGCTGGTAGCTGACCAAAGGAGGTAGGAGGAGTAATCACCATCCACAACCCTGGGGCTAAAGAAATTTCCACAGAAAATTACCTGCCTTATTACTTGTTCATATATTGGGTTGAAAGTTCAGAATCTGTTTCCATTTTTCCCATCCCTTGAATGCTATATTTCACAGAATTTGAACCCCTCAAACATCAGTCCTTCCAGAACAGCCCGCCGTGTGCTGTCATAGGGGATCTGCTGATGCCCACTGACTCTTACCAGTCTAGTGCTTGCCACTGTTGCAGATCAAGAACTTCTGAATAGTTTTGATTAATGCTCTTTGAGTGGTTGAAAACAAGAAAAGAATGACTAGACATTTGCATGACCAAATGCCCTGATGGAATAAAAATAGGAGCATAATAGATGTATTCATTGTCATAAGAAGGGAGATGAAGGGTCCAAAAGATTACTTGCATACTTACTGTTCTAAATCCCTTGTTATCTGGCAAATTGCAAAAGATGCCAGGCTTTCACCAAAATGCAAATCAGATTAAAATGTGAAGCTTTACACTTTACTGGATATAAAACTTTATCATCCATTTTTAAATCTTAGAGACTGTGATGTAATTGTAATATCCTATTAATACCCCAAGGTTTAGAGCTATAATTCAGAGAGAAAAGAAAGCTATTTGAAATCATTCTATTCAATCATCTTGTCAGCACTCTCTCCTCTTGCTTTTCACTTCTGAATCTCTGTATGAAAGCCATAGGGTTCTGGATTAATTCTTTTCAACAGTTTCCCCTGTAATTTTTCTTTTAAGGCAAACTTGTAAAAATTCACGCTTTCTTACCCCATCACTTCTAAAATTCGATTGAGAAGCAAAAAAGACCCATCAAGCAACTAAATCTCTGCTCCAATTTGCAGGAAAAAACCCATGCCAGTAACTGCTTTCTTAACATATTCTTTATCTTGTATTAATATGGCAACCTTTTCTTGCTTTTCTAGATTAGAACAAAATTCTTAAAGCTGGAAGGAAACACAGGTTTACTTGTTTTGCGGAGAAAAGAAGAGAATTAGACAACTTTAACTAAGTCGTATAGAACTGGTATGTGTTTATTGCCGTGCTGGACGCATGCGTACTCCAAAGGTACTAAAAGGGCATGCGTACTTCCGAGAACTTCAGGTCTCTTTTATTTCCTTTCTGCATACATATGCATACAGTTTCACAATAGGCTCATACATATTCATTTTTATGGACTTCGCGTGACATTTGCTGCTAGTTCTTCTTTATTAAAAGGAATTTCTAGGTCAGGTTGTCTTGGCTTTGCTTCATGTCTCTGATTTCTTTATCAGATTCTTCAGTATCTTTGTCTTGCAGTTTTCTTTCAGCTTTAGCTTACAGACTTTTCACTTTTTTAGACTTTTAACTTAATTCAAAAGGGATTTTTACTTAGGGGGATTTTTATTCTGTCTCATTCCCCCCTTTCCTAGAAAATAAGTAAATTTTTTCACTTAATGTAAATTCTTATGGCAATAAGTGTCTTTTAATGCTTTACTATGTACGTTTGATAAAGAGGTTAACACAGCTATTCGTTGTAGTATCATTTAATTGTAAGTTAGCAAAATAATAAATAATCTTAAACTTATTTTAACTAATATTAACAAAATTATAATGGGATGACACAACTTATTAAAAATTCTATTACACTTGACAATTTTAACAAAATTATAAATACAGAAATTAGCATGATTTCTACTAGACAGAATAACATCATTGCTATCAATTTTTACAGCAGCACAGGCAGTTCTTAGGCATACACACTTTTTTTTAGTATATACGAGCACAGTTTTCTGGTTAGTGACTGGAGTAACTTCAAAGTGGCAAATACTCTGTTCAGTGTCTAAACACACGTCTTGGGCATTAATAGTATTGCTTTCACAAAAGAATCTTAGCTGGTTTTTAGTGATGCAGGATTCTAGGTTTATTGTTTGCTACTTTCATTTATTTTTTGTGCTTACATTCTGTGTTCTGAAGGGCAGAGTATTGGTTTTTCATGGTTTAATTTTAGTGCAATGATAGGATGGATAACATAAATAGTGGCGTTACGCATGGTAAGCACACAGGCAGTGGCTACATTAGAAGCAGGATCATAGGTGAAATTTACTATAGTTTACTAGGATTGAAACTTCTTTTTAAAATCAATCACATTATTTCAGACAATTTTCTGAACTTTAGCTGGAAAATTACTTTTACCCTCTTCCCGTATGATCAGAGCTGCTGTTGCTTACATCTATAATTGTGCTTGTATATAACTGAAAGCTAAAGACACATTATCTTGAACTGTATTAAGTGCATCTACTATTAACTTGTGGTCTTGGTTTCTGGCTGTTTCTAACTTTGGCAGTACTTTTGAAATCTGCTATTGGCTAGTTCCTAATGCTAATAGCGATGACTGTAAAGGTTGCTTTAATTTGGTTAGGCTACTTGTTGCAGTGGTTAGTTTATTCATTGGTATTTCTGAATTAATTTTATTTAAAACTTTTAATTTTGCTTCTTATATGTTAGTTAGATCTTTTCTTATTTTGCTCTTGAGATGTACTTGCCTGTGTAACTACGTTGTTTAGCTTTTAAAGGATTTTTTCTTTTTAATTTTATTTGTTTGTTTTAAAAAGGAGGGGCAGGCTGGTTGGATTTTTGAGATGTTAATTTGCATTGGCAATTCAACACGTTTGAGAGACTATTCTGGATTGAATAATAGTTGTTGTTCGCTTACATTCCTTACTATGTAGGGGCTTATTTCATACATTTCAGCTTCAAGTTTGTCTAATAGCATCTTGAGCTTAAAGGCAAGTTACTTACAGGCTGTATCAAGGTGAAATTACACTAACAGTTTGATTTACTTGGGTTATCACAAAACTTCTTGGTGTTCATATACACTAGGAGAAGTTACGACACTAATTTCATCTGGTCTCTCATAAACGGTCTTATTAACTATCTGGGACTTTATTTTGATTTCTTCTCTTCTGATCTTTTGAAGTGTCTTTTATTTTAGAAGGTTCTCTCATGGATTCAGTATACTGATTAAACACTTGGGACTAAGGCTATTTAGCATTGCTTTGGATAGAGGTATTTTCTAGTTCTAAAACTTCAGTTATAATTACATATAAAACAATTCTGTGAACTAAAGTATGAACTATCTTTGACCGCAAAATACTTATTTTGCCTGAGTAAGTTTTAGTTTTAGTTCATTGTCTCTTGGTGTCACTTCCTAAGGGGCTTCTTTCACTTTAGGAATTTTGCTCTTTGATTTTGATTGCAGTGAAGGTGGTGAGAAGCACTTGCAGCAGTCTCTTCTACTGTGGTTTTAAAGTCTTCTCTGTAAGAGACTTAACATATATGTCATCTCCAGGCTATCTAACTCTTTGCTTTAAGTTCTAGCTACGTGTTTCTCAATTTCTTTGAGCTGTTTGCTTAAAGCTACTATGTAGGTGGCTAGTGTTATCACTCTAATGTGGGTGGACATTTTCTTTTGTATTTTATATGGTCTTCTATAAGGCATTTCAAAAGGCTTCAGCTTTCTTTTAGCTTAAGGTTTAGTTCGAATTTGCAATAGTGTCAGTGGAAGAGCTTGGGCCAGGGTAGATTAATTTTTTCCTTTAGTCTTATAATTTGCTTCTTAATCTAATGATGCATTTTCTTTATCTGGCTGCTTGATTGGGGGTGGTATGGAGTATGAAGTTCTCAGTCTACGCTTAGGTGGCTACTAGTCTGTTGCACTGCTTTGGAAACGAAATGTGATCTTTTATCTGAGGATATTGTGGCTGGAACTCTGAAGCATGGCATTATTTTTTATAATAATAATAATACACTGGTCACTTCTCGAGCTCTGACAGTTCTGGTGGGGAATGTTTCTGGCTACTCTGAAAATGTATTTATCAATCTTAGTAAATACTGATACCCCCCCTTTCCTTGGGAGTTTTGAAAAGTTAATTTGCCATTGCTGTCCAGGCTTATGGCCTCTCCCAGTCTGACTGAGTTTTGGTCTGGGGGTATTTTTGGGTTAGTTTGGAGGCAAGGATCACACTGTCGGTTTACTTGAGTAATAGTGGCATATTAATTTTTGGCAATGATTCTTTTAATTAGATGTGTGTTCTAGAAAACTTGTGGAAACTATTATTTCAAAGTTAACACTTCATATCAATATACTCTGTATCACTGGCAGCTTTGTTCATTGTGGGAAAGGAGCTACACTTTATAAAAGCTTTTAAGTAGTTAGGCTTTAGTGTGTTTTCTAGTGGTCTTTTTTCACTATTGACTACGAAAATGGGAAGGAATTACTAGCTCTCTTTTAATGGTAGCTCACTCTTTGTGGTTGTATGTCTCTTTTGATTAGTATTATTGTATTCTGGCTTACTTTTGAGCTAAATCTATAATTACTTCACTTTTTGCTGCTTTCTTTGCTTCTCTATCCTCCGTCATTTCATTCTTTTAATTCTGAGCTCACTTTCTGGTGTGCCTTAATATACTTTTTTTTTTTTTTTTTTTTTTTTTTGCAGCTGAACTGCTTCTAGCAGCCGGATTGTCTCTTTGTGAGGTTAGCAATTTTTTCTTTTTCTAGCTGGCTCTATGGGCATACATGACTCTGAATGTTCTTTTCTTTTTGCTGTTTCTAAGGCATGGGTCAGTGCATTTATCTCAGCTTTCTGTGCAGAAGTATTTGTTGGTAAGGGTCTAGATTTGATTACTTCTCTGCAGATGGTCACTGCATACTTAGCATGTCGGTTCTCACTGGCAACGTAGCTACTCTTGTCAGTGAACCAGGTCTCTGCATTGTCTAAAGGCTTTAAGTCTGGGTGGCTGGAGTAGGTAGTTTCAATGGTCTCTAGGCAATCGTGGTATGCTGCTTCTCTTTGATTTCTACTGAGAAAGGAAGCTGGGTTGACAATATTAGTCACTACTATCTTTACATCATCTTGTTCTATTATGATGCCTGGTATTTTAGGAACTTTTGTGGTGAGAGCTAGTAGCTACTCTTTACTTCCAGTACTGTGAGCACTGTGTGGGACACTAGCACAGTCATTTTTGTCCCAGGGCAAACTTGTGTGCTTTTTGAATATTCAGCATGACTGCTGCTACAGCTTTGGGGCAACTTGGCTATCTTTTGGCTGTTGCATCTAGTTGCTTAGAGAAGTAAGCAACTGCCTTTCGGTATGGACTTCAGTCTTGAGCCAGTATTCTTAAGGCAATTTCTTGAATGGAAAAATAGAAAGAATGGTTTACTTACATCTGGAAGTCTCAAAGCTGGAGCTGACAGGAGGGCACTCTTTAGCTGGTGAAAGGCTCGTGTGGCTTTTTTTGTCTACTGGAGATCTCTGTTTCTATTGGCAGTAAGAGCATAGAGGGGTCTGACAAGCAGTCTATAATTATAAACTTACAGTTGGCACTATCTTGCCATATTTGAGAAGGTTCAAAGGTCTTTCATTGTCTTGTAATGCTCTTCCTAGGGAGGTGGTAGAATCATTTGGATGTGTCTAAAAAGCTTGTCTATGGCACTTGGTGCTATGGTCTGGTTGAGGTGTTAGGGCATAGGCTGGACTTGATGATCTTAGAGGTCTTTTCTAACTTTATTATTTTGTGATTCTGTCTTACTTCAGGTAGATTACTTTCTGTTTCTTTACTTATGCTCTTTTCTTTGATACTCTGTATCTTTGGAGTTTTAGAAAATTTGAAAGGCTTACCTTCTAGGCTACACATGCTGCTTTCGTCTGAGTGGCTGCTAGAAGATCATCTGCACACTGCAACAGCTTTCTTTCTTCTTGTGGAGCTTGCCAGGACTCTGGATTTTTGCAAGCTGTTCTCCAATCGGAGCGGAGAATTTTGAAGCCTTCAGGCACATGGACTATGCGAGCTGTTTTTGAATGCAAAAAATGTTCTGGCTGGCTTCATGGATAGGGAGGCAAAAGAAGGCATCTCTGAGATCTGAAACAGTGAACCAGGTTAGCTCAGGTGTTAAATAAGTTAGTGAAGTATATGGATTTGCTACTACAGCATATAAATTCTTCTGTTATTTTATTGACAGCTTTTAAATCTTGTACTATCTAGTATGACTAGTATGACTTATCATTTCAATGGCTGTTAATGTTAAGCTTAACATCTTTATACTCTTTGCTTCTAGAGTAACTTTTCTCATTTGAGAATGTTTAATGAATTGAGCATGTACAAAAGCTTCTAAGCACATATGTTACTTTAAAGGTTTGCAAAAGTATGCTTTTTTAGACTGGCTAGTTGTTCTCTACTTTACAACATAAACATCTTCTACAGGTATTAAAGTTTTATTTAAAACTGAATATATGCTTTTGTATCAACTAAAATTCTACCTTTTTATTTTGGAGCCTAAGTCTTCTTCCTTTTTGGGGAGGTCATCTTTATTTTTCCTCCCTTACCTTAAGAGGAGCTTTTAACAAATCATGTATACTTATTTTGCAAACCAGTGGGTCTGAGGGTGGTCTGGTCTCACAGTCGTTTTGCTATTTTTGGTGATATTTTACAACAAAAACACATCAGTATACAAAACTTTATCTTATTTACTTTCTCATTTTAAAACAGCATTAACTGCAATAAATCTTTTTATTTTCTGAGCTGCCCTTACTGGCAGCTTTGTTCCAGTGAGCTCCTCTCAAAAGGGGTTTAGTTCAGGAACTTCTTAGCTCTGATTAGTTCTCATTATCTCCTTCTTTTTATGCTATCTTGTTTTTCTCCACCCTTAAGCTTTACAGTGTCTTTTTTCCGTTTTTCTTCATACACAGACATGCAGGTGGCAGGTATCAGATGTGATTCTCTACACATAAGCTTTAAGATCTCATGTTCTGAATTGGCTTAGTCAGGAACTTATAATTTACACTTAAGAAACAGAACAGCAATACTAGCACTTCTCACGAACTCTGCATTGCACATAAGGTGCTAGCCTCTCAAGGCATCAAAAACTCTCAGGAATTGCTTGCAGGCTATCTTGTTTATCACTTCGGCATTTACTACTTAATTTCTAGCGCAAGTTGTTTTCAGTCTAAGCTTACTGAAGTTCTCTTCTTCATAATCTAATTAAAGCACTGTGTCTACTGACACCCATTTTACTGCCTTGCAAAAGGCTTGTTACAGCAGAAACTCTGATATGCTTACAAACACAGACACACGCATGCACGCTGCTCTCCCCCTTATTTCAAATTCACTAGAGCTAGGGCTTGAATTACTGTGGGGGGGGAATTGGGAATTCTTTGAATTCTTTTAATTCGTTTTACCATAGTTAAACATAAATTACTATACTATAGTTCTTTTGTGTAAAATGCTACTCTTGTTGCAAACAGAATCTTAAAATTTCTACAAACACCACAATACAATCTGAGAATCAATTATTACAATGCAGTGGAAGAGAATCACCACACAAAATCACTGGGAAAGGGCATATCTCTCAAAGTGCTCACTTTTTCAACACAACACAGCATACCATAATTCAGCATTTACTCACATCAGCTTTCTTTGGACACAGCTAAAATAACAGCACGCAGTAAAATTCCAGAGATCAAGTTCAAACATCTAGGGCAAAGAAACTCTCTGAGTTCGTATTCACAAACAAATCACTACATTTAAACACAATAAATACTGACGTTTCTCTACTTGTTCAACTTCTTCGCGGGGCACTCTTCTCCCTGCCCCCACAGCTTGCTGCAGCTAGCGCTTCAGGCTTCACTCGGCTGCTTCGGACACGGGTAGGACTCACCCCCCCATGCCATGGGTGAACTCACTTGTCCGCTCTCTCTTTCATACGCTACACACTCGCAGAATTACAGACACATTGACATTAACCACACAGTGCATTAACTATACAATGATACAGTGTCTGGACACTACACACACACACACGGGTTCACTCGACCTACTCCCAAGAGTCGCTAGTGGCCTGCTCTATCAGAACAGTGAACCCCCGTCTCTATCAGCTACTCTTAGACGTCTCTGAGTGATTTACTTCTTAATTCTCTCTCGCTCCCGGGGGCCTTTCAATACATAATACATACCGTATCCTCTTCTGCAGGCCAGCAGGTCCTTGTCTGTCCTCGCAGGAGGCAAGCTGAGGCAAGCGGAGCTCCACCAGGAAAATTCTGGGGCGCGCTTTGGAGGTCTGTCTATCTCCCTCGCCCCTGCGGGGACACAGATCTCCTGCCTGGCTCGCCATAATGTTTTGCGGAGAAAAGAAGAGAATTAGACAACTTTAACAAAGTTGTATAGAACTGGTATGTGTTTATTGCAGCGCTGGACACATGCGTACTCCAAAGGTACTAAAAGGGCATGCGTACTTCCGAGAACTTCAGGTCTCTTTTTATTTCCTTTCTATATACGTATGCATACAGTTTCACAATAGGCTCATACATATTCATTTTTATGGACTTCGCGTGACATTTGCTGCTAGTTCTTCTTTATTAAAAGGAATTTCTAGGTCAGGTTGTCTTGGCTTTGCTTCATGTCTCTGATTTCTTTATCAGATTCTTCAGTATCTTTGTCTTGCAGTTTTCTTTCAGCTTTAGCTTACAGACTTTTCACTTTTTTAAACTTTTAACTTAATTCAAAAGGGATTTTTACTTAAGGGGATTTTTACTCTCATACTGTAGTTGATTCTGAGATACGGAAGTTGAGCAAGGAGTTTAGGCATCAAAAGAAGAGTCTGTACAACAAGATTCAGCACAGAGTTGAGACATGTTAGGTATCTTTCAAGAAAAGCCGCCAAATGGAAACTTTTTAGACTTCTATACTATCATGGGTGCCTGCTTCCAGAATCTGACCTAAGTTTCTGGAAACTAGCTGCAATATTACTGTAAACAATGCTGTGAACATAGGACATTGCAATTCTTCTCTTCCATTGAAAACCACAAGTGGAGTTTCATCATTGTCTTCAAAATTCTGTATTTCCTTGCAAATTGGTAAAATCATGATAAATAAAGTGTTCTGTTCATATAGTTTAAATCTAATAACATTCAAAATGAAAAAAACCCCATTCAGATATGGTCTGCAATAATACAGCAGAGAGAAGATGAACCAGTCTGGCCTACAAAACAAAGTGAAGCAGAATTTGGAACCCTGACTCTAACCCCTGACTTATCTTTTGGATGATCAGTGATGTGAATCCATGTTCCACCTGAAATGAGTCTGCCTCAGAGGGCCCTATGATCACCTGTTCGCCTCTCAGTCAGCTACAATCAAAAAAACCAAAACAAATGTATGATTACAGAATTATGTTGGCCAAATCCCAGCAAGTCTGCTACTTGCCCTCTCCTGAGTGCGCCTGCCTCCTTCAGGCTCCACCTTCAACCTGATTCCAAGGCTGTGGTCGTTATTATGAGTGGCACCTGGGTTAGAGAATGGCAAAGTTAAATGGCATTCCTGTGAGTGCAGTGGATGACCTTGTGCGCTGTAAGACATGTGAATGCCTCTGCTAGGCTTCTGAAAAGCCTTGGGGTGAGGGGGCCCTCAAATAAGCACCCTTTATCACCCTGCTGCCTTCAAACCCCACCCCACCCGCCCCCCTTCCCCCCCACAACAATAGCTTCTAACTGGATACCTGCTCACCCTCCCTCTCCTAATCACAATCCTCAACTCATCTGAAGCCTCAATCTCAAACATCATCTTTGACACTGGGTAGATCCCTCTTGTAACATGATGAATCTGCTGAAAAAAGTGTTGCACTTGACACAACCTGGAGTGTCTGGAAGCTGCACTCCTCCTAAAAAAAATACAAAACAAAATAAGAACAAAATCAGAAATTACAAATGTGCTTTACCACCCCTAAACACAAAACCCAAAATCATGAACTTAAATACTCCCTGTACTCCATGCTGTTTTCTTCACAGTATCTTCAAAGCCTCTGCTGCTTTAGATGCCCAGAAACACCTGCTGAAACAAGCAGAGATAAGCTGAAAGAGTCTCTTCACTGAAATGAGAGGAGAGCTCTTATCTCAGCACATCCCAGAGAGGGAATGAAGCCCTCAGCAAAGGCTGGGGTTAATATACCCCTGATTGTGCCCGCCTCTTGTTCCCATGGCGTCCAGGAAAAGGGAGGGGGAAAATCCCACTGGGTATAAAAGCCCTCAGAGCAGCTGCAGCTGTTTGGCTCCTCTGACTTGAATTCAAGGGCAGTAAAGGACTTGTTATAGAAGAAAACTCTTAAGAACAACAACAGTGCTTTCTTTTTACAACAACTACTTGGAGCAGAAGAATAGAAAACTGGTAAGACATAAAACTTTGTGTTTAGGTAGCATAGCTGGATAAATTTGGTAATTTGCTGTTAGCTTACGTAATTATTTCTTGGTGATTACAAAGAAGTACACCACGTGTGACTAAGCAGGATGAAGAATACTAATGATATAAATAGTCTAAGTTTCCTCGGGACTCCTAATTAGGCTTATCTACATTATAAACAGAAATAGGAAAACAAAAAATGCCCTGGGCAGTGTAAGTGTTAAGTACATGCCAGGCTCACCCTTCTCTGAGATAGCTGATCCAAAGGCACAGAAAGAAGTGCCCTGAAATTAATATTTAAATGCTTAAAATGTTGAAAAAAAGACAGAGCTTCCTTCAAGTGAACCCGTAAAAACGAGAAACCAGGGCAGTTAACTTCACTGAAATTGATAAAAATGGCAAATAAACCAATTCTGCCATTTAATTTATTCTCCAAAAATATTGTGAAAAGAAGGGTTCTCCTCAATTTAAATCGCTCCAGCAATGAAAAAAGAGATGTTTTTCCCTCAATCAAAACCCATAACAACGAGGGACAGCTGGGGAAGGTATGCAGGAGGCACTTAAGACTCAGAAAGCAGCCTGACTTTGCGGTGGTGGTAGCTTGAGTCTGGCAGATATCCTGTGCAATGCACAATTTTCAGCATGCAGCCAGTCACTCTGGGTCACAGGCTCTTGAACACCAGTGCTGGCCCTTTTCCCTGGCAAACAAAACTAACCAGCCCAGGTTTCTGAAGCCGTTTGCAGTGAGGCAGAGTGGAAATTTTCCAGGGTAGAAATCCATTTTGATTTAGGTGAAATGCACATTTTTGAGTTGAGTCTGTGGTTAGAAAGCATAGTTTTTTGGCCTGACTGCAAAGCCTAGGCTAAGAGAAGGACTGCTTTAGTGAATGACAGAGATACAGGGGGAAGAGACAAAGAGACTGCTGTGAGAGCAGGTCAACCTGACCTAGGAATTCTTTCAGATAAAGAAGAACTAGTGGCAGATGTCATGTGAAGTTTGTAAAAATGAATATGTATGAACCTACTGTGAAATTGTACACATATGTATTTTAGAGGGGGATAAAAAGGGACCTGAAGTTTCCAGAGGTACGCATGTCATTTTAGGGGAACGATTCCCACATATGTCCAGTGCTGTAAAAATAAACATACCGGCTTTAAAACTTTCACAAAGTTGTGGAGTTTGATTATCTCTGCAAAACATTCTGGCACCCCAGATGGGACCGTCTCTGTCCCCACCGGGGCAGAAGGGATAGATGGACCCCCAAGGCACACCCCAGGATTTTCCTGGAGGAACTTTGTTAGTCTCAGCTTGCCTCCTGCGGAGACAGACAAGGACCTGCTGGCGTGCAGAGGACACGGTATGTACTGAGGGACCCCCGGGGGAAAAGAGAGATAGGACAGCTGAATAAGTCACTCAGAGACGTCTGGGTGCTCAGTCTGTGGATGCAGCTGATAGAGCAGCTGGATGAGAGACGGGGGTTCACTGTCTGATAGAGTCACCGCTAGCAACTCTGGGGGTGGGTTGAGTGAACCTGGGTGTGTGTGTGGTGTCCGGACACTGTATCATTGTATGGTAAATGCATTGTGTGGTTGATGTTAATATGTTTGTAATTGTGCCAGTGTGTGGTGTATGAAAGAGAGAGCGAACAAGTGAGTTCACCCATGGCGCGGGGGGTGAGAGGTGCCGGCTGCGGCAGGCTGTGTGGGCAGGAAGTGCCCGGTGGAGGGGTGGAAAAAGTGGAGAAAAGTCAATGAGGATATTTATTGTGTTTAAATGTGGTGATTTGTGTTGATTTGGCACATTTTAACCATGAGTATGAGCTCACGGATTTCTTTGCCCTGGATGTTTGAACTTGATCTCTGGAATTTTAGTGTGTGCTGTTATTTTGATTATGTCCAGAGAAAGCTGATGTTGGTAAATGTTGAATTATTGAATGCTGTGTTGAGAAAAGTGGGCATTTTGAGAGATATGCCCTTTCCGAGTGATTTTGTGTGGTTCTTCCCCCTCATTGAAGTAATTTGATTCTTGGATTGTATAGTGATGTTTGTGGAGATTTTAGGATTTTGTTTGCAACAAGTGTAGCATTTTACACAGAAGAACTATGGTATGGTGATTGATGTTTGACTGTGGTAAAGTGAATTAAAGAAATTCCAAGAATTCCCCCCCCCCCCCACAGCAATTCAAGCCCTGGCTCTAGTGAATTTGAGAGAAGGGGAGGTGTGTGTGTGTCTGTGTTTGTAGGCATATCAGAGTTTTTGCTGTAACAAGCACAGCCTTTTGCAAGGCAGTAAAGTGAGTGTCACTAGAAACAATGCTTTAATTCGATTGTGCAAGAAAAGAACTAGAAAAGACTGACATTTTCTAAGACAGAATTTAGATCGAAGAGATGAATGAGTTTATGGGACTTCAGCTGGTAATATAGTAAGTTTGGACTGAGAACAACCCGCTGTAGAGGTTAAGTGATAAACGCCGAAGTGATAAATGGGATAGCCTGCAGGCAATTCCCAGGAGTTTTTGGGTGCATCAAGAGGCTGAAACCTTATATGCAATGCAGAGTTTGTGAGAGACGCAGGTATTGCTGTTCTGTGTCTTAACTGTAAATTAAATGTTCCACATCATGCCAATTCAGAGCCTGAGATCTTAAAGCTTGTGTGTGGAGAATCACATCTGATGCCTGCCACCTGGACGTCTGTGTATGAGGAAAACTGAGAAAAGACACTGTGAGGCTTGGGTGGAAATAAGATAGTATAAGGAGAAGGAGATAATGAGAACTAACCAGAGCAAAGAGGTTCCTGAACTAGCCCCTTTTGGGAGGGTTAGTTCTCACTGGGAGAAGGCTGCCAGTAGGGGCGACTCAGAAAAAAAAAAAGACTTCTAATACCTTCTTGCAGTTAATGCTGTTTTGAAATGAGAAGGTGAATGGGATAAGGTCCCGTGTGCTGATGTGTTTTTTTGCTTTAAGAAATCACCCAGAATGGCAGAGTAACTGTGGGTTCAGAGCTCCCTCTGACCTACTGGTGTAGCTCTTGAAGGAAAAAAAAAAAAAAAAAACAAAGCAAAGAGAAGGCAAATCAAATGTGTTGTTCAGCATGCAGCATAAGATAGCAATGTATGAAGTCAAAGATTATCATGCTGAAACGCAAAGCTATTACAATTTACAAAATGAGTACATATGATTTGTTAAAAGCTCCTCCTAAGCTAAGGGAGTAAGGATAAGGAGGACCTCCCCAAAAGGGAAGAGGACTCAGGTTCCGAAGGTGTACCCATTCACACCCATCCCCCTCCTGGCAGTCCAATTTCATCCAGAACTAGGATGTAACAGACCCCTCTGCGAGAGGCAGTGAGACCAGAAGAAAGAAAAGGGTGGAATTTTAGTTTATACAGGGGCCATATATTCAGTTTTAAATAAAGCTTTAGTACCTGTGGAGAATGTTTATGTTGTAGTGTGGGGAACAACTGGCCAGTCTGAGAAGACATACTTTTGCAAACCTTTAAAGTAACATGTGTACTTAGAAGCTTTTGTATATGCTCAATTCACTGAACATTCTTAAATGAGGAGGCTACTCTGGAGGCAAATGATAAAAAGATGTTAGGCTTAACAGCCTTTGAAATTAGGAAGGACATTAGTAAAGAGATATTAGAATACGTAAATAAGTACTTAGAGGGATATGGGCCTCTGCTGTACCAGGGAGGGTGAAAAATGCTCCCCCATAGTAATCAAGCTTAAGGAAGGAACACAACCAATGAGAATTAAGCAGTACCCCGTCAAAAAGAACATAGGGAAGAAATCAGCCAATAATTGATAGTACTGGATTGAGGGCTGTCAGTAAGATAACAAAGAATTATACCCTGTGGTAGTAAATCCATATACTTTACTAACTTGTTTAACACCTGAGCTAACCTGGTTACTGTTTTAGACCTGAGAGATGCCTTCTTTTGCCTCCCTAGCCACAAAGTCAGCCAGAAAATTTTTGCATTCAAATTGGAAAGCCCTAGAAGAAGTGCAAAACACAGCTCACATGGTCCATGTGCCTCAAGGCTTCAAAAAATTCCCCCACTCCAATTGGAGAACAACTTGCAAAGATCCAGAGTTCTGGGAAGCTCAGAACAGGAAGAAAGGAGGCTGTGGTAGTACATGGATGATCTTCTAGTAGCTACTCAGACAAAGGAAGCATGTGTGGCCTGGATGGTAAGCCTTTCAAATTTCCTGGGACTCCAAGGATACAGAGTATAAAAGAAAAAAGCACAGATAGTGAAACAGAAGATAATCTACCTAGGGTACGAAGTGAGGACTGGGCAACGGATTTTAGGGCAGGGTTGAAAGGAAGCCACATGCCAAACCCCGAAACCCTAGACAATGAAGGAACTCTGAACCTTCTTAGGCATGGCAGGTTGGTGCCAGCTGTGGGTTTATAATTATGGACTGCTCGTCAGACCTCCCCCCCATGCTTTTATTGCCAATGGAAACAGAGATCTCCAGTGGACAAAGGAAGCCACACGGGCCTTTTGCCAGCTAAAGAGTGCCCTCATGTCAGCTCCAGCTTTGGGACTTCCAGATGTAAGTAAACCATTCTTTCTATTTTTCCATGCAAGAAATTCCCAGGAATTGCTCTGGGAATACTGGCTGAGACCTTGGATCCATACCAGAGGGCAGTTGCTTACTTCTCTAAGAAACTAGATGCAACAGCCAAAGGATGGCCAGGTTGCCTCAGAGCTGTAGCAGTAGTTGTGCTGAATATTCAAGAGGCACATAAGTTTACCCTGGGACAAAAATGACTGTGCTAGTGTCCCACACAGTGTCTGCAGTACTGGCAGTAAAGGGCAGCCACTGGTTCTCACCACAGAAGTTCCTGAAATACCAGGCCATCATGGTAGAGCAAGATGATGTAGAGATAGTGGTTACTAATATTGTCAACCCAGCTTCTTTTCTCAGTGGAAATCAAGGAGAAGCAGGACACCACAAATGCCTGGAGGCCATTGAAGCTACTTACTCCAGCTGCCCAGACTTGAAAGACACTGCTCTGGATGATGTAGAGACCTGGTTCACTGGTGGGAGCAGCTACGTTGCCAGTGGAAAGCAACATACTAAGTACACAGAGACTACCTGCAGAGAAGTAATAGAGTCTGGACCCTTACCAACAGGTACCTCTGCACAGAAGGCCAAGATAAATGCACTGACCCATGCCTTAGAAATAACAAAAGGAAAAGAAAATAAACATCCATACAGACTCGAGGTATGCATTCAGAGTCGTCCATGCACATGCAGCCATCTGGAAGGAGAGGGGACTGCTAACCTCACAAGGAAAGAAGAGACAATCCAGCTGCTGGAAGCAGTTCAGCTGCCTGAAAAGGCATATTAAGGCACACCAGAGAGTGAGCTCAGAATTGAAAGAAGAAAATGAGCCGGTGGATGGAGAGGCAAAGAAAGCAGCAAAAGGTGAGGTAATTATGGACAGATTTGCCTCAAAGGTAAGTCAGAATTTAATAATACTAATAAAAGAGACATGCAACTACAAGGGGTGGGCTACCATTGAAAGAGAGCTGGTAATCCCTTCGCATTTTTGTGGTCACTAATGAAGGAGGAGCACTAGAAAACACACTGGAGTCTAACTACTTAAAAGCTTTTATAAAGTGTGGCTCCTTTCCCAAAATGACCAAGGTTTCCAGTGATAGAGAATGCATCAAAATGAAGTGCTGACTTCTAGGTAGTAGTTTCCACAGGCTTTCTAGAACACACATCTGATTGAAAGAATTGTTGCCAGGAATTTATATGCCACAGTTAGTGAGGTAAACTGACAGTGTAATTCTTGCCTCCAGAATAACCCGAAAAATACCCCTAGGCTGAAACTTGGTCAGATTGGGAGAGGCCATGGGCCTGGACAGAAGTGGCAAATTGACTTTTCAGAACTCCCAAGGAAAGGGGGGTATCCATATTTATTGGTATTGACAGATACATTTTCAGGGTGGCCAGAAACATTCCCCACCAGAACTGTCAAAGCTCAAGAGGTGACCAGGGTATTATTACAAGAAATAATACCACGCTTCCAAGTTCCAGCCACAATATCCTCAGATAGAAGATCACATTTCATTTCCAAAATAGTGCAACAGATTAGTAGCCACCTGGGCATAGATTGGGAACTTCACACTCCATACCACCCCCAATCAAGCTTCCAAGTGGAGAAAATGAATCATTTGATTAAGAAGCAGATTTTAAGACTCGGACAAGAAGTTTATCTGTCCTCGTCCCAAGCTCTTCCACTGGCACTATTGCGAATCCAAACTATACCTCAGGCTAAAGGAAAGCCGAGTTCTTTTGAAATACTTTATGGAAGACCATATGGAATCCAAAATGGAATGTCAACCCACATTGGAGAGGTAACCTACATGGTGGCTTTAAGCAAACAGCTCAGAGAAATTGAGAAGCACGTGGCTGGAACTCAGAGCAGGGAGTTAGATAGGCCAGTACATAACATACAGCCTGGAGATTATGTATGTGTTAAGTGTCTTACAGAAAAGACTTTGGAACCACAGTGGAAGAGACCCTTCCAGGTGCTTCGCACCACCTTCACTGTAATCAAGATCAAAGAGCAGAATGCCTGTTGTGGTTTGAGAGGAGGCTTTCTGGGATGCTGTGGTCACACCAAGGGGTGCCCAGATTTGAATATTGGCACCTGGTGTGGCCGCTGGGGACATTGCATATGCCTCTGAGAACACAGGGGTTAAAAGCAGAGCATTCCCAGGAAACCTTCTCTTGAGCTCTGGTGAGGAAAGCAGGTCAGACCTCTCCCGTCCCAGATGCTGGCTGGGTTGGGGAGGGGAAGCCATGTGGCTGGGTGAGGTAGGCCTGGCCTCGAGATGGAAGGGTGGAAGAGAGAGAGCATCGAGAGGCATTGGGCAGCGCCCCCCCCCCCCCCCCCCCCTCCCCAAGAGACAGAGAGAGAGAGCGCCTGTGCCACCTTGAAATTTGATATCATGTGCTGGCAGCACAGCCCTGCTGGCGGAGAAGGGGGGGTGTAGCGAGAAGGTGTCCAGCCGCTGTGGGTATTTTGGGTGGGCAGAGCCCGAGCTTTTAAGCTTTTTTTTTTGGACAATGAAAACCTTACGGAACATTAACCTTTCTTAGAAGAAAGATAGAGATGAAATGGAAGAAGGAAGTGTGCAAGTGTGAAGGTCTGAGCAAGTGAAAGTTGTCAGAAGAGTAGAGAAGGATCTTAGGTGGGAAGAGATGATGGAGTGGCCTTGGTTGGATTTTTCTTGTTATAGCCATGGACAGAACCATGTTTCCTGTAACACAGAGACTGCATCCAGGGAGAGGCAATGGCTCAGAGCCAAGAGGGTTCAGTGTTGAGACCCCTCGGCCCCAGGGGTGAAATTTGGGGGGGGACAGGTGTCCCAAAGGTGAGACTGTGCTCTTTTTGGAATGGACAAAGCATCCTTAAAAGGACGACCCTAGAAGTAGCTCTGGTCCATGTGCAGTGGTGAGAACACTGGACATGGAAGGAAGAGGTCACGATGGCAAATGTTCTCCGGGCGTTGCCACGTGTGACATAGAAACACATGAGGTTTCAACGGTGTTTCCTGGGGAAGTCTATGGCACAAGAAGGACTCCTCTTGATGAACTGAGAATTGATTATCTAAAGGGTGGTGATGGACCTAGAGTTGGTGATTTGGGGGATGGATGTATTGGAAATTGGGTGGGGGGAGGAGGAAATGTTTCTGGAAGGTTTTCATTTTCCCTGTGTGTTTCTTTTTACTTAGAGTTGTAGTTTAGTTAATAAAGTTTTCTTTATTTCTAAGTGGGGGCCTGCTTTGCTTATTCCTGGTCACATCTCACAGCAGACACCAGGGAGAATGTATTTTCATAGGGGCACTGGCATTGCACTAGTGTCAAACCATGACAATAACTGAATTGGAAACCAGGAAATAAACAAAGAAAAATATTCAAGCTACAAAAGATGTGAGTTTAGAATTTTCTTTGTATTTCTGATAAAACTATTAGGTAGCTAAACAGTCACCTATTATTTTAAAAAGCATCTGGACATTAAAAATAGAAAAATTTCTGTGGGACTTGGATGACACCTATTCCTGAAAAGCTTTATTTCACTGCTTCCCAAACCTGAATCAATCCACTTAAATGCAGCTGTATTTCAGATGCTCCATGAAACTGTCCATGTAATGCATATAGTTGACAAATAATCTGCAGAAAAAGCTAGATTGATTTGAAGATGTTTTCCTGTAAATGGCATTCAAATTTTTTGTACAAACACACGGATGGGCTTTCTGCTGTCTTCTTCAGGCCACTTTCTCCAGAGAGCTCTCCATCAAATCTCTCTAGTTCTACTCTTCTGGTGATCGAAAGTCAGCACTGGGATGGTCCAAATGCATGGAATTACTGTCTGCTAGAGGTGCATCCTGAGGGCTTCGGTGTGCAGCATCATGTGAGCCCTACTAATGTCACCCTGTTGGTATAAACTGAGCTAGCTGGTACTTAAGGGACAAGATTGTTCACTGATTTTGTAATAGAAATTAGGTACTAAGAAGGAGGCTGGAGGATTTAAATATTTCTGCCTCCTGCTTAAGCAAGACTAAATCTCAGTTTTTATCTGAAAAACTAGGTGAATTAACCCATTCGGCATTCCTATGCCAAAAATGTCAGTAATACAACAAGAACCATCAAAAGAGTAACAATTCCAATCATTACTTTATAAAAATAATTCATTGGAAGAAGTTGGGAAGAAGGATGAAACATACCAATACCCCACCCTGAGAATCATTCTGTTGATTTGCACAGATTTCTTATTATATACCCATCTAATGCATTGGACATGCGTGCTTGTGATGACACAAAGACTTGCAAAGCTTACCAGATATACCATGTTCTCTTCAGACAGCAAAAAATTTCTTGATGGTTGTATTTGCTAATTACATTTAGGCTCAATGTTCTTAAAGGTCTTTTCCAACCAAAGTGATTCCATCATTCTCTAAGTTGCACATCCTGCTTGTCCTGGTTTAGGGCAAATTTGGCAGCAAACCTCAAGAAGGGGTGATTTATTAAAAATATTGATCTAGTACTGATATCCAACTGTGACGGACAAAGACTCTCTAACAGTTTTAAGTTAGAAAGTGTATGTTTATTGCAACACTGGGCAGCGTGCGGGATAGCTCCCAAATACATACTGTGATTTACAGGTGATTACAGAATCCTTTTTTCTATACAAGTATTGAATACCCAAAATACAAATACACATTCATAATTTTGGTACATCCCATTCCTCACTTCGTATGGTATTTAGTTCAAAAGCTATTAAGCATGCGTAGTTTGTTCCTCAAAATGAGTTGGTGGGCCCTTTCATAGGGAGGGGATCCCAAAGTGAGGAAATAAATGAAGTCTTCCTCGTTCTGAACTTTCTACATTTTCAATGCAAATATGATAAATGAACCCATTGGTAGAAGTCCCATTCCCCATCTTTATTTGCTTTCAGAACAGAGGAGGGCTACAATTGTCTTATGTTCCTAAAAGCTATTTATCAGTTTCTATGTTCTTCATTATAAACCCAGCTAACTAAACATTATGTTGACAAGCAATCAATTATTAGTTAACTACTAACTCTTAACTTCATCAAGGCCTACCTATTTATTTTGATAAACTCTGGTAAGGCTTATCTCTAACTAAAACCTCTGCTCCTCTAAAGTCCCTAAATTCCTTAAATGTTATGTCTCAGGGGGCTGCCCCAGAAAGCCCACCCACACGGCCCCTCCCCTCAACTGGTTTGGGAAGAATTTCCTCTGAGAGAAGTGGAAAAAAACTATTTATTTAACAGGCAAAGTACTCTCCAGTACAAAAAAATGAACAATACCAGATGACAAAACTCAATCGCCGCTCTGAAGAGACGACAAATTCAGAAAGCCTCTCCTGTGGATGTTTGCTCTGTTATCAATCCTTCCGGCACTGGGAAAGGCTGCTGCCCAGAGTAGGCCCCCATAGGCCACAAAGTGCAAGCTCTCAGTACTCCCCAGGTTCCAATCTGGAGCAGGTTTGAACAGTTCCAAGAAAAGGGAAGAAAAAAAGGCAGTCCAGGGAAAATTCTGCTTCAGCCAGCTAAACCAACTGAAAAGCAAAGGAACACTCTGTTCTGCTCCGTCAGTGCCTGGACAACACAGTGCAGCACAGAATGTGGAGCAGTGTTGCTTTTAGAAGAGCGAGTGCAGCCTCTGGTAACAAACTCCGTGCTTCTATCTTCTCCCCACCTTTGCTCTCAGAACCAGTCTTACCAGCAGAGTATATAATATCTAGCATTAACAGAACAGATGACTGGGGATACAAACATCATAAAGTCACCCTAGGACACTGCTCTACTGAGATATGTCACCAGACTATGCTAAGACAATGCTTTGGAACTGCTAATTAAAATTCTATTATCACAATGAAGCTGAGGAGGAAGCATAGCTCACTCCAGTTACCTTGTGGCATGTCAACACTTTCTTTCAATCACAATGTTTTTCGTTTTTAAGTCCATGACATCACAGGCATAATTCAACATCTTTTGGGCAGGAAGGAAGATATTATTTTTCTCAATATACTGATGGGTAAGCTGAAATGCGAACCAGTTAATTCAAAGTTAAACAGCGATAAAGTCAATAATAAAACTCACTACAGTTTTGTTTACTACCCTAAATCCTTACTATCCCAAAATACAAGAACAGCTGTAAAAGCCTTGCAGCTACTTAATTTTTTCCTATACCTACATGGGAAGGTAAAGGATAAATTATCCCAAACAATGGTAATCCACAACAATAAATTCTCGACATCATATTCAGCTTTTGCATAGAGAGCTCTTCACCTGATCAAGTTATTCCATTGCAATAGTTTGGGGAGTATCTTAGAGAGCTGGGTGTTGTTTGGTTTGAAACCATCTTGATCATTCAGGAACACAGTAGCAATGAGAAAGTTCAAAAGAAGATAGTGCTATGCATTGATTTTCATATATAACTGTGGTGAGTTAGGACCTGCGTGCGGAAGATTTCAGGCTGTACGGTCAGTCAGGACATCCCCCCTATCCTGTATTTAGACCACTGCTCCGTGCCTGGCCGCACCCAGCTGGATGTGAGCAGAAGGAAATGACACAGGCTACCCAAGCCATAAAAACCCCCGAGACCCTTGAATAAATGCCATTTGCTGTCCACCACATCGGTGTCAGAAGCTTATGGACCGAGTGACCCTGGGCATTGGGCCACCGTGCCAGACTTAGAACCAGGTCACCATGCCTAAAGGCAACATCTGGTGCCAAAAACCCGGGATCGCTCAGCACCCGGGGTTCAGGGTTTGCCTGGACAAAGGGCCGGCGGCTGCACAGCTGGCCTGTGCAGCGGGAGGGACGCCTCCGGACCCGCGAGGAGCATGGACGCCATCACGAAGGTCGTAAGTGAGATACATACACAGTGGGGTATTGAATGTAAGCTCAAAGATTTATGTCTTGCAATTATGAGACTGATTAAGCTTGGGGCTATAGAAAGCCCGGTAGAAGTGTTACACCCAGAGATCTGGGAAAAATGTACAAAGATCCTGGCTGAGGATACCATGTCCTCAGACTCAGGGAAAGCCCTGAAATCGTGGGACAGAGTTAGCCAGGCACTGCAAAAGGCTCGGCAGGAGGCCTGGAAAGCCGCGCAAACTTGTTTGCTGGCTATACCAAAGTTGGGGGTGGGCAACGCAAACCCCAGAGGACCCTGATCCGGTCGGGAGCACGGAGGCTCCCATGGAGGCGGGAGCACCGGACCCCCCTCAGCAAACAGACTCACCATCAGAGGGGGGGGAGTCCGCGCGGGCATTTTGGCAGGGGCTAGCAGAGGAGGTGTGAAAGGCAGCCAAACCATCGGTCCCCGAAGCTGCCGAAAAAACCCGCCGCCACCCTATGGGTTTGAAAATGGCGCCGGAGCATGCAAGCAGGACCGGAAACAGGAGACGGGGGGCAGAAATGCAGAATGCTCGCTGAACAGACCAAGCACGGGCGAGCGGGGAGGAGGGGCGGCTCCCAAGAAGGAGCATAAGACCAATCAGAATGCTCTATTCACATTAGGTCCTTATAAGGAAAGGACTTCCCCCAGGAGGCAGAGGGAGCCCAGGGGGAGGGAACGGCCCGACCCCCGCAAGGGGCAGGGTCAGAGCCTGAGAAAAAGGCAGAGCAGCCCGGAAGTGTCCAGCCAGTCGACTTCCGGCTCTGACTCTGACTCGAGCTGGGACAAATGCGAATGGTGGTCAGAGGATTCTGATACGGATTCCGGTTTTAACAAAAAGAGACCAGTGGCGTATAAGATCACAAGCCACAGTGCTCCTGTGTGGGTTAAGGGTATATCAGAGAAAGATAGAACTCCACTTACCGACTGGCGAAAAATAAAAATAGCATGCACAGGATATGCCCTGGCTTCCAAATTGGTGTTCCCGGTCCGTGTTGGGGGGGCAGGCGGAAATCAAAGGACCTACTCTCCAGTAAATCCAAAAGACGTACAAGCAATTATTAAAGTGATTGCAGATAAGGGGATTAATTCTGCCATGGTTTCCACACTCATTGACAGCGTTTTTGGAGGTGATGATATGCTACCCTTTGACATAAAACAGACTTGCAGACTTATCTTTGATGGGGCAGGGATGATCGTTTTTAAACAGGAATGGGAAGACAATTGTGCAATACAGCTAGCCTTACTAACAGGGGCAGAACACCCTCTACATGGCTCCAGCTTACAGAGGCTAATGGGAACAGATCCCACTATGATTACACCTCAGGCACAGGCCGAAGGCCTGCGGGCTCACGAGGTTATAACAACAACTCGTGCTGCCCAAGAAGCCATCCATGTTGCCTCCAAAGTAATCGCCAAACCATCGCCATGGTCCACTATAAAGCAGAGTGAGAGTGAGAGCTTTACTCAATTTGTAGATCGTCTTCAGGCAGCATTAGATTCCTCTGTGTTGCCCTCAGAGGCGAAGGGTCCTGTACTGGCAGAATGCCTATGCCAGCAATGCAACTCAGTCACCAAGGACATTTTAAGATCACTGCCACCTGGGTCAAATATAGCTGCCATGATCAGACACGTTGCAAAGGAAGAACATCTAGCCCCCATCCAAGCAGCAGTTCACACTGCAATAACCAGTATGGCATGCTCTAAGTGTGGCCAGGCAGGCCACGTGGCAGTGAACTGCTCCCAGTCAGGACGCCCACCAGCAACTGCTCCACCACACCAGGGGAGACTTAGGGGACCATGCTGGGCATGTGGAAGGAAGGGGCACCTAGCTAAGGAATGCAGATCCAGGCCTCACGGAAACGGGAGAGGGAAGGGGCAGCTGGGCCGTACCCAGCCTCCTCCAACCTGGAACATAGAGCGGCCCAGCTACAGCAAACCTCAATGGGTACAGGGCTCCCATGCCCACCACCCCCTCAAGGAATGACCAACTTTGTCGCCCAGCCAATGGCCCAACCAAGCCCACCTGCACCTCAGGAATACCAAGAACAGCTCCCTGGGGGCGAGGCCCCTGGGTGGCTTTGGCCATGAAAGCATGGGAACGAGACCCATGGGTGGCCTTCGCCGCGAAGGTGGGCAAGCACCCTCTGATCGTGTGGGCAGTGTGTCATCTCCACAACAGCTCTGATGACTCGGCCATCTGCCTTCCCTTTGGGTGGACACAGGATCAGATGTCACCGTCATCCCAGACATACACTGGCCTCTACCATGGAAACTAGAAGAAGCCCCCACGGTGGGCGGAGTTGGAGGACTGTCCCGAGCCCGCAAAAGCACCCAACCAGTAGCAATAACCCTCTGCACCGAGAGAGGAGCAGGAAGAACTATCGCCCTCACTACGTATGTCATGTCGGATTGCCCACCCTTGCTGGGGAGGGATGCACTAGCCCTGCTGGACGTTAGGGTGACAAATTTGTTCTGAGGGCCACTGCTGCATACCTACCATTACCCATCAAGTTGACGTGGAAATCAACTGATACCGTGTGGGTCGGCCAGTGGCCCCTATCAACACCTCGAATGACTGCCCTCATTGAGTTAGTTAGCCATGAGTTACAGAAGAATCATATAGAACCCTCCACGAGCCCATGGAACACCCCGATTTTCGTAATACCTAAGTGGTCTGGTGAAGGCTTTCGTCTCCTGCACGACCTGGCAGGAAGTGAATAAGAGAATCCAGCCTATGGGCCCCGTACAAACTTCATTGCCCATGAACTCAATGATACCGAGAGGACAACCCTGTGCAGTGCTCGACATCAAAGACTGCTTCTTTTCTATTCCCCTGCACGAAGACAACAAGAAGCGGTTTGCCTTTTCCATTGTCTTTCCGAACAGTCAGCGGCCTAGCCTACGCTTCCAGTGGAAGATGCTGCCCCAAGGGATGGTCGACTCCCCGACCATCTGCCAGATCACAGTGGACCGAGCCCTAGCACCTGTCCGGGAGAGTAATCCGACTGCGACCATTGTGCAGTACATGGACAACATCCTGATCGCTGCGCCTTCCACAAAACAAGTAGACCAGCTGGTATCAACCATCTCCGAGACCTTAATGACAAATGGCTTCGAGGTAACGAGTGCAAAAATAAAAAAGGGACCGTGTGTAACCTTCCTAGGAGTGGGAATCACGAGCTCCTACATAACTCCTCCCCGGATGAAGATCCACCGAGACATCAAAATGCTCCACGACGTGCAACAGCTGGTAGGGTCCCTACAGTGGCTCCGCAACATCGTCCTGATTCCTCCCGAGGTCATGGACCCTCTACATGACCTCTTGAAAGGAAAGAACCCATGGGAGCAGAAAACCCTGACACCGGAAGCGATAAATTTGCTCAACTTCATCGAACACCAGATGTCAGAGAGCACGCTCACCAGGTGGGATCCAAGTCGATCTGTATGTTCACTTTACAAAAAAGGGAGGAGTGAGAGCCTTAGCCAAAGGACCCCCCGACAAGGCCCATCCGATACTATGGGTGGTCTTGGGGAAACCGTCACGTGCCTTTTCCCCAGGAGTTGAGTGTCTCAGCAGCCTAATCATGAAAGGCAGGAAACTCGCCCTAAAACATCTGGGCATCGAAACTTCCAAGATATACCTGCCCTTCCATAAACAGCTCTCCGTGCAGTCAACAACAATATCAGAACATCTAGCCATGGCCCTTGCAGGCTTTGGAGGAGAGACTCGCTACGCAGAAAAACCCCCTTGGACTCGGCTGCTCACGGTCATCGATATCGACCTCCCATCAAAGGTAACCGACCGACCCCGGGCAGGGCCAACCATCTTCACGGATGCATCATCGCAGACCTCCACCGCAGCAGCAGTATGACAGTCAGCAGAACAGTGGCAATGCATCAAGACAACCGACCCCACGCTTTCGGCCCAACAGCTTGAAGCAGCAGCCGTGGTGCTAGCGTGTGGATTGTTCCCAGAAGAACACCTTAACATTGTGACTGATTCCATATTTGTGGCCAAGCTCTGCCTAGCTATGTCCGGACCAGGTGTGTCAGTGTCCACAGTGGCAATCATGCTGGAGGAAGCACTCTATTCACGGAAAGGCACCATATCTGTCATCCACGTCAACAGCCATGACCCAATCAAAGGATTCTACCAAATTGGCAATGACAAGGCTGATGCTGCTGCAAAAGGTGTATGGACACTGAAAGAAGCTCGTCAGTTGCACGAATCCCTTCACATCGGAGCTAAAGCGCTAGCGAAAAAGTGCGGGATTTCTACCGCGGACGCAAAGCACATTTTCGCCACCTGCCTCCACTACCAGAAGTCACCACTGTGGTCAGGTGGCGTCAACCCCAGAGGCCTCAAAGCCTCAGAAATATGGCCAACAGACTTTACACAATGCCAGCTGTTAAAACCCCGAGCATGGCTCGCAGTTACCGTAGATACGTACAGCGGCATGATTGTGGCCACACAGCATCTCAAGACCGACTCCAAAGCGACAATCCAACATTGGCTGACAGCCATGGCATGGCTTGGAGTTTCAAAACAAATCAAAACAGACAACGGCCCAAACCGTCATCTCAAAGACAGTCCAAGCATTCATCTCGAAATGGAACATCGCTTTAGTACATGGCATCCCATACAGCAGCACCGGACAAGCCATTGTCAAAAGAGCAAACCAGACTCTGAAAACTAAGCTGGAAGTACTAGCAAAGATGGAAGGCTACACTAATGCCATTCCCACGAGTGACCAGGCGCGCATACTAGCAACTGCACTGCTAGCGTTAAACCAATTCCCTAGGGGGGATGAAACAAACAGTCTCGCCCAGAGACACTGGGCCACTCGAGCACTAGAGGAAGGCCCATGGGTTGTGATCAAAAATGAACTAGGGGGGTGGGAATGAGGTTGGAGACTAGTGCTCACGGGGCGGAGATACGCGGCCGTCAAAAAGGACATTAAATGGTGTCCACTCAGATCTATTAAACCAGACCTTCAAAGTGAAACTCATGAGAATTGTGAGACTTTGTTTACAGGACTGGATCTTTGGACAGCCCCACAATCCATATGCCCCACTACCGGGAAAGAGAGAGAGACCACTGAGCAACCCGACATCATCTGAGAAGCTCGTACCATCAAAATCAAAGCAGCAACGGTACCTCTGTGTGATCTTGTTTCTAGGGTTAGCAGGTGGAGGACAAGCAGACACAAAACATTACCCTCACCAGCCATTCAGGTGGGTTCTACGCCATCTCTCAGGTGAGGGGGTCATCAAAGAAATTGTTACAGCTGACACCCCATCTTTCGAGTTCAGGTTAAAAGACATCTTCCCGAGGCATACAGCGCATCCCAGATTTCTGGAGACGGCATTATTTCAGACCTACTGCTGCCCTGCTTCTAACCCAGGGAAAAGTTATTGTAATTACCCAGGGTATGGATATTGTGGATATTGGGGGTGTGAGACAATTGTGACAAGCAATAGATGGGAACCACAGCAGCCTGATAAGTTCCTGCAAGTTAAGTATACTCCCCACGGTTGTATAGAACCAAAATTTGATTGGGAGGGGTTTGTGCTTACAGATCGATACTATAAACTGCATACCTGCACAGGCTATGTAATGATAATCCTGCAGCCGACCCATGATAGCTGGGCCACGGGCAAAGTGTGGACAGCGTTTGTTCATCTCTATCAATACTCCTGAGTGAACATACAAATTACTAGATTCCCAGCCTCAATACCTCATTCAGTCTGACTTAATCCGGTTCTAGCAATGAGTAAAGGGATTGCAGCTAACAATAGTTCTAGCTGCAAAACACAGATGCCAAAACTTACCTCCCCATCCGATCTCTTAGCCAAACCAACCCTCTCCAATCCATTCTTAAGCGTGTTAAATGCTACCTTCTTATCGTTAAACCAATCCAACCCAAACTTCACAAAGCCATGCTGGTTATGCTATGATGCACAACCTCCTTTATATGAAGGTGTTGCCCTCCATCTCCCATTCATCTTCTCAAAGTCAGACAATCCACGCCAATGCAGATGGGACACCCCCCGGAGAGGCATTACCCTAAGTCAGGTTATGAGCCAAGGCAAATGCTTTGGTAATGCAACCTTGGCAAAGCAGATGGGCAACGTCTGCCGGGAATTCGTCAAACTTAAGGGAGGGAAATTCCAGTGGGTCATCCCAGCAGCATCGGGAATGTGGGTCTGTCAGCAATCAGGAGTAAGCCCTTGTGTACTCCTTGACAAATTCGATCATTCTACAGACTTTTGTGTCCAAGTTCTAATTGTCCCCAGAGTGCTGTATCGCCATGAAGAAGAGGTGTATCGCTTGTTCGAGGAACCCGACCGGCTCCACAAATGAGAGGTGATAACAGGCATCACCATCGCGATGCTCCTCGGTTTAGGAGCTACCAGTGCTGCCACAGGCGTCTCGGCCCTTGCAACGCGACATCAAGGACTGGCACAACTGCAGATGACAGTCGATGAGGACTTGCAAAGGATCGAGAAATCCATCTCTTCCCTAGAAAAATCCCTTTCCTCGCTCTCAGAAGTGGTCCTCCAAAACAGGCAAGGACTGGACCGCTTGTTCATGCAGCAAGGGGGCCTGTGTGCTGCCTGTGTGCTGCTTTTATGCAGACCACACCGGAATCGTCAGAGACTCCATGGCTGAACTGAGAAACCGGCTAAACCTAAGAAAGATGGACAGAGAAGCTCAACAGGGCTGGTTCGAGTCGAGGTTCAACCGGTCCCCATGGCTCACCACCCTGATTTCTACCCTAATAGGCCCAGTCACTATAATCCTACTAACTCTAATCTTCGGGCCTTGCATATTAAACAAACTGGTGCTATTCGTTAAAAGGCGTTTAGAAATGACTAACATTATGTTTCTTGAGCGCCGACAATTACTTTAAGGCGTGCTAGTTACTAACACACTTATAATTTTACACTAATTTTACTAACCCATGAAATTTTGTAACCTCTACGTTTTATAACTTTATAAGAATTTTACTAATCATGAGGGAGGGGGGAGATGTGGTGAGTTAGGACCTGCGTGCAGAAGATTTCGGGCTGTACAGTCAGTCAGGACATCCCCCCTACCCTGTAGTTAGACCACGGCTCCGTGCCGCACCCAGCCGGATGTGAGCAGACGGAAATGACACAGGCTACCCAAGCCATAAAAACCCCCGAGACCCTTGAATAAACACCATTTGTTGTCCACCACATCAGTGTCAGGAGCTTATGGACTGAGTGACCCTGGGTGTTGGTCCACCGTGCCGGACTTAGAACCAGGTCGCTACACCTAAAGACAACATATAACAGATGTATTTCTACAACACAGAAAGCTGACCCAATACTTCCCTACAACATGGCTGAAGTGGCATCCTGCTCCCCATAGGTTTTTCCATTTATTTTAGTGGCTTTCTTACCAGATTAATGAGCTGAACTAGCTCAAAAAGGAATCAGATAAGTGCCAGAGCCTTAAAACAAATAAAAAGATACAAAATGGTGATTTGTAGGTGCGTTTGAAAACAGAAGATTTTTTGTATTTTTCATAAAGACATGGCATTCTCTAGAATGATATTGCTCCAACGGTTTGAGTTTGATTTTCTTGTCCCCCCTCAATTGTAAATATTATGCATTCTTTTTGGCCATTTCATTAAATAGATTTTCTGATACGTGTGAAAGATGGTCTGAAGTTTCCCTCATTTGCCTCGCAACCATTCCCAGGACAGACATTGAGACCCCAAAGACCGTGATGGGAATTCTGGCCTGCTGGTCGTGGATGAATGCCAAAAATCCTGAGGCCCCTAAGCAGGGCCCCTTCTAACAGGGCCTGCCAAAGGGCGATACGGCCTATATGCCTGCACCTCCTTTGCGACAATAGGCCAGGAATTTTCTCACCTCTTCATCAGATAAACTTGCTGGGGCAACTTTGGTAGCCCCCCCATGGAAATTCCTTCATCTGCTCCATTACCACCATGAGGGACAGGAGATTGATGCCCCCCTACCAAGGACTGAGACACTTGTAATTCTGGTACAGGGTGCTGGCCTGACTGAAGCAGGATGCCTGCTAAGTGTTACCTACAGATGTGTTCACTGGACCTAGACTGGTTTCCCATGGAAAGCCATCCTGAAACTGTGGGTCCCACTCACTGCTGGTACTGACTTATCCTGCTGAGAACACGGATTGTCTGGACCCATCTGCAATAGCTTTTTTCCCCCTCAGCAATTTCAATAGACTTCTTCTTCTTGATTGTATCTGTTCCCCTTCAGCCACTTCAAGATCTCTTTCCCCCATCAGCAATGGACTATAATAGAACCTTAAGTTAACCAGGACTTTGAGATCTTCCCGACGTGACTAGGCAAACTCTATCGGCTGGACTATGAAGACTTTGTGTCTTCACGTTTGGTAGCTATACTACTGTCCTGGTTTAGGGCAAATTTTGGAGAGAACTCCCAAAGGGTTTCCTCTAGGAAAGCAGATTAATTTGGCCCCTCCTCCCAACCAGTCCAGGAGAAAGTACCTCCTTGGAAAAAAGTGGAAAAAACCTATTTATTAAACAATAAAATCTAAACAATGTTAAACAATAAAATCTCTGTTTGCTCCAAAAGAGATGACAAACTGAGAAAGTCCCCTCCCCGGGTTGCAGCTCAGCTCACTCAGGCTCTTATCAGTCCCTCCGGTGCTGGAAATGTCGCAGGCCAGGCCCAACCTAGTGGGCCAGAGGTGCTAGCTGCCTGTGTTCTTCTGGGTGTTCAGTCCAGAGCAGGTTTCAAGAGGCCCAAAGAAAAGGGAAAAAAGAAAAAAAAAACCAGTCCAAGGAACTTCTTTGCCTCAGCAAGCTAAAACTAACTAAAAACAAAGGAGAGCTCTGTCCCACTGTCTGTTGATCCACAGACAACACAGTCCAGGAGCAAGAATGTGGAGAAGTGAGTGCGGTGTCTGATGACAAACTGCTGCTTCTTCTCTCCCCCCTTCACTATCTACAAGAAGTCTCAAAGGTGCAAAACTTATTATTCAGCATAAACAGAACAAGAAGATTGGGGATAAAAGCATCATATAGTCAACCAAGGACAACTCCCTCTCTCTTTCTCCCTCTCTTTTCTATTCTTTTCCTCTCTCTAATTCCTTTCATGTATTTGCTGTGGTCATTCTATAAAGGTGCATTTTTTTTGATTGATACTGCCATCCCCCTTCCGTGTTGTCTCTTGCACTCCGAGATCAGTTAACGAACCATCACCACCCTTGTTGGTATGAGTGGATCGTGATATTAAATTGGCGTCACAGACAGGATTCTGATAGACAGAGGGGTCTTTAGGGCTGTTTGCAGTCTGTAACAGGGGAAGGACAATTTGCTTCAGCACACTTAGCCCCTCATCCCGAAAGGGTTGAAGGAAGCTGGAAAAAAAGGAAAGCTCTTCAAATTTCCCACAAACTGCGCACACCCAGGTGAAATACATCCCCATGCTCTATTGAGGGTTCTGTCTTTAGAATTTCCCAAAAGATCTCTTAGTGCAAAAGGTGAAACTGTTTTTGTTTATGTGTGAATTTGTACTGTCTGGGAAGGAAGGGACAACTTGAAGGAACTAAGCAGAGCCTCCCAGGCAGATTTTGTCTCTTCACCCAGCTAGGGAAGCAAAGGGGAACACAGCAAAGGCTGTGAGAATGTCTAACTTGTTTGCACCTCCCTGTCGTGGTTTTGGTCCCTTCATAAAATGACTGAAAACTCTAGCACAAAAGTTAAGTTGAATTTTCTTCTCTGCTTCCTAAATACAATGCCAAGCCTTCTCCAAGGAGGGAGGTTTGGGAAGAGAACAACTGGTTTAATTTAGAAAATGTCATAGATAGAATTTGTTCTTTACAACATGAAAAAGACGTTAAATTGGGCAAAAATAAAACCATCATCTGCTCAGTTTTGGGAGCTTGTCTCACAGCAGCCATAGAAACCCGTTTTAAGCAAAGACATGAGGAAATAGCAAGAATAGATTCCCTTCAAAACCTAGCTGAAATTTTGTAAAAAGAGATAAAGGAAGATAGAAATGAGATTTATACATTGTGAACTACCCTTAGAGAGGAACTTGCTAAGAATTCACATCATACTGATTCCTCTACAGAGGCAGAGGAACAGGAAACTCCTCACATTAAACAAATCTATCCCCATAAGGAACTTGAGGCAGTAAAAAATTGGGGAGAATACTGCTGTCCTTGCTTGAGACCCTTGGTTCAAACACAATATAACTATATTAATGAGGAGGATTGTTGGAATGCTGGGGGACACAAGACAGATGATGCACTTTGGACCTGGTTAACATAAGAGATTTGATAACAGGATGCCTTGGCATAAACAAACGGAACTTTGAAAATTAGACCCAGATTGCAAGAAGATTAAATCCAACAGGTTTACTGGAAAAAGAAAATCCCATTAAACTCTGCAAGCAAGAGATGTTGTTATCTGCATAAGTTTGTGTATGTGATTTTAACCTAATCATTGTAGTACACATTACTAGTCTCTCTGAAATAGTATATAAGAGCTTTTATCCCACAATAAAATTGGATTCTGATCACCGAGTCAGTCGCCCTGTCTCTCTCCATTGCCAAAAGAGGACCTTGACCCACATATCACAACTAAACAAATACCATTCAGCGCTACCGAATTAGCTAAGATGTAAAAAGAATTCAGGCACCTTCCACAAGAACTGGAGACAGAATATGTCTTCCGAGTGTCCCTCAGCAGTGGAGATCAAATTAAATTAACTGAACAGGACACCAGTGGGTATTGGGGACGTGGAGTCTTCTTAACAACAGGAGATAAGGAGATAAGCGTGACACATGGTCCCTGACCATGGTGCGTCTTTCTTGGCCGGGAGAATGAACCCTTTGGAAAGGGGTGACCCCCTGGCAATCGTTGGTACCACCAACCAGCTCTTAAAAAGTGTCCACAAAGCCACCTGCCTGAAAATGATTCATGAAAAGAAATTACTTCCCGGTTTTGAATGCCCAATGCAATTACCTGTGAAGCCAGAACTAATGACCCCTTGAATTTGTGGGCTTCCAGAAATGCTTAAACCTACAGCAATGACTCTACAGAAAACCATAATGGCTTTGTATCCTGTAGAAAGACTAAATAGATTCCTCAGGAATTCCCCTGACCAAAGTGGATCTAGAGATCCTGGCTTCACTCCATACTTGTCCCCCTGACGACCCTCAGCTTCTCAATCTGATTCACCTGCCAATAGCCGTAAAATTTAGACATGGGGTGAAGTTGCAGTAGATATGATTAATTATTGTAGACAATATGGACCTATAAAAACCCCGGAGCGTTGGGGAGGATGAAACAGGAAAGCCTTATAAATATGATTGCCTGGCAAAAGATTTTGAGAATATAGAAACTATAAGCAAGATTGAAACAAAAGAAAGTTTTGAGATCCCTTGGTTACTGAACAACGAGAAAACAATGGTGTGGCCAGCTGAAGGTTACCCTCTGCAAGCAGGCAGGTCCAACGGTGCAGCAGACTCTGCCAACTTGGCAGAAGGGGTCCAAAGAGTAGTTTTTAGGGTTTAAAATGTAGCACAGTATGGTAATGTAGTGATTCTTATAGGTTGTATGGAAATGCTAGAGGATTTGTATATTGTACTAGATTGGTTAGTGAGAATCAGAATATTCAACACACAAGATGATTTATTGTATTGTAACGGGAACTTTGCCCACTTCTCTTTCCTTTTTCCACTGCATCTTCTACTTCTTCTTCTCCCTACCTTACTTCCCACACTCTTAGCTCTCACCCCTTTTACTCTCTTACATTCTGCCCCTCTCTTCTCTCGGGCCTGCTCCGAGCTACGGCTGGCAGCTCCCAGCAGGACTCTGCACCCACGCCCTTTGCAATAAACCTCAAGTTCCACGACCTGGCTTCAGAGATCTCCCCTTCCTGCTTCTGACACCGGAGGAGAAATCAGAAAAAAACAAAGCTATTTGATTTATTGGGGCTCCTCACAGTGAAAATATAGAGAAAGGAAAACTGATCTCTAATCACCTCCGTTGGTGGTTGTTGGGAATTAAAAAGTGGGTCCCCAAAGAGGTGATGGATGGTTTGCCCCTTGATAAATTGCAGAAAATAATAAATAATTGGCACCAGTGAAAACCAATCCATCGGCTCAACCCAGTGCACACCCCCCTTCTCAGGAACCAAAACTAACCCTCCCCCAGCCTCTCCCTCAGAACATAGGCAGTGAACAAAAACCAGCAGGGTTTTCGGGAAACTAATCTCTCCGCCGCTTACAGGTGGGCAAAGGGGCAGAGCTTGGGTTTATTTAAGAATGCTCATTAAAAATAAATCATGAGATATATTAATCCCAGCTATCATGGGCCTCAAAAGGCTACTAGTAACCTTTTTGATTGACACTGGTGCTCAAATCTCTGCAGTAACAAAAATGGATGCCCAGAGGTGTGGAATTGTTCCAACTAAGAGACAATGCTGTGTTCTTAACGCTGTGGGAACTACAGAATCTATGTATGTTGCCTTAGTTAAGCTGATGTTCCGTGGAGATGAGCATCAACTAGTCATCAAAATGGTAATTGGGAACATTCCAAATAATTGATTAGGAATGGATGTCCTTGCTGGGAGGCAGTGGGAAGACTCTGAGGGACTTCTGTGGTCTTTTGACACACCGCCACTTAACATTAGGCCGCTTCAAAGTGCACCCTCCCTATCCTATAATAAAACAACTAATGTAAAACAATAACCTCTACATTCTGGTGCCAGAGAAGGTATCAAAGCGGTTCTACAGGACTTGAGAAACCAAGGGGTAATAATTCACACACATGCTCCTTTTAATTCATTGGCATGGCCAGTCTGAAAAGCCAATGGAAAGTAGAGATTAACAATAGATGTTTGCAGGCTTAAGGCCAACACAGACCCTCTTACAGCAGTGGTCCCAAACTTAGTTGAATTAATAACATCAATTCAAGAAAAGGCTCACTCAATCATGGCAATGGCAACTATGGATGTCAAAGACATCGTCTTTATGATACCTATACAGCCAGAAGATATGGACCATTTTGCCTTCACATGGAAAGGACAGCAATACACTTTCACTAGGCTTCCCCAAGGCTACAAATACTCCCCCACTTTCGTCAGCCGTGCTTTAGCCCAGGAATTAGAAAAAATACCCAAACCTCATCCTGTAGCTGATAATACATTGATGACATTCTGGTGGGGGGAGGATGAAATAGAGGTAGTAGGGAAACATCAGCAGAAAATAGACTCTCACTTAGAAAGTCTTGATTTGCAGAAAAAAATTTTCCAGAGAAAATTCAGAAACTTTCTCAGGAAGTGAAGTTTTTGGGAATTTGGTGGAAAGGAGGTATGACATGTATTCCACCCGATACCCTAACCTCTTTAGATCAGATTCAAACGCCTGAATCCAGGAAAGATCTCCAGCAAGCTCTAGGACTATTAGTGTTCTGGAGAAAACACATCCCAGATTTCTCAATAATTGCTAGGCCGCTTTTTGACTTGCTGAGGAAAAGGATGAAATGGGGTTGGACTCCCTCTCAGAAAGAAGCATTGCAATTAATGATTTTTGAGGCAACAGCTCACCAAGAACTAGGGCATATCCATCCCACAGATCCCTTTCAGATGGAATGGGGATTTGCCTCCTCAGGGCTATCACGACACATTTGGCAGTGGGGTCCCGAGAGTCTGACGGGGCCTCTTGGTTTTTATTTTTGTGATTTCAAAGATGCTGAGAGAAGATACACTACCTGGGGAAAAGGGTTGTTTGTGGTTAGCTTAGCTCTCCTAGAAGAGGAAAAAATTGCTCAACAACAGCCTATTGCATTAAAAGGCCCTTTCAATGTTATCAAAATCGTCACTAATGGGACCCCCCCCACCCCCCCCTGACAGGGTAGCCCAAAGGGCCTCAGTTAGAAAATGGAATGCTCGGATGGAAGCCTACTGTAATACAGACTCAATAATGGAAGATGCTGCTAAAAATCTAGCAATCAAAGACACTGAGAGCCTGGTTAGCAGCCAAGATAAATCTGCCTCTGTAATCAAAGCTGCCCTTCCTTTCTCCCCTGAACTAGCAGCAAGTTCTTGGTTCACAGATGCCTCTGCGAAACAGGAAGGGAAGGTACGGAGATATAGAGTGGCTGCCTTACACATTTCATCTGGTGAAAGAATCATTACCAAAGGAGAAGGCAGCACTCAGGCTGAGGAACTCCTAGCTGTTTGGAGTGTTTTCTGACATGAGGCACAGAACATTTCTCTTGTCTGCATTTACACCAACTCTTAGGCAGTGTACAAAGGTTGTACTGAGCGGCTTCCTTTCTGGCAGCAAAATGATTGGGAAGTTCACAGAATTCCAGTGTAGCAAAAGGAAAAGTGGCAAGAAATTTTAGATGTTGCAAACCAAGGAAATTTTGCTGTTGGTTGGTTAGCTTCTCACCAAAGAGATGGAAATCCATCAGGAAAGTGGAATAATAGAGCTGATGATCTAGCAAGACTCAGCCCCCTGAAAAAGGAAGTAATTACTGAGGACTGGGATCAGCTATTAGAATGGCTGCATGTAAACAGACAGCACACAGGTGCGAAAGATTTGTACAAAGAAGCTCATGCTCATGGTTGGCTGGTAACCAGGGAAATGTGTAAAATATGCGTATTAGCCTGCGAGCAATGTCGCAGGTGACTGGAGAGACATCCTTTAGAGGATAACCCTCTGCATTTAGGAAAGAGTAAAGGCTTATGGGATGCGTGGCAGGTAGACTATATTGGCCCCTTTAAGAAGTCAGGAGGTAAACACTTTGTGCTGGTAGGAGTAGAATTTTTATCTGAGCTTGTTCAAGCTTATGCTTTTAAAAGAGCTACAGGTGATAATACAGTTAAAGCGTTGCAGAGGTGGTTTGGAACTTTCCCAAAGCCACAGGTTATTCAATCTATAACAGGTCCCACTTCACTGCTAGAGGTGTACAGCATTGGGCAAAAGGTGAAGGAATTAAGCGGTCTTTCCACAACCCTTACTACCTTCAAGATAACGTGATCTTAGAAAGGCCCAATCGTTTTTTGAAAGAACTTCTGAAACCACAGGAGGGAAATTGGGCCGTTCAATTATGGGAAGCTGTTAAAAAAGTGAACAGTAGATGGGGGGTGAATGGATGTCCTGAAATCAGTGCCCTTTGCCCAACAGCTCCAAGCATCATTCCCTCACTATGGGAATCTGACGATTCAAAAAATCCAGCACATTACCCTGGACAATCTGTTCTGGTGGACATGTCTACTGTAGGGGAAGTAACACTAGTTCTGAAAACCCCTCTGAATAAATATGCACGGATAACCTCTGATGCTCTAGAGAAAGAGCATCAGATAAATACATGCTGGATAATCCTATAATTTTAATTCTTTTCTGCCCCTCAGTGGAAAGATTTCTGTTGTTTTTACTTTTACAGAAGAACCCTGAGGGACATGAGAATCATCTGAACCATGATAACACTGGTGATACTTTTCTGCATCCTACCAGAACTCCATGGACAGAATCCTGCTGTGTGATCATGATCTGAAGCTACCCTCCATCACACTGATGTTCTAGGAGCATATACCAAGGGTGGCCACCTGAACCTAGAGCCTATAGTGCTGCATGACTCTGAGGTATATAGTCCAAATGAGTGGGGATGGGATCAGAAGGACTGGACTAGAACCCTAACTGGAACAATTGGTGAGTCGATTGTGGAAGCATGCAGAAAAATGGAAGGATCTCTCTATGAGAAAGCCACCTCCATTATAGTTGCTGGAAATTTTATGGAACCAGGTGGGAAAAATGATCTGGATATCCCTTCAGCAAGACTGTGTCCTACAAACAAGTGGGAGTACGCCAAACAAATTCCCCTTACTCTGTGTTGCTGCGAGGAGTATGTTGGTAATTCCACTCTAGGTCCCAAAACGAACAATATTGCAAGTACAAAGGATTGTAAAAATGAACCAATCGATTGCTGTCATAATTTTACTTTAACTAAAACGATTCATGTGACATGCCGCTGGCAAAATAACTTGACTGACCTGTTAGGTTGAAAAAGATTAGTTCAGAAGTTTAAGATAGACATTAAAACAAAACCCACACTGAGTACCGTGTTACAGCCCAGTGGATAGAAGGGACTGAGAGCATGAAGCCCACACTGGGTACTGTAGTTACACCCCAATGGGTAGAAGGGACTGAGAGCACAAAGCTGACATTAAGTACAGTAGTTACATCCCAGTGGGTAGAAGGGACTGAAAGTCCCCTTAGTCAATATGTTACCGAATGGGCTTGGTCCCAGGCTTTTGTTCACTTTGCAGGAATGGGAAAAACAAAAAACCACACAGCTTTAAGAGATAGTGGGAGAAGAAATTAGCCGACTGATTTGCGGAACTGCTTATAGCAAAGCAATCTCAATCAGTGTTTTGACAGATCAGACAAATAAGCTTGAAGAGGTTTGTACCCCCCCCAAGCGTACAAGATTGTTGGCGCAATTTGACATTGACACAAACTTCAAAAGTGGTGCATTCTTGCTCAGGGAATGAAAAACGGCCCTACTATCTGCCAGTGGTATGTTGCTAGGATTCTGTCCCCAGTGCGCACAAGGGAGAAAAAATGCATAATATGCCATTACATGGATGATATCCTTATTTGTGCCCCCGATGACAACATGATTGCACACACCTTAGAGGACATTATTAAAGCTTTGTTAGTGGCAGGATTTTAGTTCCAAACAAAGTCCAACGCCTGCTGCCTTGGAAGTATCTGGGCCTTGAGATCACCCACTGCACAATTACGCCCCA
Organism: Geothlypis trichas; assembly: GCA_009764595.1. NCBI lineage: Eukaryota > Metazoa > Chordata > Aves > Passeriformes > Parulidae > Geothlypis > Geothlypis trichas. Next base: position 73,186 of record WSPJ01000051.1, read on the forward strand.
AAAAATCCTTATCCACACTAACCCTAAAACCCTAAGAGACTTGCACCAGCTCTGTGGATCCCTAAACTGGATCAGGCCCTGGTTGGGGCTCACTAGAAAATATTTATCCCCTCTCTTCAACTTGTTAAAAGGGGGGAAGACCCTGGATTCCCCGAGGGCCCTGACTCCAGAGGCCAAGCCTGCACTTGAGAAGGTACAATGCATCATTACAAGTTGACACGCCCACCAGTGTTGGGAGGATCTGCCCTTCGACTTCATAATCCTGGGTAGGCTGCCGCATCTGTATGGGCCGATTTTTCAATGAGACACGGACCAAAAGGACCCCCTCTTCATTATAGAGTGGGTGTTCCTTGGTCACCAGCTGTCCAAAAGCATTGCCAAGCCATAAGAGCTGATGCTCAACTGATCACAAGGGCTAGGGCTTGACTGCATGTGTTGGTGGGGTGTGATTTTGCATGCATTCACCTCCCTATCCAAACATCCATGGGGAGGATATCTTTGGGCACTGTGGAAAATTTATACTGGTCTAATGAGAATTTGCAGTTCGCCCTAGACAGCTACATACACCAAATTTCAATCGACCATCCAGACCACAAATTGTTTAATGTTGGATTTAATTTGGTTCCAAAAGAGATTCAAAGTCGCCACCCATTCAAAGCCCTGACAGTTTTTACAGACACCTCTGGAGGATCCCACAAATCAGCCATTACTTGAAGGACCCTCAGACTCAGCAGTAGGAAGCCTATGTTCAGATTGTGGAGGGTTCTCCACAAGTTGCATAGTTAGATGCAGTCATCAGGGCTTTTGAGAAGTTTCTACATCCTTTTAAACTAGCCACTGATTTGGCCCGTGTAGCAGGCATAGTGTCTCGGGCAGAACATGCAGTGCTCAAAGAAGTTTCCAATCCTGCCATCTATTGCTTGCTCTTGTGTTTAATACACCTGGTTTCCCACTGAGAGCAACCTTCTTTGTAATGCATGTAAGATCACGCACCGACCTCCCTGGGTTTAGTGCCAAAGGAAACCGCAGGGCAGATGCCCTAGCCGCACCACTGCAGCTGGCTGGCCTACCTAACATCTTCCAGCAGGCCGAATTAAGCCATGAGCAATTCCATCAAAATGCCCCAGGGCCGGTCCACCAATTTCACCTATGGCGAGACCGAGCCAATGTAATCGTGGCCACCTGCCCAAATTGCCAGAAGACGGCTTTACCATCATTGGGCTCAGGGGTGAGCCCTAGAGGACTACGCAGCTGCAAGGTCTGGCAAACAGATGTCACCCAGGTGTCCGAATTTGGGCAGTTCAAATATGTCCATGTATCTGTGGACACCTTCTCGGGGGCAGTCTTTGCCTCAGCCCACACTGGGGGAAAAGCACCAGATGCACAAAAACATCTAATGCATGCCTTTGCAGTTTTGGGGATGCCAGGTACCATCAAAACAGATAATGGCCCAGCTTATACCTCCAAGGCGTTTGGTGAGTTTTTGCAGGGATGGGGGGATACAACATCGGATGGGAATTCCACACTCCCCCACTGGTCAGGCTGTAATAGTACGCATGCACCAAACCTTAAAGCATGTCCTTGCCCACCAACCAGGAGATGTCCAGGCTCTGTCCCCACATCTCAGACTTTGTAAAGTGCTCTTTACTATCAACTTTTTGAAGTGTTCTTTAGACAGACAGGAGCCGCCAGTCCTGAGACATTTCCGTCAACAACAACACAATGGATTCAAAGAAAAGCCACCTGTCCTTATTAGGGACCCAGACTCTGGAGAGATCCAGGGTCTATTCCAGCTTATCACCTGGGTTCGTGGATATGCCTGTGTAGCCACGCCCTCAGGTGTCAGATGGGTCCCTAAGAGACTAATCAAACCTTATATGTAGTAAACCACACAGGCCTGGCAAAGGCACCATGGAGGATTTAACAATAGGAATGCTGACACAGCAGCAAAGAGGTTTCCTGACCCCCCTACACAGAACCTATCTTTGTACCCTTATAAGGGAAAAAATCTTGTTAACCCTATCATTGGTCACTTATGGTCCCTCTAACCTTTGTCCATTGGTCAAGTTTGGATACTGGCCAAGGGTATAAAAGTAGCTTACTGTACCCTACTAACTTAGAAGAAGAAGAGCTGAGACCCTTCACGAACTCCCTGAATAAAGCCATCCTTGTGGAACAGTCAGCGTCTTTTCTTCTCCTCTCTCTCCGTCTGCTTGAAGCCTTATGCCACGGGGAAACTTAACCTAGCAGCAGCTGAAATCCTAAGAGCTGGCTAATCACTATAAGAGCTGAATAAGAGCTCTGCTTGCTAGAGGTTTGACCCATGGCCTTGGTCTGAGCGAGCTGGCCTCCAGTACTCTATCCCCCTGGGGACAGAGGTCCCGGGCCAATGCTATTCTTATGATAAGACCAATACAGGCTTCATTACCTATACACCAACAGAGTCTGTTCACATGCCTCAAACAGTAAACCCCCACAGCAGGAAGACCCCAATGATGCCACCTTTGCACAGAATAGAAAACGCCGCAGGAGGGGAAGAAACTCCTGATATTATCTCTTTTATTCGTTTGCCATTCGTTGTTATGTTTATTTTAGCATGCATTATGTGTTCTGTTCTCATTTCATTTCAGGCACCCACAATGTTCCTCACAATTGTGGATGCTGTCCTTCATTCAGAGCATAAGCTAATTTGCTATCATTCATTTCCTGCCATCCATGTGCTTCAGCGTCTCATGCCGAGTCATCACTGCCTCCACCACAAAGCCTTCCTCAGCATGCAAGCTCGCCTTTGCCGCCGGTGTTGCAAAGAACGATAGATGGTGGAACAGCCAAAAAGCAGAGAGCACCATAGTATAAAGGAGTGGACTTTGCACCTTTTACAGCACCCTCTCCATGAACTGGACTCTGCCCCCTTTTGCAGTTTCCCTCTCTCCTTTTAAAACAAAAAAGGGGGAAATGTAGAATTGTATGTTTTATATATGAGTTTATTGTAAAGTTGGTTATTTTTTATAAGTTAAAATTTTGGTTTGACCCTCGGCTCCCCCCACATTTTCCCTCCTGTTTGTTCCCCCCACCTGCTACCTGTCAGTCATTGTAACTTTCCCCTTTCGAGAGTCTTCTAAGTCAATCATCCCTCACCTAGAATATGATTTGTCCCCTGGACCTTTTCCCTCCCCTGGGCCCTTTCTATTGGTTCAGTTGTGTCCCTCGCCCCTCCCCGGGCTTTGTTCATTGGTCCCTCGTGTCCCTGTCAGTTACACCCTTCCCCTTTATAGGTGCCTCCCTAACGGTTTTTACTGGACGCTGTCACTGGTCCCGCCTGGGTCAAATAAAGCACCTTGGTATCCAAACACGTGTCCACTGCTTCCTTCCTTTGCCTCAGCACATCGCAGTCCTGTTTTCGCCTGCATCACTACACAGCAATGGAGCCACTACTCAGGGGCTCTCGCCAAGAACCTGCGAGTGGCAGAATTCATTGTCTCCACCGGTCACTCCGGGAGTGGCTAGCCGGACTGTCAGCTCCAGTGGCCGCGGAAACAAGACTGCGCAGAAGTAGTTTGTCTGTGGTCCAAAAATACTGAAGGCCTTTCTTTTAAGTTTCTTTTAAGTTGATAATAAATGGTATGACCCCACCTTCTACTACCGCCACTCCAGCCCAACCACCACTTATGCTTAGCCTGAGAAGTTTTGAAATTGGATCATATATAATCAGGAAAACTGGTCAACACATATTGTTCAATCCAGCATGGTCTCTTAAGCAAGTCAAATTGCTGATGATGCAAAACAATGTCTCAGAAATTCAGCTGGCCTGTTTCCTTTTTTGCAGACTTCCTTTAAGGGTTGGACCACCTGGCTGCAAAAACTGAAAGTCCATTTTGTCTTTAAAAACGGACATTAAGAGAAATAACCGGTGTTGTGGGAACAAGTTTGGGAATTCTAAATAGTATTAATTCAGAAGTACTAATGGATAAATTAGCTGCCACAAATAGAGATTTGACCGAATTAACCCAACCACTGCAATCATCCTTATTGGCTTTGGGAACACAGCAGTACTTGCTATCAAACATATTACCAGCTTGGGAAAAGGTAAATGTAAGTGATCACAAATTGGTAACTGATGCACTCGGTGCTACACAAAACAACTTTTCTTTGACTCTTAGCTGTATCCAGGCATAATTGTCAATGCAGTCAGTTACTGCCTCAATGATAAGAGAAGATGAAGAAGTCAATTTTCCTACTGAAATTCGGAAAAGAATTTGATACAGTGCCACTGATTTTGAAAGAGAATTCCAGTCCTGGTGGAACTTGGTGAATTTTACTTATTACCCGATTACAAACACATCCATAGCTCTTGTGTTAACCATACGCAATGCCTCAGTGCATTTGAGATTTCCTGTTATAACATTAGGGCTAAATTATGATGGAGCTATTCCCTATCTTTCTGAACATAGAGAATGGGCCCGTCAAACTCATGAAAAATGGCAAAATGATAATTTGGAATCTTGAATTGTCCGAGAACAAGGCTTCATCTGTGAAAGTAATGAAATTACAGCTCAAGACATTTGTTTGGACACAGAACAAAATATCTGGCATTTTGAAATTCATCCTAACGAGACTTCCAAAACAGTCCTTAAATATATAGGCAATGGATGTGCATGCTTTAGAACTCCTGTTGATATGGTATTGGTAGAAAATGTAGTAGTGGATAGTAAAAATCATTCAAATTTTTGTGCTTGTAACTTCACAAAATTGCAGGACGTGATTTTTCTTCAGATGCTCCAGTTACCTCCCACTGCCTTTTACAATCCAATTAAAGACTGCTTCACAAACTATTACTGTCCTAGGGGGACGTTATGATGCTTGTATTCCCCATTCTCATATTCTGTTTATGCTGGATTTCATGTTCTGTGCCTTCAAGACTGGCTCTGAAGAGCGAATGTTTTCTTTTGATTTTGCTATCAGCTGCTCCCCCACAGCTGACAAGACACAGAGACAGGGCAGTACATGGTGCTGCTTTTGATTTCTGCTTTGCTTTTCGCTTTGCTCTTGCTTCTGCTTTGCTCTTGCTTTTTTGCTTCTGCTCATTAGTTAGTTTAGCTAAGCAGTCCAAATTTTCCCTGAACTGTTTCTCCTTTTCCTTTTTTCAACCAACTTGAGCCTGCTCCAGACTGGGACCTGGGAAACACCGAGAGTTTGCCCCTTGTGGCCTGCAGCAGCTACCCCAACACCGGACGGACTGATAACAGAGTGACCACCCCCAAGAAAGACTATCTGAATTTGTCATATTTTTCAGAGCGGTGAAAGAGTAGTGTCATCTGGTATTGTTCATTTTGTGTGCTGGGGGGTGCTTTGCCTGTTCAATAAACAGGTTCTTTCCACATCTCTCCAGGGAATACTTCCCGACCCAGTTGGGGGGAAGGGCTGTGTGGGTTTGCTTTCTGGAAGTGTAAGAATCCGTGTAACATGGAGGGGGCCCCTTTTGGAGGTTTTCTCCCAAATTTGCCCTACACCAGGACAAAATTTGACACCCAACATGTGGGGCTCGAGAGGGAGTAGAAAAAACCCTGTTTTGAGTGCATTTTGGTTGCCATTACTCTGTGTTCATATAAAGTAGTTAATTGCCATGCTTTTTGAATTCATAATGTCTCTTGGGGTGAAGGCTTGCATGCATTTCTGGTCCTAGGTTTTTTTGAGCTCTTAATACCTCTGTGGTCCCTAGGCTTATTTTCTTATCCAGAAATAGCTCTAGTATTGTCCCTAATTGGTATTTTTGCAGTAGAGGGGCAGTGACCAGAATAGCTCTCCTGCTATGTTTGGTGGTAATGATTTGTAAGAAATTTAAAAACATGCTGGGGTCTGTTCCAGGTACGAATGGTTCGTGGCTATGGTTATGCACCCAGTTTGTTAGAGGAGGAGTAGGGGAGAAGGCTTTTTGGCTTTTGCTTTCCTTCTTCTCCTCTGAATGTCTTACATGGCTATTGGAGAATGTTCAGTTTCCCCTGAATGTTCAAGTGACCATCTTTCTGGTATTCAATCTGGTAAGCTTTCTTTATACAGTCTGCTGCTTCTCTAGAATGAGGGTTGACTTTTCTAGATGGGCTGATGAGACCTCTTACTCAGGAGCAGACCCTGAGTGTCTACTCAGGGTGTGGAAAATCCTGAGTGGTGTGGGAAATGGGAGGATATGGGCCAAATCCTGAAAGAATTCTCTGACCCTATAGTCTGGGACTTTCCCCATGAACAAATTCAGAACCCAGTTGAGATGTGGAAATACCTCAAAGAGAAGTAGCAGGAAGACCCTAAGGAGGAAAAGATCATTGCAGTGAGCTGGGCCCTGACTTGTGCTTATCGCACATTGCTAGATACTGTCGGGCAGCAGACAGAGGCAGGGGGGCAGGGAGATAAATCAGCAGCTATCCCAGTCAGGCTACAGCCAACAGCCTAGCCTCAAAACCAGCAGCTAAACTAGATAGTGAGCCTAAACTAGCAGGTAAACCAGACAATAAGCCTCAACCAATGGCTGTTGCTACCAGCACTAGAAGTGGAAAGTGCACGGACAAGACACATCGACCAGTGGATGATGATGATGATGGTGATGACGCAGGAGAAGGACCCTCAACACTTCCTGACATAAAATCAGGAGTAAAAGCAGCAGGGGCAAGATCAGAAGCCAATACTGAGTCCTTTTCTCTGAAGGACCTTCATGGCCCAAGGAAGGATTACACTCGATGACCTGATGAATCCATAATTAGTTGGTTAGTACACCTGCTGCAGGTGAGGCTACAATTCTGGACGGCACTGAAGCGAGGTATTCGGGATTCTTGTCACATGATCATGTCATCGACCAAGGAATGATGAGGGGGGGGCTAACTCTCATAGCCTCTGGGCGCTGGTCTTGGAAAGTGTAGCACAAAGATACTTGTGTGCAGATGATCTCTACATGCAGCAAACCTAGTGGAAGACCATAGAATAAGGGATCCAGCGCTTGATAGAAATGGCAGTGGCAGAGATTATCTTCTCAGATGATGGAACAACTAGGAATCCAGACTTGGTACCACGCACGTCTGTGATGTGCTGGAAACTTGTAGGACTTGGGCCACACAAATATGCTTCTGCTTTAGCCATAAAGAAGAGGGATGTGAAGGGTGAGACTGTGCTTGATATGGCAAGGAAGCTCCGAGCATATGCAGATGCTGTGCATGGCCCAACACATACCAGAATTGCAGCGGTGGAAACACGTCTGCAGAAATTAGAGGACAAGATAGAGGAGAATCATAAGAAGCTCAGAGAAGAGATTAAAGAAGACCTTCTCCAAATCTCAGCAGTACAGATCAGAGGTTCTGGTATCCAAGGCAGACATTCCCCATATGGGGAGAAAGGTACACCCCATGAACTGAGCTGTGGTTCTTCCTGCGTGATTGTGGAGAAAACATGAGGAAATGGGATGGAAATCCTACTGCTCCTCTGGCACGATGGGTGTGTGAATTGAAGGAAGGCAAGACTCAGAGAGGAAGTTCCACCAAAAGGAAAGCAGCTCCAGTTGCCCATAACCAAACTTCCAGGTATGATGATGATGACATGTCCAATCCCCTTGAAGGACCTCCAAGACATATGCCCAAGGAAAGAGGATAACCAGGCTTAGAGGGGCCCTGCCTCTAGCCAGGAAGAGGCTGAGGAAAACTGTGTTTTCTGGACAATGTGGATTCGTTGGCTTGGCACATTGGAACCACAAGACTATAAAGCTTTGGTACATACTGGTGAGCAATGCACATTAATCCCATCGAGACATGGAGAGCAGACTCTATCTCTGGCATAACAGGGTGATCACAGAATTTGGTAGAAGCACATGTGAGCCTGACTGGAAATGAGTGGAAGAAATACCCTATTGTGACTGACCCAGAGACCCCATGTATTTTGGGCATAGATTATTCTCTGAAGAGGGTGCTTCAATGATCCAAAAGACTCAGGTGGGCATTTGGGATAGCAGCTGTAGTGACAGAGGGCATCCAGCAATTGAACACCTTGCCTGGACTGTCCGAGAGTCCATCTACAGTAGGACTTCTGAAGGGAGAAAAGCAACTGTTGGGAACGGTGGAAGAAACACGGTACTTAATATGAGTCATCAGCAAATCTCAGACTTTATTGATAGGTACACATATTTATATTGGTGTTAATGAAGCTCATACATATTGCAAAGGCGAGCTCATTATTGGTGAGTTACTTATCAGCCAGCTATGCCTACTTCTGCATTCTTATAGTTATTCTATTGAAACTATTCTTCGCATTTCTGCCAAAGATTTTCCTCCCTTTCCTAATGTTGCACCAAGGGCACAATGTCCTTGCCTGTTATTGGACACTGACTACTGGCTCCTGTACTTGTCTCCTTCTGGCTTAACCAGTGGTACTATGTCGACGTGACCCTTCTCAGATAGCCAGGTGTCCACAACGCTCTCCACACTTCCCCCATTTTTCTGTTGAACAAGCATAGTCTGATTAAATGCAGCAGATATCATCTTTTGCACCATGTTGTGTAAGCACATGCAAAAGCAAGGCAAGATTAACACTACTAACAAGGCTACAATGCCCACTATAATGCTAACCTTAACAATAGAGCATAACCATGATCCTAAACTTAAAGATTTGAGCCATCCATCAATACCGAAGCCTGATTCTACTTGTAAGTTTCCGGTTAACCTCCGCAACTCAGAGAGCTGGGAGTGAATGGACTGCGAATGGTCAGAAAGGTTCATGCAACACATGCCCTCAAATTCTTCCCAACCATGGCCTTGTGCGAGTAAAAGAAAGACAATTGCAGCTCTATTTTGAAGCGTTGCATGGCGAATAGAATCAATATCAAACAAAAGGCTAGAAAGTGCTAAAGAGGTGGCATTGGTTTGTTTTGCAAGCCAACATCCTAATTTATTTATGCTGGCATGGGCACCTGCAGCTGCTACCCCTGGAGTAAGAAAGGATGCTGCAATTATGGCCCCTGGGGACCAAAATTTTACATTGTCTTGGCAATCAGCAGTAAATGCGTGGGCCATTCTTTTAATTTGATGATGGCGGCAGCTCATATTTAATATCATGGACATATTGTGTGTAAGCAGAGACAGCCGTCCAATTGTACCTGGCCCCCCACGCAGCATCGATGGGAACCGGGCCAAGCACAGTCCCCACACATTAAGAAGTAACCTGCTGGCAACTGAATAGGACCATTTGATGAGATTGACACTTTTTTTGTGGTGTAATTGCACCAAGAAGTTGCATTACGATAGACAGCCATGCTGGAAGTTACAACAGTGGAATGGTTCTTGGCTGAAAGCTGGCTTCTGTGGTTAAAATTAAGGCATGCATCTGCCATCACTGAACCTAACAGTTCCAATTCTTGGGGTTCCTACAGTACTATGGGAAAATGAGAAATCTACTGGTCTCATTTATCTACACTTGTTCCAGCATCATTGGTATTGCAGGTGGGTACACCTGAGGGACATGGCCAGGGATCCGCTGGTAGCCCAACCAAGCAAGTTGTAAATGGATTACCTGGTGAAGATAATGATGGGCAAATAGCTTCCTGATTAGTTAAATTTGCCAAGGTGACCCAAACATTAGTCTTGGGCTGAGGTGGGGCCTACACGCCTTTGGCAGCACCTGCACTGTCTGTTAAGAGGGTGAAGGTTAGTAAAGCAACAGCATAAATTTGCCACATCATCTTGATCTTCCCAGGTGCTGCCTTGAACCTCCCTGACATTTGGGAGGTAAACATGTTTCTCATAAATTGTTAAGAATGTCTCTTTTTACTTTTCCCCTTTTTTCTCCTTGATCTGCCTAGATTTAACCTCTTTAGGCTTCTTAAACAATTGTCCCACTCTTGGTTGGGGTCTCGACCTCCTGGAATTGGACTTATTACATCTAATTGTGAAAGGGGAATACCCCAACCATGTATCTTACTTAGTTTGTAAGATAGATGATTGGGATTGCCCTAAAGCACGTTTGGCCAAGTGCTGGATTTCCCACCTATACCATTCAAGAATTTTCTGCTCTGGGGATTCATATAACTGCAACCCTTGGCAGCCAGGTAATCCTGTAAAGTCTTTAAGTGCTTTTTTCCCAGGAATTAAACTGCCAATAAAATTCACGTCTCCTGCACCACAATTCAGGTAACTGGGTCTCATGCACTCACTTAGTTTGTTGACAACCCCCACAAAAAAGCAGTACCCATGCATTACATCATCTATTTTGACACTTAATACAAGCTAGATCTTTAGGTCCCTTAAGTTCAAAAGTAGTAAGTGCTGAGAGTAGGCTTAGTATATTATCTACAGATTTGCACCGATCAATCGCTTGGTCAATGGCATAACTACACTGTCCTTTCAGTTTAAAAAGTATTGGTTGAAGGATGATCAACAGCTTCGTCTCCACTCGCCGACGGTCTTCCTTGCTCTGTTTCCTGAGTCTCGGTTCCATCTAGCACAGCTGCTCGGGTCCATTTAGCAGGTACCCACAAAGATCCTGTAGGGGTAGAAACACAATGATATCCGTGGCCCCAGTATAATACCTTAGCAGGACCTTGCCATTGTCCTGTCTTAGGATCTCTGTATTTTACTCATACATCTTTTTTCACAGTGCCTTTCTCCTATACATAATGGCGAATTACAGCAGGAACTTTGCTTTCCCCAAAAACACACAAATGATTCAAAACAAATAGGCATCTTAGCAATCTTTCTTGTGGCTCTCTAATATCTCTGTATTTACCTAGATATCTTTTCAAGGTACCATTAGCTCTTTCTATGATCGCTTGCCCTGTCGGGGAATTAGGGATGCCTGTCACATGTTCTATCCCCCACATTTGCATGAATTGCTTTATTGTTTTGCTGCAGTAGGCAGGCCCATTATCTGTCTTGATGCGCTGTGGCACTCCCATCACTGCAAAGCAGCTGCTGAGATGCCTTTCCACATGCCTGGCTCTCTCACTAGTCTGTGCCGTGGCCCATATAAAATGCCTATAGGTGTCTATAGTAACATGTACATACTTCAGCCTTCCAAACTCAGCAACATGTGTAACATCCATTTACCAGGTCTCATTCATATTCAACCCTCTTGGGTTAACTCCCAGACCTAATCTACATCCCCCATTATGATGACTGCATATGGGACAGGCTTTGACTATTGCCTATGCTTCTTCCACAGATATCTGAAATTCTCTATGGAGCCCTTTGCATTTTGGTGAAACATGGAATGTGCTTCTCTGGCCATGGTCTGTCTGGGAACTGGAGTCACTTGTGTCATTGAGACTAGTTTATCTGCTCATGTGTTACCCTCTCCTAGACCAATATCTCACTTGTGACTTCTAATATGGATAACAGATGTTTTGTGGAGAAAAGAAGAGAACTAGACAACTTTTACAAAGTTGTATAGAACCGGTATGTGTTTATTGCAGCGCTGGACGCATGCGTACCCCAAAGGTACTAAAAGGGCATGTGTACCTCCAAGAACTTCAGGTCTCCTTCTATCTCTCTTCCAAATACATATGCATACAGTTTCACAATAGGCTCATACATATTCATTTTTGTGGACTTCGCGTGACATTTGCTGCTAGTTCTTCTCTATCAAAAGGAATTCCTAGGTCAGGTTGTCCTGGCCTTGTTTTAGTCTTTGTTTTTCTTTATCAATCTCTTCAGAATCTCTGTCTTGCAGTTTTCCTTTCATCTTTGGCTTACAGACTTTTTACCTTTTTAGACTTTTACGTTAATTCAAAAGAGATTTATACTTTAAGAGGTTTTTCACTCTGTCTCACAGAAAAGGGATGCTTTCTCAGCTTAATCGCCCTCTGTAACTGTATAAACAGCTCATGTAACCTGTTTTGAACCTCTTTTATAGAGGCATCCTCTATTCACTCGCACACTCCTGCAACATACAAAGAATCTTTCGCTATGTTGAGGGGCCCAGAAAAGTGCATCATGGCCCAAACAACAGCCAATAGCTCCATCGTTTGTAAAGTATCCGACTTGGAAGCCTGGAGAATCTGATGGTGCCATTGTCCCTTTTCCTGCCAGGTCGCTGCAGCAGTTCTGGACTTTCTTCCTGCATCCGTGTAGGCTGTTATGGCATCCGACAGGGGCTCCTGCAATCTTTTTGGGCATTGGATCCAACCCCACTGCCCTACCCAATTCAGCGGTGAATTGGGAATAACATCAGTGGCAATCACACTTCCTGCTCCCAGCAGCGCCTCTTGTAATTCCATCCTGTTTTCCAGGTACCAGGTCAATATATCTTTCTTTATTGGTATCCGTATCTCATCGGGCTCCTTTCCAGCAATCTGTAATGCCCGTTCTCAGCCCTTCTTAAGCAAATCGGCCAAAATTTCAATTTTTTGGAGACGGGTTTTATGTTGTTGAAGTGGGGGAGATATCCATTCCAAGGCCCACGTCTCCCCCGTTTTTCTGTCTTGCTGAGTAAGTGCACCCAGTAAAAACTTAGTTCTACACCAAGCTGTCAGCTGTATGGGAAGGTTAAGATCTCGTCTCCGGACACTACCCTGTATTACACAGTCTAGTATCTGTTGAAGTATCTTAACCTGTTCAGAGGTTATACGAACAGGCTGTGCCGGGTTAGTGCCTTTTAGTAAAGGTCGAAGTTCATCTAATAACTCATTTGGGATGCCCACAATAGGGCGTAGCCATTGCAGATCACCAAGTAACTTCTGTGCATTGTGCAATGTATGTATTTTAACATTCAATTGCAGTCAGTTTCTGGGGGTAACAACCTGATCCGTAAGTATCCATCCTAGATATTTCCAGGGTGCAGATAATTGAATTTTTTCAGGAGCTACAACCAATCCATGTAATTTTAGAGCATCATGTAGTTCTTGAATTTGTTGACCTGTAAAAGGTTGCAGCTGCGCAAATAAAATATCGTCCATGTAATGAAAAATGGTTGTTTCGGGCCAGGCTTGCCGTAAAGGTTGGAACTCATTGTCGACATACAGTTGACACAAGGTGGCGCTGTTGCGCATCTTCTGGGGAAGATTTAACCATTCAAATCTTTTATCTGGTTCTTCTCTGTTTAAAGCCGGCAAGGTAAAGGCAAACTTCCAAGTGTCTCGAGGGTGGAGAGGAATAGTAAAAAAGCAGTCTTTAAGATCCACAATCAGCAGTGGCCAGCCTCTTGGCAACATAGCTGGGTTAGGTAAACCTGGTTGTAAGGTGCCCATAGGCTCCATTTGTTCATTTACAGCTCGTAGGTCATGTAGCAAGCGATATTTTCTCGACTACTTTTTAACAACAAAAATAGGGGTATTCTATGGGCTTATTGACAACTGTAAATTACTTTGTTTATATTGTTCCTGTACTAGTAAATGTGCTTGTTCCAGACTTTCCCTTTTTAAAGGCCATTGCTTAACCCACACAGCTGTGTCAGTGTTCCATGTTAGTGGGATTGGGAAAGTCCGCGCAATGGCCACTAGCCTAAAGGGTGTTCATTTGTCAGTACAACTCCCAACTGAGCCAGAATGTCTTGACCAACGAGGCACTGTACAGAAGGGGGCAAAGGTACAACTGAGAAAATATTCCTTAATATTCTTCTGTCAATAGTTACGGATAACATGCGTGATTTCCTTGCAAGCGTTAGTCTTCCAACTCTGGTAACCGTCACTGTTGTCTGCTGTAATGGCCAGTTGCAGGGCCAGCAATCTGGGTTAATAATGCTGGAGTCTGCACCAGTATCTAATAAACCTTCTAAGGTTTGCCTCTCACCTTGATATTCTATTAATACAGTGCGTTTTGGCTGGTCGTTCAAATTCATTGTTAATAGAGTAAGTCTTCCAGTGGAACCAAAACCTTGCTCTCCCCTCAGTTGTGATTGACAAGGGGGTAATGTTTTAGTCATTTGCTCCAATGGATCTAATTGAGCTATTTTCTGTCTCTTATTCGTATTGGTGGAAAAGGAGTACGTACCATAACACAAATTTCTCCAGTAAAGTCAGCATCGATAATCTCAGTTAAAACAAATAATCCCATCATAGTGGCCGATGATCGTCCCAGTAACAAAGCTGCCATAGGCTGTCCGTCAATGATGATTGGTCCTTTTATTCCAGTTGGAACCTTTTCCGGCCGAGTGGTCATCAGCGTTACTGCTACTGAGGCTGCCACGTCCAGCCTGAGAGTGCCGGCTGTGGCTGGCTGGAGGGGGGCTGGGCTGAGGTGTTGACAGCTGCTACTTGTGTCTGTTCGCTGTGGGCGTGCTGGCTTTTATGTTTCCCGAGCGACGTCAGCAAATTCCGGTGTTATGGGTGTCCAAGCGGCAGCTTTGACACCAAATATTAGCTGCATAACAGGTCCGTCGGTGTGTCTCATGCCTCTGCATCAGTAACACTTAAATCGGCCAGTAGATGGAGCCCGCAGAGTATTTGCTGCTGCTGCCTGTAAGGGCGCGAGTGCTGCTAACACTTGATTCTGGGATGCTGCTGCCTGGTCCTTCAATCTTATCCTTAGCTCTTTAATAGCTTCTACTAACATCGCCTGACTCCCTAAGGGCACATTTGTTATTCGTTCTAAAGCCTCTTCTATAGTCTAATTAGCTCCTAGGGTATTTAGTACATTCTTGGTAGTTTGATTGCTATTCTGGAGGGCGCATTGTTTCAGTAATCAGGTGGCTGCTTTATCTATAAACGATCTGAATGACTCATCCCTACCCTGCTTTATCCCCATGTACATGGAACTCTGCTTGGATCTTTTATTCTGTCTATAGCTGGTCGTACTAGTCGCATAGCTTCTCGACATTTATCAGGACCGATTAATGCTTCTGTTTGGGCAAAAGCCCTTACACCTTAAAGCTCATCTAAGGTTATTCCGTGTAATGGGTCACCTGGTTGCCATATTAGTGCTACACATTCTTGGCAGAGTGTTTGCCAATGTGCATTAAACATATGCTGCTGATGTTGAGTAAAGATAAGCTTCGCAATTCCTGTACAATCGGCTGGCAATAACACTTGGGTCTCCCAAATATAGTCAAGCATCTGCTTTGTAGGCTCTGCTGTAATGCTGAACTGGCTAACTGTGGACTGTAATTGCGATAACCGTTCCCAATCTAACGCAGTGATCGCTGCTGGCAATCCACTCCTTTCCAGAGGAGTAAACACCACCGGGCAGGCAATTTCTATGGCTGCTGCCATAGACTCACTATCTCTCGAATCCATGATTTCTTTTGCTACTGCTGCCCATGCTTTCCTCGTCTCCTGTGCAATAGCCCCCGTTAGGGCACTCTGCCCCAGGGATCGGCTCATTGCTGGGAGGGGGAGATGGAGCTTCTGGCCACGGTGCAGGCAGTGCAGACACCGCAGACAGTTCTGCTGTGGAATTTGTGGGGGAGGGGGCGCTGCCTGAAGCAGAAGCTGAGGGAGGCAGAATAACTTTAGCAGTAGCAGGAGGTAACGGAAAGTCTGCCCAGTTCCCATAACTTTTATTCCTGTCATGAGCCACACTAGCTTGCTGTGCAGCCTTCTTTTCTACCTGATATTGTATTAACTCATTATGCACCACAATGTGGAGAGTTTTTTTTTACTGAGACATAGTCCATGGGAAAAGTAACGTGAGAAAGAGCATCTGAGAAAGCAACAGCTGCCTAATTCAAGGACATGGTTTCTTTGAGCAAGAAGTTGTTTTATAAATCAGGTGATAACAGGAGGTAAAAAAGAAGCCACAAACATCTTGAGAAAAGGTGTGGCTGACTTTTATAGCTGACCAATAGTGAGCTATAGTTTTGCAATATGCATGAGCCTTATTACTGTGATTATAAAAGGGCTTCTGGTAATCAATAAAGTTGAGATTTGTCTGCATTAGAGGATGAGCAAGTCTCCCGTCTACCTCGTCACCACAACTTGGCTAACTTCTTTGCAGTTTTATCATCATCCAAAACTACCTCCAGGAGCTTATCTCCAAACTTACGCCACTCACTTAATTCATGAACTGTATGAGGATTTTGAAAGAATCCCTGTGCATACCCATAAGCTAACAACTCAGGAAGCTCTTTCTGCAAATCTATACTCTTTACCTGATGCTTTTTTAAACAGCAAGTAAATAAATAATATGCTGCTTGCCTTTCCATATTAAATCGTGAATGCTCTTTGCAGCCTTACAGGCTTTGGCAGCAGGTATCGGCTGGGTCCTCCGGTGAGTTCCCCCAGGGCATGACACCTTCCCCTTTTTCAGCGCTGCTTTTTCGCCATCCCGGCTGCAACAGGACTCGAACTCCTTCACTGATCCCCCATGGTCGCCGGTATCACGTCGGGGTCACCATTTTGTTGGGAACAGCAGAAGAAATGCACTAACATAAGCTATCAGCGCTTAACATAAGCTATCAGCGAATCTCAAATTTATTGATAGGTACACATATTTCTATTAGTGTTAATGAAGCTCATACATACTGCAAAGGCGAGCTCATTATTCGTTACTTATCAGCCAACTACGCCTAACTCTTCATTCTTGTAGTTATTCTATTGAAACTATTCTTCACATTTCCTAATGTTGGACCAAGGGCACAATGTCCTTGCCTGTTACTGGACACTGACTACTGGTTCCTGTACTTGTCTCCTTCTGGCTTAACCAGTGGTACTATGTCGACGTGATCCTTCTCAGATAGCCAGGTGTCCACAAAGCTCTCCACAAGCAACAGTGCCAATTACCACTTCCACAATGCATCGTCAACAGTATAGAACCACTCGAGATGCTGTGATCCCCATCCATAAGATGATCTAAGAGCTGGAGAGCCAAAGAGTGGTCAGGAAAAGTCACTCACCCTTCATCAACCACATTTGACCTGTGCGCAAATCTGAAGAAGAACGGAGATTGACTGTGGACTATCGTGCATTGAATGAAGTGACTCTACCATTGAGTGCTGCAGTGCCAGACATATTAGAGCTCCAGTAAGAGCTGGAGTCCAAGGCAGCGAAGTTGTACGCCACTATTGATATTGCCAACGCATTTTTCTCCATTCCTTCGGCAGCAGAATGAAGGCCTCAGTTTGCTTTCACATGGAGGGGAGTGCAGTGTACCTTGAATCGACTGCCCCAGGGGTGGAAGTACAGTCCTACCATCTGCCATGGACTGATCCAGGCTGCACTAGAAAAGGGTAAGGCTCCAGAATATCTACAGTATATTGATGACATCATTGTGTGGGGGAACACAGCTGTGGAAGTATTTGAGAAAGGAAAGAAAACCATCCAAATCCTCCTGGGAGATGGTTTTGCCATCAAAAAGAGCAAAGTTAAGGAACCAGCTTGTAAGATCCACTTCCTGGGAGTAAAGTGGCAAAGATGGACAGCAGCAGATTCCTACAGATGTCATCAACAAGATCACAGCTATGTCTCCTCCAACCAATAAGAAGGAGACACAAGCTTTCCTAGGCATCATAGGTGTTTGGAGAATGCATATTCCTGAGTACAGTCAGATTGTGAGCCCTCTCTATCTGGTCATCCACAAGAAGAACAATTTCCACTGGGCCCCTGAGCAGAAACAAGGCTTCACGCAGACCAAGCAGGAGATCGCTCATGCAGTAGCCCTTGGTCCAGTCAGAATGGGACCCAAGGTGAAGAACACACTGTACTCTGCAGCTGGGAACCATGGTTTGTCCTGAAGCCTGTGGCAGAAGATGCCTGGGGATACTTGAGGTCGACCACCGGGATTCTGGCGACAAAGTTACCAAGGGTCCAAAGCCCACTACACTCCCACAGGGAAGGAGATGTTGGCTGCGTATGAAGGAGTACAAGCTGCCTCAGAGGTGATTGGTACAGAAGCACAACTCCAGTGCCAACCACCAGAGCTGGGGTTGGATGTTCAAAGGCAAGATTCCCTCAACCCACCATGCCACCGACACCACATGGAGCAAATGGATTGCCCTCATCACACAGCGTGCCTGTATAGGTAAACTGAATAGCCCTGGGATTCTGAAGGTAATTACAAATTGACCTGAAGGTGAGAATTTTGGTGTCACAGATGAAGAACAGGAACCAGTGACACGTGCTGAAGAAGCACCTCCATGTAACCAAGTGCCACCAGAGGAAATGCTCTGCACTCTTTTCGCTTTGCATGGTAGGGGTGAACCGGAAGCAGAAAGCAGCCGTATGGAGCCCTACACGACAGGTCGCAGAGGCCACTGAAGGAGAAGGTTGGATCAAGTCAACTTGCTAAACTCAAAGCTGTTCAGCTGGCACTGGACATTGCAGAAAGAGAGAAGTGGCCAAAGCTCTACCTTTATACTGACTCATGGATGGTGGCCAATGCTCTGTGGGGATGGTTGGAGACGTGGAAAGAGTCCAACTGGCAGTGTAGAGGAAAACAAATTTGGGCTGCTGAAGAGTGGAAAGACATCACTACTTGGGTAGGGAGGCTACCTGTGAAATTCTACCATGTAAACACCTATGTCCCCAAGAGCAGAGGTAATGAGGAGCACCAAAACAATAAGCAGGTAGAACAGGCTGCAAAGATAGGAGTGTCCAAGATAGACCTAGATTAGGAACACAAGAGAGAGTTGTTCCTAGCTCAATGGGCCGTTGATGCCTCAGGCCATCAGGGCAGAGATACCACCTATAAGTGGGCACGAGACTGAGGGGTGGATCTAACCATGGACAGTATTTCTCCGGTTATCCACGACTGTGAGTCGTGTGCTACCATCAAACAGGCCAAGCGAGTGAAGCACCTGTGGTATGGTCGGAGGTGTCCAAGTACAATATGGGGAGGCCTGGCAGATTGACTACATCACACTACCCCAAACACACCAAGGCAAGTGCTACGTGTTGACCATGGTGGCAGCCACCACGGGATGGTTGGAGACCTACCCTGTGTCTCATGCTACTGCCTGGAACACCATCCTGGACCTTGAAAAGCTGGTCCTGTGGAGGCATGGTACCCCTGTGAGAATTGAGTCAGATAATGGGACTCATTTCAAGAACAGTCTTATCAATACCTGGGCTAGGGAACATGGCACTGAGTTGGTGTACCATATCCCCTACCATCCACCAGCTGCAGGCAAAGTGAAGAGGCACAATAAACTGTTAAAAACCCAGTTGAAAGCACTGGGTGGGAGATCTTTCAAAAATTTGGAGCAGCATTTAGAAAAGGCCACCTGGTTAGTTAACACCTGAGGTTCCACCAACCGAGCAGGTCCTGCCCAGTCTGAGTCCCTGAATATAGTAGATGGAGATAAAGTCCTAGGGGTACATGTTAGAGGTTTGTTAGGGAAGACAGTGTGGATCAATTCTCAAGTACAGAAAAACCCATTCATAGGCTTTTCTTTGCTCAGGGACCAAATTAAACATGAGGGATAATGCAAAGAGATAGAACAACACAGTGTTTGGCAGTTCAAGGAGATCTGATTGAGGGGTGAAAATTGTATGAAAGACTTTTTTGTGCTGTTCTTGTAAGCCAGTGAAGGTTTCTTGAGGATAAGGAAAGCATCATAGCTCTTTCAAGGAAGGTACCAAGGCTATCCCATGACAATATGAAGAAAGAGAGAAAGTCAAAAGATATGGACTTTAGTTGGCTCAAAGAGTAACATGGCTCCTTTTCACCTGTTAAGAGTTTTGTTTCTTTTTCATGACCACTGGGCAGTGTATGTGTTTGTTAAGCAAATGTAAATATCCTGTGAAACTATAAAGGCAACATGTTGCTTTAATAAATAGCCTACATAGCCTTCTGATCTGAGTCCTAGTGCTTGTGCTGTGTCGTGCTCTATAGGGACAGGAAATCATATGTAAATATCACTGTTTGCTGGATGTTACTGCCATTGCGGATACATTAAATCACACAGACATAAAACAGAAGGAAATGTGTAAGTGTCGAAGGTCTGAGCAAGTGAAGGATGGAATTTTGGGTGAGTAAAATGAAAGTGGGGAATCCTACAGTTCTGTAGTCTGGAGCCTGGATTCAATGGTCCAGTGTGGGGATGCATTGGGGGCATGATAAGTATTGCTTGTAATTTTTTGTGTGGAATGGATGAAAGTTTTTACGTGAATACAATACATGATGTATGTCTGTGTAGAGTTAGAAGATATATTAGTTTTGGTAGTAAATTGGCAATATGGGGATAAGGGGTGAAATGTCCTAGTGTGACTTTATGATGTTTGTATCCCCAGTCATGTGTTCTGTTTATGCTGGATACCATATTCTATGCCTTCAAGACTGGTTCTGAGAGTGAAGGTCGGGACAACAGCAGCCTGGGAACCACCTGAGAACCCATCCTAGGAGCTTCCCTAAAACTGCCTGGGACCCACCATGAACCAGCCCAGGAACTGCATGGGAATGCCTGCAGGGAACCACTGTGGGAACCCACCCTATGAACCTCCCTAAAACCTTCTGGGAACCACCTAGAAATCTGCCCAAGAACCTCCATCTGGAAACCACCGAGAAACCCACCCCTGGAACCTCCCTAAAACCATCCAAAAACCCCACAGGAACCTTCCTGGGAAATCCCAAGCATAAACCATCTGGGAACCTATCCAGCAATGTAGTAGGCACAGGGCCTGCAAAGGCTCTGGGGAGAGCAGAGGCCTAAAGACAGGAAATGTATGTCACGGTGAATAGCTAGAAGGCCCTCTCTTCTGCCTTTCCGACCCCAGCTTATCTCTCTGTAACCCTATAGGTCACTCTCCTTTTAACTCCTGCTATTGGACAATTTCTGATCTCCCTATATCCTATATAATGGACTGTTTTAGCCTATTCTGGTTAGAAGAGCTGTCACTGGAACCTTCACAGAACACCCAATAAAGACATCACTGTGGAAAGCCAGAACAGCCTTCTCCTCTCTCGCCCTGTGTCTGCCTGCCTGCGGCACCTAGCAAATTAAGAGCTGAAATCACAAAGAGCTGATAATCACTAAAGGGCGGGTATCCCTTAAGCTTGCTACAGTTGCCAGCGGCTGAGAACAGCTTGGGTATTCGGGCTGTCTGTCCTGTGAGAGGACTGAGCTATCTGGTCCCATGTAGCCTGCTTGGGGGCAAAACCTAAACCCAGCAGGAGGCCAAATTAGGGGAACGCATGGCAGGAGCTGCCCTAAAACTGCCCAGGAACCACCACAGAAGGCCCTCCAAGACCCACACCAGGAAGTGCGCAGAAACTCCCTGGAAATGACCTGCAGACTGTTCAGGAACCATCTGAAAACTCCTATGGGAAGACCCCTAGGAACTTCCCAGGAACTGTTTGGTAACCACTCCAGAAAGGTGTTGGAAACACCCAGAAACTCCTGAGACATGCCACGGTTAGCAAATTTACTACTTACTATTTACTATGCAAATTGAGTCCTGGAGTCCCTGGAACAGAAAAAGGCATCACAGCACATCTCTGTCACATTGGAGTCATATTGGCCATGAGATGGTTCAGAAAGGTCTGGGGTCTACTCAAAGCAGATCATGCAATCGGTGCTCATCTTTGATGTATGTGCCTTTCTAAGTCTGCCTGTTTGTTTTGCAAGACTATGAAAACTGCATAGGATTGGGAGGAAACTACAGCAAGAAGTCCAGTCCAGTTCAGCTGCTTTTGTTCATGATGATCGATTTTCCAGGTTCAGCACAGACTTTCTGTTGAGCACCATCATCCCAAGCGGAGCAGGCAATGGTCAGAGTGGGGAAGGAAGGGGCTGTGGTTGTAAGAGGCTGTTCACCATCATGGTCCCAGAGGAGAGTGAGTGAAAATCTGGGAGAAAGGAATCCCCAATACTGGGAGCTGCCAAATTTGGAAGCGGCAAACTCAGCAGAAGAAGTTCCGTTTTCTTTGTCCTCTACTGCATGAGCTCTTCTGATGTTGTGAGGAAGAGAAGAGCAGAGATGCCAAACCTGGGGATTTCTGTTAGGCTTGAGCAAATCTCCTCCATGTCATGTTGTCAGGAGGCAAAGGCCAGGGTCTAAAGGGCACTGACAGGGACATTTTGGGGGTATGTGGGGGGTGTCTCAACACAGAGTTCTGGGGCATGCTGGAGGGCACCAGGCATGTCCCAAGGGGACAGGAGGGAAAAGGAGGCCTGGAAATCCTCTGGGAGCACCTGTGTGCCTAGGACTGAGCTTTCTCCATGCCCCCAGGGACACCCACAGCCTCCCTACCGGGGCAGTGGTCACTGGCCCTGTTGCTGGGGGCATGTTCCATGTCAACAATTACTGGGATCCATTGTTGAGGTCGGGTGCTGTGTCACAGGAGAGCCCTTTGTGACACTCCACTGCTGCCCCGTGGTCAGTGTCCAGCAGGACAGGGAAAGGACAGGACGGGACGGGAACATGGAGGTGGTGAGGAGCCTCTCACACAGGCATTAGTGATTAATGAGCTGCTCTCTTAGATTTGAGAACAAGGGCTGGCTGTCAGAAAAAGGAATTGTAAGAAAAGCACATCATGACTTGATGATATTTGAGACACTCTCATGGAGAAAAGACTCATCAGAAGATCTGGAACCATATGCCTAACCAACTAGGGAGTTCCTGGCTAGGTGTTGACAAGACCAACACATAGAAAGTTGTAGGCATTGTAATGCCAACCATGAAACATGCTCTCAATATCATTGGGAAGTGTTCGGTAAAGAGGCCAGGTTCAGAAGGCACAATGATATCTGCAACCTTCTAACCAAAGAAGCACTGCAAGACAATTGGACAGTGTTTCACAAACGACATATAAGAGATAACACTGGGCTACTTTTTAAAGCAGATGTCCTATTTGTTAAAGAAAATCAGGCATATTTAGTGGATGTAACCATCAGATATGAACAGCACAATAATTCCCTGTAAAAGGGAGCAGATGACAAAGTCAAGAAATATGAACACCTCTACAGTGAGATACAAGAAGTGACCTATGCCACAGATATAAAAATCATTGGATTCCCATAGGAGTGAGGCGAAAGTGGCACTCTGGAAACTCTGTGCTCCTAGAGGCTCTGGGTCTCTCCAAGATGAGGCAGGAAAAACCTCCCAGATCTTAGCATCCAGAATGTTCCTTTCCTCTGCGGAAATCATTCACATGTTTATGAGCAAAGCTTGTCAGGTTGTTTAGTCAGTCCCTGGAGCATGGGCATAGATGGTGGGAATGACACAGTTCTTCCTGATGTAGTGTAGTGCCAATACTACACCACCTTTGAGACAAAATTTTCCGACCTTGACTGCAGTAGATGGACCACCTTAACCCACAATTCAGACACCCAATCCTGATATGACTCAGAGGGATGGTCCGCCTTTATTTAACCTGGAAAAGGACATATGTAGGTATATATGTCCCTTAAATAGCCAAATGCCTCGTCATCTGATTAGTGACAAGTGTGAATGGATGAACGAGATTCCTACTGCCCCTACTTACTATCCAGGCCAACCATAGCCAACAGGCTTGGTGGAATCAGCAGGGAAAGAAGAGCCTATGGAGCTTGCCTTTGGTGTGGCATTGTGAGGAGACATGAGAGGTGTAGAATAAGTGGTAGGCCAGACAAGGCACCGTGCAAGGGTCAGTGAGCTGCGCATGGTCCACCTGAGTGCTAGGGCGCATGCACAGTGCTCACTCCAGACGAGCACCGGGCCCTTCCCATGGACCACCTTGGTTGTGGCAGGTGCCACCCGCCACCCCCTCTTCCCTCACCCCTTGCTGTGGCCGGCACCCCAGCAACATCTGTTGCTTCTGTCATTGTGGTCACCACGTACTCTGACCCTGTCAGTTCCTGCCAGCAGGGCCCTGTGGCATGTGTTGCGTGGCCAGCATGCACACATGGCCACAGATGGCACCAACCAAGCAGTTTGCCCATGGGAGGACCCCTGGGGATCCCCAGGCTGGTGCCTGACTCGGCCAGGGCCTAGCAAATGGCTTAGAATTGGTGCACACCAGGGGAATCTGACTGTAAAATTAAAACAAAGCATCATGAAGGCAGGAGGCAAGTGTTGACACAATGCAATTTGTGCCCAATGCTCTGAATGCCAAAGTGAAGAAATACAATGAAGTATGGGTCACCAGCAGGAGTAACAATGACTCTCTTAAAAGTGGGAGTAGCAATGACTTTCCTAAGATGAGGGCATAGTTGCTAACTGGGCTTAGCTGTGGAAATCACACTTCTTCGTGGCCACAATGGATACCCTTTGTGGTAACTGAGTCAACTTCTGCCCCAGTGTGAAAGAGGGTGAAAATCTGCCCTCGTTATTCTTGGACTCGCCACCCAGTGGTAGTTTCATGATCTTGTTGAAACAAAATTATTGGCACAGTTATTTCACTGTCGCCCAGGGCCTTGCCCATGGGCTTGAGTTGGACATAGTTGGCAGTTTGGCAGAGGGCCAGTTGCTGACTTTTACTGCCCTCACTTGGACATGAACTGTTGTTGTTCCTTCGGTTATTGAAATGGCGCAATCAATGGCTTTGGGATTGATATCGACAGCCACTAAGACTGACCCCCTTGGATTTGAGGGTCAGATGTGCCAAAGTTCCATCTTTACCCTCTGCACCTAGGGAAGAGGGTTTCAATCAGGTACATTTGGAGTTTGTGAACTCCAGGGTTGCTTGTGTGTTTGGAGTCCACCTGGGAGTTGTTTGGGAGGGTTTGGCAGAACTCCCTGAGGCATGAGATCTTGCCTTTTGGGCTGGCTCAGGATGATTCTGAGTGTGCAGTCAGAGGTAGTGAAGAGACTAAAACACCTGAGGCTCTGCCCAGGACCAGTGAGGGCAGAACACTGGTCAGGACTCCTGTTGTGTCCGTCCCTGACAAAAATCCGTCTTGTCCATGCTGTGCTGCCCCATTTACTCGGATGCAGGGGCTGATTGACCATCTTAAGAGGACCCACAGGCAGAAAATCATCATCTTTAAATGCTCGAAATGTGGTAAACAAAATCTTTAATACGACAGTATTGCTTGTCACATCCCATGATGCAAAGAGATGGCGCGTGTGGCTCCAATGGGTGAGTGGGTCTGTGAGGTGTGCCAAGGAGGTTTTTCTACCAAGATTGGCCTGGGCCATCATAAGAGGTTAATGTATCCTCTTGTGAGAAATTTAGAATGGATTGTTGTCTCCCATCCCAAGGACTCATCAGCAAGGTAAGCCCACAAAAAGGTATGGACTGAGGAGGAGGAGGCTCTTTTGGTGCAATTGGTGGAGAGGTTTGCAGGTAGCAGAAATATAAACCAGCTCATTGTGGAGCATATTCCATCTAAGACGGCAAAGCAGATCAGTGATAAGTGGTGCCTTCTGGGGAGAGGTCCCTTGAAGGAAGTTTCTTCCAGACTAGAAGGGGGTGTGGGGAAAGAAAATCACTCCAAGTCCGCTAGATCGCCAAAGGAGAGACAATTGAAGCTCCAGTACTATGATGCCATCAAGACAGGGTTGTCAGTAGGCAGATTCGCCAGGTATCAGGAGGCCTTTGAGAAAATTTTGGATGGGCAAGATCCACAAGTGGTGGTGAATGATGTTTTTGAGGAGTTTCGTGGTAGCCTGAGTGGGCTTAGCCAGAGTACAATGGCAGCCAGGGATGAGAAGCCACAAACCTTCCACAGTCAGAGAGCATATAAAAGAGCTATAAGAAGAGGGAAGTATCTCTGATTTAAGATGCTGTTTCAGTTGCATAGGAGGACGCTGGCACGGATTATTTTGGATAGGATGAAAGCCCCGCAGTGCCAAATACTATCAGGTGTTGTCTATGCTTCATTTAAGTCTAGATGGGAAACAGCTATTGATTTTGGCGACTTTGAAAATTTTCCTCCATGTGTGAGGAAACACCAAAACATTGGTTTTGGACCTCGATTACTGAGAAAGAAATTGAGAAGAATGTGAATGAGATGTGTAAAATCTCCACTCCTGGGCTGGATGGGATTACTTTGGGTCATCTTGTTAAAAAAGACCCTAAGTTTTCCTTGTTGATGGAGATCTTCAACCTCTGGCTAGTTACCGGTTCTGTTCCAGATACACCGTGGGACTGACTGACAGTTTTGATTCTCAAGTCTACCAATGTGGCCAGACATGGTGACATCAGTAACTGGCGACCTATCACCATTGGTTCTACAGTGATTAGGCTGTTCTCCAGGATTGCTACAGCAAGGATGACCTGGGCATGTCCCATTAGCCCCCAACAATGGGGATTATTTGCACTTCTGTTTTATTTGTACAACTCACAGGAAGTTGAAAACCGTGTTGCAATTGAGAGCTAATGTCTACCCCACAAGAGAGTTCCTGGCCAAGTGTAGGCATGATAACTGCATCAGATCTTGCAGACATTGCGGCGCTGATTATGAGACAACAGCCCATACAATTGGGAACTGTCCAATCGTTCAAGGGACCAGGATTAAAAGACATAATTCCATGTCAGACTCTCAGCTGTGAAGCTAAGAGAAAGGATTGGACTGTGTTCTAGGAACCACGTATAAGGGACAATGCAAATGAACTGTGTAAGCCTGATTTGATCTTTGTGAGGGGGAATAAGGCATTAGTGGTTAACATGACAGTGAGATATGAGCACAGTAACTGCTCGTTGAGGAATGGTGCTGAAGAGAAGGCTGAAGAAATATCAGTACCTTCTTACACAGATTCAAGACCTTACAAACACAGCAGATATTGAGTCATGGGTTTTCCCACAGGAGCACGGGGAAAGTGGCATGATAAAAACTCTGAGTTGATATTGGCCCTAGGTCTTTCTAAAATGAGGTTAGGGAAGATTGTTCAGGCCCTACCATCCAGAGGGCTCCTCTCTTCTGTTGATGTTGTACATATGTTTGTGAGCAAAGCTCATTCCATTGTACCTGTTAAATAAAGTATACCTGACTTTGCTGTTGACATCGCTTGTACAGTGGGCAGACATAGAATTAATATGTTGCTTTTGTTCATACTGTGTCACCCACTGTTCATATTTGGGTCCCAAATTCTAATTTGGATTAGGTGGGCAGGCCACCTTTACTTAACCTGGAAAAAACCCATGATTTTATATGTTTATTAAGTAGCCAAATGCTTTTTCATCTAACTAGTGATGCACATGAATGGATGAATTATGACTCTGTAAAGACAGAGAGTTACTAACTGGGCTCAGGTGCAGAGGTCACACCTCCACGTGGTCCCACCAGGTGCTTCTGAGGGTAACACAGTCCTCTGCCCCAGTGTGGGAGCATAGGATGCTCCTGCCCTACCAAGTGGCCAGACCACCACTTGGTAGTACCCAATCTGGTTAAACAAACTCATGCAACTCGTAACTCTCTTGCCAGTGGAGCATGAGACATGAGCCACCAGGCCCTCTAGCCACATGGATGGTGACGCTGGGGAAAAATCTGGCACTGCTTGGGGGCTAGTGCTGCCACGACTCTTGGGACCCCCACCTTGGAATGAGGTATGCCTCGCATATCAGGGCCACTTGGCTGACCTCTGTAGATAGGTCACCTTTACTTAACCCAGAAAAGGTGCATTTCTCTTGACGTGCTCAGAAAATGAGGGCATAGTTGCTAACTAGGCTTAGCTGCAGAAGTCACACCTCCTCGTGGCCACATCACGTTAATTACTTAGTAGTAACAAAGTTGGTTTCCACCCCGGTGTGAGAGAGGGTGTAATAGCTACCCCTCCCTACCACTTGGACCTGTTTCATGATCCTGCTGAAACAAATGGTTGGCACATTTATCCTGCTGTTGCCCAGAACTTTGTCCACGGGCTTAAGTTGGACACAGATAGGAGCTTGGCCCAAGGACCAGCTGCCAACTCCGACTACGCTCACTTGAACTCTCATTTATTGTTTGCCTGATCTTCATGATGGTTCAGTCGATGACTTTGACATGTCAACGGCCACTGAAACTGAGTGTTTACCCCATTAGATCTGAGGGTCAGATTGGCTGATGATGTTCCATCATCCTCCCCTTTGTTGGAAGGAGGGGGGTTCAATCTGGTATGTTTGGAGCTTCTAAACTCCACTTTTGCTCATGAGGTTGGAATCTACCTGGGAAGTGTCTGGGAGGGTCTGACCGTGTTTCCTGAGCCATGTGAGACCTTACCATCCTGGCCTGCTCAGGATAATGAAATTGAGTGTGATCAAAGACATACTGAAGAGTCTAAAACACCTGAGGCTCTCCACAGGACCCATGAGGGTGGGACACCAGTCAGAGCTCCTGCAGTGTTTGTCCACACTGTTCTACTGGTTTGAACCAGATGCTGGGTCTGACTGACCATCTAAATTTATTAAGGGGAAGGCCAACAAGGCTGACATCCTACTGGGAGTCTATTATTGTCCACCTAACAAGGAAGAAGAGGTAGAAAACTTATTCTATAAACAGCTAGAGAATGTTTCAGGACCATCAGTTCCTGTTCTTGTAAGTCACTTCAATTTGCCAGACACCTGCTAGGAACTTAATATGGCAGAAAAAAACCAGACTAGGAAATTTTTAGTGTGTGTGGAGTACTTCTTGTTGCAACTGGTGGGTGAGCCCACCAGGAGAGGGACTAGGTTAGATCTGTAGTTTGCAAATAGAGATGGGCTGGTGAGAGATGCAGTGGTTGGAGGCCGCTTGGGGCACAGTGTTCATGAAATTATAGAATTCTTGATATTTGCTGAAATCAGGGGGAACATCAATAAGACTTTTACACTGGACTTCTGGAGGGCAGACTTTGGCCTATTTAGAAGACTTATTCAGAGATTTCCTTGGGAAGCAGCCCTTAAGAACAAAGGAGTTCAGGAAAGATGGGTGTGCTTCAAAACAGAGATCTTGAAGGCACAGGAGCAGACTGTCCGTGTGCCCAAAGATGAGTCAATGAAGCAAACTTCCAGTCTGCATGGGCAAGGAGGTTTGGGAGGAACTTAGGAATAAAAAAGAGGACATATTATCTTTGGAAGGAGGGTCAGGTCTCTCAGGAAGTATTTAAGGAGACTGCTAAAGCATGTAGGAAAAAAATTTAGGGAGACCAAAGCTCAGTTTGAACTTAAAGTGACGACTTCCATTAAAGATAATAAAAAATGTTTTTACAAATATATTAATGGTAAAAGGAAGGGTAAGAGAAACTTATATTCTTTATTAGATGTGGGAGGGAACTTAGTCACTGCAGATAAGGAGAAGTCAGAGGTGCTTAATGCCTTCTATGCCTCAGTTTTTAGTGGGAACACACCTTGCCTTCAGGACAGCTGTCCTCTTGAGTTGGTTGATGGTGTCAGGGAGCAGAATGGTTCCCCTGTCATCCAAGAGGAGGCAGTAAGAGAATTGCTGAGCTTCTAGAATATTCATAAATCCATGGGACCAGATGGGATCTATCCCACAGTGATGAGAGAACTGGCAGAAGAGCTTGCGAAGCCACTCTCCATTATTTACCAACAGTCCTGGCTCACTGGTAAGGTTCCACATGACTGGAAGCTGGCTAATGTGACACCCATTCAGAGCAAGGGTAGGAAAAGAGGATCCTGATAATTATAGACCAGTCAGCCTGACATCAGTACCAGGTAAGGTTATGGAGCATTTCACACTAAGAGTCATCATACAGAACTTACAGGATGGCCAGGGTATCAGACCCAGCCAGCACAGGTTTAGGAGGGGTAAATCGTGTTTGACCAACCTGGTCTCCTTTTATGAACAAGTGACCTGCCTGATGGATGCAGGAAAAGCTGTGGATATTGTGTATCTGGACTCTAGCAAGGCCTTTGGCACTGTCTCCCTCAGCACACTCCTGGAAAGGCTGGAAGCCCATGGCTTGGACAGGAGCACTCTGTGCTGAGTTCAGAACTGGCTGGGTGGCCTGGCCCAGAGAGTGATGATGAATGGTGCTGCATCCAGCTGGCAGCCAGTCACCAGTAGTGTCCCTCAGGGGTTTGTACTGGGACCAGTTCTGTTCAATATCTTTATTGATGACATGGATGAGGGTGCTAAGTGTACCATTAGTCAGTTTGTAGATGACACTAAGAGGGGAGTGTGTGTCAAGCTATTGGAAGTTAGGAGGGCTCTGCAGAGACCTGGAATGGTTGGATGGATGGGCAGAGTCCAAGAAGGTGATGTTTAACCAGTCCAAGTGCCAAGTCCTGCATTTTGGCCACAATAACGCCCTGCAACACTATAGGCTGGGGACGGTGTGGCTGGACAGTGCCCAGACAGAAAGTGACCTTGGGGTACTGGTCAACAGCCAGCTGAACATGAGCCAGCAGAGTGCCCTGGTCGCCAAGAAGGTCAAGAAGGCATCCTGACCTGTATCAGGAATAGCGTGGCCAGCAGGAGCAGGGAGGTCATTCAGCCCATGTACTTGGCTCTGGTGAGGCTGCACCTTGAGTGCTGTGTCCAGTTCTGGCCCCTCAGTTTAGGAAGGATGTTGAGATGCTTGAGCACATCCAGAAGAGGGCAACTAGGTTAGTGAGGGGTTTGAAACACAAACCCTGTGAAGAATGACTGAGGGAACTGGGCTTGTTTAGCCTGGAGAAAAGGAGATGCAGGAGTGACCTTACCACTCTCACCAGCTTCCTGAAAGATGGTTGTAGTCAGGTGGTGCTTTGTCTTTTTCTCCAGGCAGCAACTGACACAACTAGAGGATACTGTCTCAAGCTGCACCAAAGGAAATATAGGTTTGGTATAATGAAAAGGTTTTTAATGGAAAGAGTGATGAAGTACTGGAATTGTCGGCCCAGGGAGATGGTGGAGTCAACATCCCTGGATGCACTGCAAAAATGACTGGATATGGCACTCAGTGCCATGGTTTATTTGAGGTGTCAGGGCATGGGTTGGACTCAATTATCTTGAAGGTCTCTTCCAACCTAGTGATTCTGTAATGTGCTTTACTGTGCAGCCTGGAACAATGTCTTGTCCTGGAGTCTTTGGCAGAAGGTGGCTGGGGATACTCGAGGCCAACCACTGGGATTCTGGAGTCGAAGTTACCAAGGGTCCAAAGCCAACTACACTCCCACAGAGAAGGAAATCCTGGTTGCCTGTGAAGGAGTTCAAGCCACCTCAGAGGTGACTGGCATGGAAGCAGAGCTCCTCCTGGCACCCCAACTACTGGTGTTGGGGTGGATTTTTAAAGGAAAGGTTCCCACTACCCATCATGCCACTAGTGCTACATGGAGCAAATGGATTGCCCTCATCACACAGGATTCCCGTATTGGAAACCTGAATCGCCCTGGGATTCTGGAAATAATTACAAACTGGCAGGAAGGTGAATACTTTAGTCTCACTGTCAAAGAGGAACGAGTGACACGTGCTGAAGAAGCTCCAGCATACAACCAACTACCAGCAGAACCACAACACACTCTTTTCACTGACAGTTCCTGTCGCATTGTAGGGATGAAACAAAAGTGAAAAGCAGCTGAATAGAGCCCCACACATCAGGTTGCCCAAGCTACCAAAGGAGAAGGTGGATCAAATCAACTTGCTGAACTCAAGGCCATTCAGCTGACCCTGGACATTGCTGAATAAGAGAAGTGGGCAAAGCTCTACCTTTATACCAATTCACGGATGGTAGCCAATGCTCTGTAGGGCTGGCTGGAAAGGTGGGAAAAGGCCAGCAGGCAGCACAGAGGAAAGCCAATCTGGGCTGCTGATGAGTGGAAGACATTGCCACTCAGGTGGGGAAACTACCTGTGAAAGTCTGTGATGTAGATCCCCATGGCCCCAAGAGTCGGGCTGGTGAGGAACACCAAAACAATGAGCAGATAGGTAAGGCTGCAAAGATAGAGGTGTCAAAGACAGACTTAGATTGGCAACATAAGTGGGAGCTGTTCCTAGCTTGATGGGCCCATGATGCCTCAGGTCATCAGGGCAGAAATGCCGCCTATAAGTGGGCACGAGACCAAGGGGTGGATCTAACCATGGAGAGTATTTTGCAGGTGTCAGGGTTTGACACTGGAGCAATGCTAGTGCTTTTATGAAAATACATTTTCTTTGGTGTTTACTGTGAGATGTGATTAGAAATTGAGCAAAGCAGGCTCTAACATAGGAATAAAGAAGAAAAAACTTTATTAACTTACAACTATATATAAAGAGAAATACAGAACTTGGAATGAAAACTTTCTAAAAACATTCTTCCTCCCCCCTACTAAATTTTTAATACATCTACTTTTTAGATCATTAACTCTTAGTCTATCACTGCTCTTTATATAATCAATTCTCAGTTCATCAAGGAGAGAGGAGTCTCTCTTGTGCCATAGGCTTCCCCAGGAAACATAGTTGAAACTTCTTGTGTTTCTATGTCACACGTAGCACTGCTTGGAGATCATTTGCTATAGTGACATCCTCTTACTACTGGGCAGAATCAGCTTGATTGATGGACCCTTGGGGTCCATCTCTTACTACCGCACATGGACTAGAGCTGCTTCTAGGGTTTTCTTTTTAAGGATACTTTGCTTAGTTCTAAAAAAAAGCACAGACTCTCACTTTTGGGACACCTGTCTCCCCTAAATTCACCCCCTGGGTCCGAGGGGTTTGGAGACCAGAGATTTTCTTCTTCTTCTTTGAAGACGAAGGGCACTACTACTACATTTTTCACTTGTCGTTTCTGTTTACGTACTCTTTCACATAACATCACTGCACTTTCTTGGCTCTAAGCTATTGCCTCCCCCTAAATGCAGTCTCTGTGTTACAGGAAAAAAAATGTTTCTGTTTATGGCTATACAAGAAAAGTCTAGCTAAAGGCTACTCTATTATTTCTGCTTACTCAAGTTTCTTCTCAACTTCTTATGTAGCTTATTTTTTCTTATTTCTTCTCTATCTTTCTTTTCATTTAACTTCAGGAGGATTAGCATTTGTAAGGTTTTTATCATCTAAGAAAAGGGTTAAAAAATTTCAGGCTCTGCCTGTCTAGAATTCTTACGCTGCCCTACCGGGCACTTTCTCTCCACACTCCCCCCTTTCTCTTTCTTGGCCACTCGTGCTATAAAATTTCAAGGTGGCACAGGCACAGGAACCAGCTCTCAATCTCTCTCCTGGGGCAGGGGGAGGGGGGTGGTTGCCCAAAGTCTCTCAGGGTTCTTCTACTCTTCTATCATGCAGGGACTTTAACTTTTTTCTCTGTCTAGGGCCCCGGTTCACCTCACCCGGCTGCATGGCTTCCCCTCCCCCGGGGCAGGGGAGGTCTGAGCTCTTCACTGACCAGAACTAAAGAGAAAGTTTTCTTGGGAGTTCTTTGCTTTTAACCTCCTGTGTTCTCAGAGGTGTATCTACGTCTTTAGTGGCTACACCGGGTGCTAGTATTCAAATCTGAGCACCTATTGGTTTAACTACAGCATCTCAAAAAACTCACTTCCTCTCAAACCAGGACAGCAGGTTATCCACAACTGTGAGATGTGCTGAGATCAAGCAGGGCAAGTGAGTGCAGCCTCTATGGTATAGTAGCGATGGTTCAAAGTATGGGGAGGCCTGGCAAATTGACTACATCACACTGCCTTAGACATGCCAAGGCAAGCGCTATGTGCTGACCATGGTAGAAGCCACCACTGGATGGTTAGAGACCTACCCTGTGTCTCATGCTACTGACTGGAACACCATATTAGGCCTGGAAAAGCAAATCTTGTGGAGACATGGTACCCCTGAGAGAACTGAGTTGGACAACAGGACCCATTTCAAGAATTGTCTTGTAAACACCTGGGCCGTAGAACATGTTATTGAATGGATATATCATATTTCCTATCATGCACCAACTGCCAGGAAAGTTGAATAGTGCACTGGGGATACTCAAGGCCAACAACTGGGATTCTGGAGCCGAAGTTACAGAGGATCTGAAGCCAACTACACTTCCATAGAGAAGGAAATCTTGGCCACATATGAAGGAGTTCAAGCTGCCTTGGAGGTGACTGGCACAGAAACACAACTCCTCCTGGAACTCCTTCTGGTACTTAAGACTACCCTGAATGCATTTGGCAGGGAACCTTCAGAAATTGGGAAATGAACTTAGCAAAAGCCACCTGGATGGTCAGCACCCGAGGGTCCATCAATCAAGCTGATTCTGCCCAGTCTGAACATTCACACACAGTGGATGGAGATAAAGTCCCTGTGGTGCATATGAAAGGTATTTTAGGAAAGACTGTTTGGATTAGTCCCACCTCAGGCAAAGACAAATCCATCCATGGGATATTTTTTGCTCAAGGACCTGGTTACACTTGGTGAGTAATGCAGAAAGATGGAGAAGCCCATTGTGTACCACAGGGAAACCTACTCCTAAGTGAGAACTGTTTGTAGGGTTTCATTGTGATGCAGACAGACATAGAATAAGGGGTGGATAATGTCCTGGATTGCAAGATAAGTGTCTATCCTATTTGCCATCTGTTAGAGGTGTGACAGTTATCTTCTGTTAATTAGGCATGTTTCTTTATCTCTTCCACAAACCCATCCTCCCTCTGGAAATATCTCCTGTTAATGGGCCATTGACTCTCACTGCATGACTGATAAAAATTACATCATCCCACTGGGAGATGCTCCGCCCAGGGGGAGGAGCCAAGCATTCCTTCCTGAATATAATCTGAGATTTTGGGACACCAGGGCAGCCTTCTTCACTGGATTCCCAGAGGAGGAGCAGTCTTCTCCACTAGATTTCTGCAGGAAAATCAGGTCCAGCTACACCACCAGTGGACCATGAGAGGAAAACTACACCCTTCTACAGGATCACTGCTTCAACAGAACCACACATGTCACTGCAGGAGGACTGCACCAGCTTTTAATAGGACTGCTACCAACACTCTGACCCACAGGATGTCAGGTTGTATTCTGACTCTTTCAGTGTTGTTTTGTATTACTGCATTTTTTTTTTCCTAATAAAGGACTGTTATTCCATATCTTTGCCTGAGAGCCCCTTAATTTCAAAATTATAACAATTCGGAGGTAGGGGATTTACATTTTCCATTTCAGGGGAGGCTCCTGCCTTCCTTGGCAGACACCTGTCTTTTCAAACCAAGACACAGGCCTTGGCAGCTGTGGACACCGCCACCGCCTCCTTCACCACCCCAAGAGGAGAGCCAGGGGCCAGGGCCTTTTACAAGGAGGGCGGAGAGGGAACCTCCCATAGAGGGAGTGGTGCGTCCTCTGTTCTCAGTCCTCTGAGTTACTCCAGTGACCCCGAAGGCCAGGGAGCTGCCTCAGGAGATGACATAATCGAAGATGGCAGACACACAGCCCAGGAGCTGTGTCAGAGTAGGTCCTGTGTGATATTTTCTAGGACAGGGACCAGCCAAGCTAGACCACTGGTTGCAACAGAGTCAGACAGCTCTTGCTCAAACTACTCTGAGGACGAAGAAAAGGATGATGAAATGGATGAGATTATTGCTGCCCCAAACAGGCGAAGGAGGGGAAAAATAGCAAGACAAGCTATCAGAGAATGTAGCCCAATTGCCCACCGTACTAGATGAAAAAGGAAAAAAGAAAGAGAACCAGTTTTGCAAGTCCCATTATGACAAGCGGCTGGCAATCAGGGGCTGATATATGTGAATACTCCCATACTCCCATATAGAGTTAGAGCAGTGGAAAACTACTGTGGGAAATAAAAAGAGGACCCAGATAAAGTGGCAAAATTAGTAGAATGGACTATTAACTCACAAAATCCTGACTACGCTGATCTGAACTCTGTGTTAGACACATTACTTGATCCCAATTAGAGACGAATGGTCAATAAAGCCATCACAACACCTGTGGAGGGGACCATAGCCAGTGGACTGCTTCAAGGTACTGTCACTCAGATATTCCCCCTTGAGAATCCTGGCTGGGATCCAAACATACCAGAACATATGGCAAGGTTAAAACAATACCAAAGCCTTGTGGTATATGGGTTGAAACATGGTGTCCCTAAAGGTATAAATTCATCAAAGCTTTATGAAGTGATACAAAATTATGATGACTCACCCACTGATTTTTTAAACAGGTTAAGAAAAGCTGCCATCAAATATACTGATCTAGATCCTGAATCAGCTGATGGTAAAGGACACCTGGTTTTGTTGTTTATGGGTTAGGCTTCAAATGATATAAGAATGTTCCAGATTGCAAGGCAAGATGTATTCTATTATGATCTGTATGGCAGTTGTCTTTTGCCAAGTGGGCAGTTTTCCTTATCTCTTTCACAATCACTCCTCCCTCAGGAGGGGACATCTGATAACAGGGTATTGCATGTCGCTGCATGACTGATAAGAACTATAGCATCCCATTGTGAGATGCTCCCCCCAGAAGGAGGAGCCAAGCATTGCTACCCACATATAATCTGGAGATTCTGGAATATCAGCACGGCTTCTCCACTGGATTTCCCAGAGGAGCAGCAACTGCTTTTTCTTCCACTGGATCTTCAGAGGAAGACTACACCCTTTTTCTACAGGATCCCTGCTCCAGCAGAACCACAGCTGACACTTCAGGAGGGACTGCAACCACCATTTCCAATTGGACTGCCACCAACACCCTGACCAACAGGCTGTCAGGTTGAGTTCTGACTCTGTCAGTGTTGTTCTAGTGTACTGAATTGTTTATTTTATCCTTTTATTTTCTTCCCTATTAAAGAACTGCTATTTCCTGCTCCCATATTTTTTGCCTGAGAGCCCCTTAATTTAAAATTTATAGCAATTCGGAGGGATGGGGAGGGTTTGCATTCTCCATTTCCTGCCTTCCTTAGCAGACTCCTGTCTTTCCAAACCAAGACAAAGAAGAAAGCTGTAAAAGACAGAGAGTGTTCGAGATATGGATAACCTGCTAGAGGTTGCCTGGAAGGTGTTTTGAGATAGGGGTCCAACTGAAAGAGTTAAATCCCTACCTGGTAAGAAGACAACTCAGGAAAAGTCATCCAAGAAAACTTCCCCTACACAGAAGAACCAGTGTGCATACTGTAAAAAATGGGGGCATTGGAAAAAGGACTCTCCAGTGTTAAAAGTAAAACCATCAATCCCCCAAGTCCCAGTTGTACAAACCTCTAGCAGCTCAGGGTCTGAGTTATGGGATCTGAGGGCTACCCCCCCCAGGAGAACCCTTGGTTATAGCTAAATTGGGGAAAGATGACATTGAGTTTTTGTAGACACTGGAGCAGCATATTCTGTGTTAAAAATCTTAGAAGGGAAACTGAGTCACAATACTGTACATATTGTTGGGGCAACCAGGGTAAGCAAAACATGACCTTTCTTCCAACCTTTAAAATTTGAACTGGGGAAGCATTGGGTTACCCATCAATTCCTCTATATGCCTTACTCCTCTAAACCATTGCTGGAGAGTGACTTGCTGAAAAAACTGGAAGCAGTAGTTAAATTTTAAAAAAGGGAAGGGTGTACAAGTTGTAACTCCTGAATCTACATTTGTCCAAGTTGCTGCATGTTTTATACAGGAAAAATCCCTGCTGAAGTTGAAATGTGGTAAATCCAATAGTGTGGGCCAGTGAAATCCTAGGAAGATCCAAATGAGCAGAACCAGTGAGTATTACACTCAAACCAGGAACTATAGCAGTAAGGCAAAAAAAAAAAAAAAAATACCCTTTGAAAGTACAGATCCATAAGGAGCTGGCATCTTTAATTGAAGAATTGCTACAAGATGGTTTATTAGTACAATGTGGGTCCAAATTCAACACCGTCATATTAGCTATTAAAAATGCAGATGGTAAGAATTATAGATTAGTACAAGATTTAAGAGCAATTAACAAAATTACACAAGACATACAGCCAGTGGTAGCCAATCCCTACAGCCTTTTGACCACATTGACAGATGAAATAGGGTGGTTTATTGCTGTAGACCTGAAAGATTCCTTTTTCTCCATTCCAGTGCATGAAGACAGCCAAGAGGTTTTTGCTTTTGGGTGGGAAAATCCCAAGACAGGGAGAAAAAGTCAATTTACATGGGCAGTTTTACCACAAGGGTTCAAAACCAGCCCCACAATACTTGTAAATAAACTAGCAAAGGAATTAGCAGACTGGAGAAGACAGGAACGAGAAGGAGTTGCTCTTAAGTACATGGACGACATCCTGATTGCAGCCAGAACCAGAGACGACTGTGTACAACTTGCCATAAGTTTATTAAACTTCTTAGGACTGGGTGGATAGAGAGTTTCTAAAGACAAAGCACAGATTTCTAAGGAAGAAGTAGTTTACCGGGGGCTTGAGATCTTCCATGGACACTAACACTCAGCAAAGAACGGAAAGAAGCCATCTGTTGACTCTCAGAGCCCCATACCATGAGAGGGATGCAAGCTTTCCTGGGAATGGTAGGGTGGTGTCGATTGTGGATAGCAAATTATGGACTGCTGGTAAAACCCCTACATGGAGCATAAAAAGCAGCTAAGAGAGGAATTATCATATGGACTGAAAACACCAGAGCAGCTTTTAAACAGCTGAAATACTCTCTGATGTCGGCTCCAGCACTGGGACTGCCAGACTTAACTAAACTGTTGAACTTTTTACATATGAGAGACTGAATAGGACTTTGGGGGTACTAGCACGGCGCCTCGGTAACCAACAGAGGGCTGTGACTACTTTTCCAAAAAGCTAGACAGTGTAGCCAAGGCTGGCCAGAGTACCTGAAGGCTGTGGTGGCCACTGTCATCGTGATCCAGGAAGCTTGAAAACTCAGCCCAGGGTGACACATTGTAGTGTATGTACCCCATGCAGTAACAGTTGTACTTGAACAAAAGTGGGGGGCGTTGGTTATCTGGTAACCAGATGCTTAAATACCAATCACTGTTATTAGAGCAGGATGATGCTGCCTTGAAAACCACTTCTGTTGTTAACCCTACCATGTTTCTGTCCTTCACTTTAATTGATCGTAAGCCTGAACATGATTGTTTACAGACTATCGAAGAAGTCTATTCCAGCCAATCAGACCTAAAAGACATGCCCCTGGAGAATCCAGACTGGGAAGTTTTTACAGATGGGAGCGTCTTCATGAAAAATGGCAAAAGGATGACAGGCTATGAAGTGACTACACAGAACAAGGGCATCGAGGCAAAGGCCCTGCCAGCAGATGTATCATCACAGAAAGCTGAACTGATTACACTGACAAGAGCACTAGGTCTGAGCAAAGAAAAGAAGGTAAATGTATGGACTGACTCTAAATATGCATTTAGTGTTGTCTGTGCCCATGGAGCCATCTGGAACAAAAGAGGATTTCTGAATGGTCAAAGTAATCAAATCAAACATGCTGAACAAATTAAGAAACCTACAGAGGTAGCTATCATGGTCACCAAATGGTATAAAGGTCACCAAAATAGTAGTCACCAAAATAGTAAAGGTCTCCAAAAAGGGAAAACCACTCCAGAACTGGGAAATCCCTTTGTTGATAAAGCAGCAAGAGGGATTGCAGAAAAACAGAGTCTTACAGTAATTCCACAAAAAGAGATTGAATTGTCAGGGTTCACCCCAAAATATGACCAAAGAGGCCACAAACTAGTTAAGTTCCCTAAAGGTGAGATCACAGAGAGTGGATGGGCTGTCACACCAGCAAATCAGGTTGTAGTCCCACCCCTGATCCTTTGGGAGCTAGCCCAGAGGGCACATGAAAATACACATTTTGAGGTTGAAAATCTTCTGAAACATCTGAAAAAGGTAGTAATAGGAAAGGAAATTACTGATATACAATCAGTAGTGAGCAAATGTGAAATCTGGTATAAAAACAAACCTGATATGAGGAAAGGAGTTGTGTTAGGAGTAACAAAAGCAGAGGATCTTCTGGAGATTACTGGCAGATAGGTTTTGCAGAGTTACCATGCAAGGAATGATACTGGTCCATACTGGTATTAGCTGACACCTTCAGTGGATGGCCAGAGGTTTGCCCCTGTCACACTAAGGCAACCAAGGAAGTGGTGAAAGTTTTGCTCAATCATATAATTCTGAGGTTCAGAGTTCCCTTGGGAATGTTATCAGGTAGGGGACCTCACTTTGTTACAACAGTGGTTAAGGAAGTTAGCTGGATTTTGGGAATTTCTTGGGATCTGCATACACCTTATAGACCCCAAGAGAGAGGTGTTGGAATCCTTAAAATTTGAGGGTTTTGGGAAAGTTTGAAAAAGACAGGCCCCAGTGACAGTAAGGACAGTGAGATGCCAAGGCAGCAGAAAATTTAGTAATGCAGACGTGAGAAATAGAACAATAGGACTATGCAATTTGCTGCTTTAGGTTGCAACAAGTTTACTTAATGTATATCTTTAGAAGGTTAAAAATTAATAGAGCTCTGTGCCTTGTCTCTTATGAACAAGCTATTGTGTTTGAAAATAGGCTGCTATTGTTTTAACCAAAGCTACGTGTTCTTCAAGTGATTGGATAGAAGTATTGTCAATATGCTTGTGCTCTATGTGTGATTGGCTGAAACGCAGATAGAAATGGCTTTATGATATGTGCCCTGGCATTAATATTTACATTTCATGAACGGGAAAAGACACTCCAAAAATCAGCGCAAGAGCGATTTATTTCTGCATCAGTCTCAAAACATTGTTACGACAATGGAGACAATTGATGCAGC
This sequence comes from Geothlypis trichas, assembly GCA_009764595.1. NCBI lineage: Eukaryota > Metazoa > Chordata > Aves > Passeriformes > Parulidae > Geothlypis > Geothlypis trichas. The sequence goes on from WSPJ01000051.1 coordinate 113,509, forward strand.
CAGCTCACTGATTCAAACAGAATGCCAAAGAAACGTAATGTTACAGCATATCATAAAGCTATTTCCATCTGCGTTTCAGCCAATCACATATAGAGCACAGGCATATACTTCTATCCAATCACTTAAAGTACCTGTAGCTTTGGTTAAAACAATAGTGGCTTATTTTCAAACCCAATAGCTCAATTGTTCATAAGAGACAAGGCACAGAGCTCTATTCATTTTTAACCTTCTAAAGATATACATTAAGTAATCTTAATGTTGCAACCTAAAGGAGCAAATCACATAGGCCTATTGTTCTATTTCTCACGTCTTCATTACTAATTTTTCTGCTGCTTTAACATCTCACTGTCCTTGCTGTCACTGGAGCCTGTCTTTTTTCAAACTTTTCTAAAACCCTCTAATTTTAAGGATTCTGGCAATATGCTGTAACGTTACATTTCTTTGGCATTCTGTTTGAATCAGTGAGCTGGTTGCGTCTCTTGTCTCCATTGTCATAACAATGTGTTGAGACTGATGCTGAAAAAAAACGCTCGACACTGATTTTGGATGTCCCGTCCTGTTCGCATCTGTATATAAGCTGCCAGAGGCAAGAGGTAAAGTCGAACGTATGAATGGGACTCTCAAAACAAAAATTAGCAAAATTTGTCAGGAAACATCCCTGAGATGGGTTCAGGCCTTGCCTATAGCTTTACTAAGAATTTGCATTTAACCGAGGCGAAGGGATAACATCAGTCCCTCTGAAATACTGTGTGGCAGGCCATATCAGATTCCACATATTCCGGGTGAAATTCACATGAAGGTAAAACTTGATTTGCAGGATTATCTAATGGCTTTAGGTTCCACTTTGGAGAAGCTCCAGAATTACATCATGCTGTCCAGACCCGTGGCACTGGACACACCTGCACATCCCTTCCAACTTGGGGACTGGGTCTATGTTAAGTGGTGGGACAGTGATCCTCCACAAGCCAAGTGGAGAGGAGCATTCCAAGGTCTGCTGACCACCCTCACTTCAGTCAAAGTCACTGGCAAAGGACCCTGGATACACTACTCCAGAGTTAAGAAAGCTTCTGCTCCTGAAACAACTGTAAAGATGGAGACTAATGCAGATGAAAACCTGGTTTAAATTATTCCTTTACTGTGCCCAAAGAACTGTTCACAATAATCATTGTTCTTCTTTTCAGGATAACTGACTGTACAAGACATTACTGTTGTTAGACACTTACTGTTAGATATTTATCTGCTTATTATTAGATGTTTCTAATAAACATTGGGTTGGGTTTGGGATTTGGATTTGTTTATTATTGTTAGATACTCATCTGTTATTAAATACCTATTATTAGCAAATATTTAAAGTAGAGACTCAACAATGTAAAGGCCTTGTCAAGCCTCTAAAGGAGGGAAATGATGCCTCAGGTTTTAGCTTTTATATTTTTCAGATTCTGTTCTGCTTTACTGTGTAAGTCGCGGCTTCATAGTAGGGAATAGTAAGCTCTCTTCACAAAAGAGGGAGACAAAACAATTCCTTCTCTAGCAGGGGGCCAAGGACAAATGATCCAGATCTCAGGCCCAAGAGCATAAACAACGGTGGACCGAAGAGAGAAAACAAGAAGGATGGGATTTCATGGGCTAAAGTTGTAATTGGACAATCAGCTCCAATATGCTAATGGAATAACACTTATAAATGTGTGAGACCCTGCGACCAGTCGTCTGTTATTGTGGCCATTTTGGGTTGTGGTGCCCAGAGTGGATACATTGAGGCCTCTTAATAAATACCTACTTTATTCTTTAGCTTCGCCCAGTCTCTGTTCTAGGTCAGCCTTCACAAAGCATCAGATGGACGTGGAGCAGCTCTTGACCCTACGGATGAACCTGGAGCACTTCCTGACCCCATGGAAGCTCATGGAGCAGTTCCTGACCCAATGAATGGACCTGGAGTCCCGTTCCCACACACGGACACCAAGCTCTGCTGAGAGTTTATTGATCATTCCGGGGGCATTCCCAGGGGTTCGGGGTGGGGTCCTCCAGGGACGGCGATCACCTCCTGCCACTGGAGGGGTTGGCACACGAGTGTCACCAGCAGTCCCGATCCTACAGCCAGAGCCAAAACCGTGACCTGGAGGGGTTCTTGACCCCATGGATGGTCCTTGAGCAATTCCTGACTCCATGGAAGGACCTGGAGCAGTTTCTGACCCCATGGATGGACCAGCTCCAGGACTTGGAGCAGTTCCTGGCCCCATGGAGCCTCCCAAGAGCAGTCGGATGATGCTGCCCCAAGAGGTGGGGTCAGGGTGGTACTAGGGGAGACTGGGAGGCACTGGGGTGTACTGGGGCACACTGGGGTGACCCCAAGGATGGTGGCCATGCCAGGGGAGAGTCCAGGTGCCGCAGAACTCAGGGCACTCACCTCAGATCTCCTCGCTCGAGAGGCTCTCACTGTCCCCTGCGGAGAGACCCCGAGATGTCACCAGGGTGTCCCCAGTCCCAGTAAGATAAGGTGTTCCCCCTCCCAGTAAGGTGTCCCCACTCCAGAAAGGTGTCCCCAGTCCCAGTAAGGTGCCCCCAGTCCCAGTAAGGGATGGGAGGGTTGGGGTGAAGGGAGGCCCTCAGAGATGGGGAAATGGGGAACTGAGGACCCCAAGGCAGTGGGATGGGGGTGATGAAGGCCTGGTGCTGTGGGGGGGGAGGAGGAGGAGGAGGAGAGAATTCCAGTGTGGGGGAACACGGGCCTGAAACTTGGGGTGGACAGGGACAGGAGAAAATGGCACAGGGGACAAAATCCCAAAATCTGAGGGTTGTAGGACGGGCTTTGGGAGTAGGGGGACAAGGAAGGGTATTTGGGTTGGGTTTGTGATTCAGGTTTGGATTTGGGATTTGGGTTTTGGAATTCGGGTTTGTGATTTGGGAAGGGGATTCAGGTTTGGGTTTGGGATTTGGTTTGGGAAGGGGGTTGGGGTTTGGGCTTGGGATTTGGTTTGAGAAAGGGGTTTGGGTTTAGGATTTGGGTTGGGATTTGGATTTGGGATTTGGGAAGGGGATTTGGGTTTGGGATTGGGATTTGGGGTTTAGGTTTGGGAAGGGGGTTTGGGTTTGGGGTGTGGGATTTGGGTTTGAGATTTGGATTTGGGGTTGGGATTTGGGTTTGGGATTTGGGTTTGGGGTTGGGATTTTGCTTTGGGATTTGGGGTTGGGTTTGGGATTTGGATTTGGGATTTGGGTTTGGGATTGGGATTTGGGGTTGGGACTTGGGTTTGGGATTTGGGAAGGGGGTTGGGATTTTGCATTCGGATTTGAGTTTGGGATTTGGGAAGGGGATTGGGTTTGGGGTGTGGGATTTTTCTTTGGTAAGGGGTTTGGGACTTGGGTTTGGGATAGGGGACTTGGGTTTGGGATTGGGATTTGGGAAGGGGATTTGGGTTTGGGTTTGGGATTTGGCTTTGGTAAGGGGTTTGGGATTTGTGTTTGGGATTTTACTTTCAGATTTGGGTTTGGTAAGGGATTTGGGATTTGGGTTTGGGATTTTGTTTTGGGATTTGGGTTTGGGATTTGAGGACATCCCACAGATGAGCAATAGGAATGGGCAAGGTGAGAAAGAGGGCAGGGAATGGATGGGAAACAATGCACTGTGGGGGTTACTGGGGGGCACTGGGATAACTGGGAGTACAATGGAGGCCCTCTGGGAAGCACTGGGATTTACTGGGGTGTACTGCGATTTACTGGGATGGGTGGGAATAAAATGAGGGGGAATCCCTGAGAAGTACTAGGATTTACTGAGGTATACTGAGGTGTACTGGGATTTACTGGGGTGTACTGGGATTTAGGGGTGCAATGGGATGGGTGGTAGCCCTCAGAGGGGAAGTGTGGCCCCACAATTCCCAATTCTCACCTTGCTCTTCCCGACTGTGGCTTCTCCCTGCAGAGGGATGGTGACACATCACTGCAGTGTCCCCAGCCCCAGTAAGGGATGGGCCGGACAAACTGTTTCCCAGTTCCTACACTTCCCCCAAAAACTTGTTCTCAGTTCCCCCAAAACTGCAGAACGTACCACGAGGATGGAACAACCTGCCACGTCCATGGTGCCCTGGGGAAGGGGAGCAGAGGGACCTAAGGGTTGGACCTTATGGGGCAAAAAGGGTCCCCAAAGCCCCCATCCCATGGCTGGAAAATCCCAGGAAGGCAAATCCCAAAGATTCTGACCCAAAGGAAAATCACAGAAAGGACAATCCCTAAAAGGAAAATCACAGATATTCTGACCCAAAAGAAAATCCTAGAACGGAAAATCCCAAAGATTCTGACCCAAAGGAAAATCCTAGATAACCCAACCCAAAGGATCTCCAGCTCACCATGGTCATGGAACCCTCCACCGGAGCCAAAGTCATGGTGGCAAACCCAGCCCCGTCTCGCATCCAGGGTACATCGTCTCCCAGGCCAAGCATCTGCTGGGGGGCACAGCAGGATGGAGAAGAGCAGGGCCACGCTGAGCACAGCCACCTTCATCTTCCTCTGGCTCTGGGCAGCACTGCCTGGGGCTGCAGCAGGTGAGGAGCACCTTTATCCCTGCCGGGACTCCTCCCTGCACCCTCCCTGCCAGCCCCCAGGCCAAAGCCCGGCTTGGCACAGCCCCCAGCCCTGGCCACAAGCCCAGCCCTGGCACAGAGTCCATCCCACCCCACGGATCCAGCCCCCTTGCCTGGCATCCCTCCAGCTTTCCTGCGTGGGGCAGCTGCTGCTGGAAGGGCCCAGGCACCTGGTAGGCCAAGGGGGACAGGCAGGGAGCCAAAGGCACCTGGGGACCGTATGGGGACAACCCCCAATCCAACACAATCCATTCTCCAACAGCCCCCAGTGCCAGATCCCCCATCTCCCGCTGCCCCTCCCCTACCAGAGCTTCCCTTGAAGGACAGCCCAGAGCTGAGCCTGGACCCAAACCCTGCGGGGCTGAGCAGAATTGTCCCTGTTCCCATTCCAATTTCACGCGGAAACTGGGGCTGGACTAACCCCACTTCTTGGGACACCAGCACCCCGGAATCAGGAGAATGGGGAGGGGGGAGGTCAGTGTGTGACTGTCCCATGAGGGCACCTTGGTGACTGGCATCTCCAGGCTCTGGAGGCACTGGGAGGCACTGGGGAATGGTGGTCCTGGGACAACAGGGCTGGGCTTGGGGCAGTGCTGGGGTGGTCAAGGTGCGCAGCTCCAGCCCATTCTGTTCCCCAAACTGCTGCAGGCTCCTGGGGGAAGATCTCCTGCCTGGCCCCACTGTCCCACCCAGGACCACTGTGTCCTGCTAGATCCCCCCAATCCTGCTGGGTCACCCCAATCCTGCTGGATCCCCCAAGTCCAATCCTGCTGGATCTCCCCCAATCCTGCGTGGTCACCCCAACCCTGGTCTGCTGAGCTGTCCCGCACATCGGGCCCCAGCAGAGCTGTGGCTCCAGACTGGGCTGGCACTGAGACACAACTCCCACAGAAGCCCTGGCCTCGGAGATGGCCCTGCCCTGCCCTCAGCCCAGCGTTGGCTCTGAGCAGGGGTCACCTTCCTGCCCGAGGGTCCCACGCTCCTGTCCCAGCTCAGAGCCCCTGTCAGGGTGACCCCCGAGGGCTCAGAGCAGGGACAGTCCCTGGAAGAACCTCCTGTGAGCTGCCAGTGCCTCCATTCTCCACTGACATTCCATGACATTTCCAGGAGATGTTCCCTCCTCACGGGCCACTGACCGCACAGAAGGGACCTGTTGTGGCCACCTGGCAGAACCTGTCAGGCACCTGCCCTGACCGGGCACGCTGTGTTTTCTTCCAGAGCTGCCGCTGACCTGGAGGATTTTCCTGCCACCCCTTTGTGCTTTGGGCCTCCTTTGCTGGGGAACTGGGGGGCCTAGGCCCAGGAGGGTCCAGGGGAGGTGGCCCACTCCAAGGGGGTAAATGTCCAGTCCCTGGACATCCAAGTGGCCATTGGGGACCATCCCAGCCATCGGTTGGTGCTCAGGGTGCCCACAGCAGCTGTGGCTGCCCCTGTGTCCCTCGAGGTGTCCAAGGCCAGGCTGGACATGGGGACTTGGAGCAGCCTGAGATAGGGGAAGGTGTCTCTGCCCATGGCAGGAGTGGAATGGGATGTACTCTATTCTTTTCTTCCTGCCTTTGCCCACCCAAACCATTCCAGGATTCCCAGATTCTGTGCTCAGAGCAGGCCAGGCCAGCGACTATTCCCCAGCTGTTCTCCCTGTCCAAACCAGTCCAACACAAGGAGCCCCCTTCTGAGTCCCCTCTCCCCCAGCCTGCAGCTCCTGGGAATTAGGGGTCTCTGATGTCCATGAGCCCTAAAAGTGGGAAGAACAGGGCCCCCTTTCCTCCTCCCCTTTCCCTCTGTGATCCCCCAGGATACCTCTCTGAGAAGGGCCAGGCCCCAGATGGATTTGGAACCCCAGAGTGGGAGAAATCCCCTGGAAGAGGCTATGGGAAGAAGAGGGATTTCCCCAGGTGTTAGATTTCTGGAAGCTGAGAATTTTAGACTTTATGCGCTGACAGACTCAGATTCCCAAGAAAGCACTGCATTTGACTGAGGCCATGGAGAAAGTTTCCAAAATTTAATTACAGAACTAAGATTATAGGTGTGTAGTTTGATTAAAAGTATGTAATATCATGTAGTAGAAAACTTAGAGTTTAAAGTTTTAGAATATCGAAATATATATAAAGCAAAATAGAAGTTTTAAGACAGAAGCTAGTCTTTTTTCTTCATGAGTTTAGATAGTATTTTGTAATTAAACTAAAAAGGCCATATTATGAGACACAAATAATTAGTTATTAAGTTAAAATTAAAAATATTTTAAGTAACATTTCTCAATTGGATAGTTTTTCCTTAAAAGGTGCTGTAAAAATAGATACGAGGCCATTTTGTAGCTTATTAGTAAAATGTTACAAAACTCACAGCTTGTAAGACTGTAAAAAAAATAAACATCTAAGGCTAAACACAAAATACTGTCTCAAGCATTACCAATCACCCCAGGACATCTCGAGGGACACAGGGGCAGCCACAGCTGCTGTGGGCACCCTGAGCACCAACCGATGGCTGGGATGGTCCCCAATGGCCACTTGGATGTCCAGGGACTGGACATTTACCCCCTTGGAGTGGGCCACCTCCCCTGGACCCTCCTGGGCCTAGGCCCCCCAGTTCCCCAGCAAAGGAGGCCCAAAGCACAAAGGGGTGGCAGGAAAATCCTCCAGGTCAGCGGCAGCTCTGGAAGAAAACACAGCGTGCCCGGTCAGGGCAGGTGCCTGACAGGTTCTGCCAGGTGGCCACAACAGGTCCCTTCTGTGCGGTCAGTGGCCCGTGAGGAGGGAACATCTCCTGGAAATGTCATGGAATGTCAGTGGAGAATGGAGGCACTGGCAGCTCACAGGAGGTTCTTCCAGGGACTGTCCCTGCTCTGAGCCCTCGGGGGTCACCCTGACAGGGGCTCTGAGCTGGGACAGGAGCGTGGGACCCTCGGGCAGGAAGGTGACCCCTGCTCAGAGCCAACGCTGGGCTGAGGGCAGGGCAGGGCCATCTCCGAGGCCAGGGCTTCTGTGGGAGTTGTGTCTCAGTGCCAGCCCAGTCTGGAGCCACAGCTCTGCTGGGGCCCGATGTGCGGGACAGCTCAGCAGACCAGGGTTGGGGTGACCACGCAGGATTGGGGGAGATCCAGCAGGATTGGACTTGGGGGATCCAGCAGGATTGGGGTGACCCAGCAGGATTGGGGGGATCTAGCAGGACACAGTGGTCCTGGGTGGGACAGTGGGGCCAGGCAGGAGATCTTCCCCAGGAGCCTGCAGCAGTTTGGGGAACAGAATGGGCTGGAGCTGCGCACCTTGACCACCCCAGCACTGCCCCAAGCCCAGCCCTGTTGTCCCAGGACCACCATTCCCCAGTGCCTCCCAGTGCCTCCAGAGCCTGGAGATGCCAGTCACCAAGGTGCCCTCATGGGACAGTCACACACTGACCTCCCCCCTCCCCATTCTCCTGATTCCGGGGTGCTGGTGTCCCAAGAAGTGGGGTTAGTCCAGCCCCAGTTTCCGCGTGAAATTGGAATGGGAACAGGGACAATTCTGCTCAGCCCCGCAGGGTTTGGGTCCAGGCTCAGCTCTGGGCTGTCCTTCAAGGGAAGCTCTGGTAGGGGAGGGGCAGCGGGAGATGGGGGATCTGGCACTGGGGGCTGTTGGAGAATGGATTGTGTTGGACTGGGGGTTGTCCCCATACGGTCCCCAGGTGCCTTTGGCTCCCTGCCTGTCCCCCTTGGCCTACCAGGTGCCTGGGCCCTTCCAGCAGCAGCTGCCCCATGCAGGAAGCTGGAGGGATGCCAGGCAAGGGGGCTGGATCCGTGGGGTGGGATGGACTCTGTGCCAGGGCTGGGCTTGTGGCCAGGGCTGGGGGCTGTGCCAAGCCGGGCTTTGGCCTGGGGGCTGGCAGGGAGGGTGCAGGGAGGAGTCCCGGCAGGGATAAAGGTGCTCCTCACCTGCTGCAGCCCCAGGCAGTGCTGCCCAGGGAGAGAGGAAGATGAAGGTGGCTGTGCTCAGCGTGGCCCTGCTCTTCTCCATCCTGCTGTGCCCCCCAGGCCAAGGTGAGGCTCCAGCCAAATGCTGTCCCCACGTCCTGCCTGTGAAAAATGGCATTTACATGCGTTAAAATTTTAGAAACTTAATAGTAATGAAAATAGTAATAAAAATTAGGACAATGAGAGACCATGTCACAGACATCTTTTGTGAAAAATCCTTTCTTAGGATTTTTCCTGCTGGAGCTGAGCATTTTCAGCAGCAACTGTAAACAATGGTTATCTGCTGCTGTGGAATGCAACAGGTGTATCTGTGATTGGTCCCCTGTGGGTGTTTGGATCTACTGACCACTCACGGCAGGGCTGCTCTTGCTTTCTGCCAAGAGACAGACCTTTGTTATTATTCATTCTTTTCCATTCTTAGCTTAGCCAGCTTCTGAAGAAGCTCCTTCCTTTTCTATTTCTATGTAGTATAGTTATAATGTTATATATATATATCATAATATAATAAATCAAGGCTTCTGATCATGGAATCAAGATCCCTGTCTCTTCCATCCTCTACAAACCCCTGTGACCACTGTCACAAGACCATAAAAAGCAAAGAATTATGGAAATTCAGGGGCCTGGCACTCTGCCAAAAAGCTCACCTTGCTAACGAAGGGTTACCCTTTAAAAGCAATAGGCTATTGCATATTGATAAATCTCATACAAGATTCAAACATTCCTTTCAAACTAGGGTGTTTCTGCCTAATTTTACCTTCCCTCGCTCATCTTGTAAATCAATCTTCTTGGTTCATCGAAGTCTCAGCTTTCCCAATAAGGAGGCAATAATTCTTCTCTTGAGATCTTGGTGTCTGTTGCTGTTATCTCCATCCAGATAGGATAATGAGAAGAATTTCTTAATTATCATTTCTATTCCTTGAGCTAGTTACAAAAACTATCTTACATCACATAGTTTATATTTTAATATTCTGCTATATTTCCCACACTACTTAAAATAAATTAATATAGCACTATTTAAAAGATATTATTACCACATAATTTTCCAACATAACACTTATAATATTCATTTAAATATTTGCAAAGAGCCAATCATATAATATGCATCTATAATACTGCCCTTTCTGGTCTCCCTTTTATACTTTTGGTCCCTCCTCTGTGTCCCATTCAGGGTCCCCAGGTGCCCTCCCACTGACCATTCCCAAGGCCTTTCCTTCCATGTTCCCCCTCAGTCCTTTGCCTTTCTTCCTGGCCACTGCAGAGGGGTCCCCCTGTACAACTCCCTGACTCACCCCCCACTCCCACACCATCTCCCAATCCCATTGGTTTTGTCCCTACCCATCCTTGTTCTTCTGTCCCCTCCAAACCCTTTCCTTGCACTTCCTTGTCCCTACACCTCAATTCTTTTCTCCTCCCCTGTACCTCACACCCTGCTCCTTCCACACCCCCAGCCCTGTCCCCTGGGCCCTCAATTGACCCCAGATCAGTGTCTTTGGGTCTCCCCCCATCTCAAACAGATTTCCTTGGAGGCCCTGAATTCCCATCCCTCTGCCTGCGCCCTGCTCCCTGCACCCATGTGCCCCCCAGCCCCACAAGGTCCAGTCCAGACCCAACCTTTGTTCTCCTTTCCAGGCACTCCTGGAAGGAACCCAAGATGATCTCTGGGAGGTGAGTGGGCTGCTGGCATTGCAGGGCATCCCCTCAGGGAATTGGGAGGCAGTTGTGTCCCCCCATCCCTTGCTGGCACTGGGGACATCCCAGTGACCAGCGAGGTCTCCTGGTCTCTCTGCAGTTGGATTTAGACAATGTCGTGGTCGTGGAGACGCCTCTGGTGGGTGCCACGAGTTCTGCCGCTGTCAGACCCTCCCCTTGCATGGCCACCACAGCCCAGGCCATCCCAGTCTGTCCCAGCACAGCCCAGTGCACCCCTCCTGACAGCCCAGACAATGCCCTGCCCCAGGGCTCCTCCCCAGGAAACCTTTGCCCAGGGCCCTGCTGCATTCCCATCCCTGCCAGCCCAGGACCCCCTGGATGAGCCAGGACGCAGCCCCTGCCCCAGCTGTGCCTCTTGGCCAGGAGCCCAGTGCTTCTGGGCAGCAGCACAGCAGCTCCTGCACCCCATTGCTCCCACAGCCCCTTCCCCAAGGCCCCCCTGCTCTCCCCCACCTCCCAGTGCAGCCCAGTGCCCCCAGTGTGTCTCTAACACTGTCTTTATTCCCAGTCCACTCTGCGTTGTGTTGAAGCAGGTGTGTTGTTTTCTGGGGCAGCAGGACCCACCTGACCCATTAGGAGGTGAGGCACGCCTGCAGGGACTGGGGTGGGGACAAGGCCCCTCTCACATCCCAGTGGAAACAGAGGGGTGACGTTTTGGGCTTTGTGTTTTAGGATTGTAAGTGGTGCTGACATGTGTGTCCTGTCCTCCTCCTGTGGCAAGAGGAGATGATTGACCCTGAGGATCCCCGTGAACCCGTGTGAGCCCAGGGCCATTTCCACTGAATAATCAAAAAACCCTGTCAGCAAAGCTGTGTTCCATATCTATGTCTCTATGTCTCCCTCCGTGCATTTGTCCTTGTGTCTGGATTTCCGCTCTCCTGCTCTCTCCCAGTGTGCAGGGGAGCTCAGCCTAGGTTCTGGTCACTTCGTGCCAGGCTCTGCTGCCCCCACACCATCCCCCCACCCAGGTTGTTTGCTGTGGGTTGTGTAGGGTCCGGTGGTGGCAGTTTGAGTGAGTGGGTGGGTGGGTGTGCAGGCAGAGCCAAGAGGAGATAGATGCTGGCTGTGATCACCACTGTGGTGTTGTGGGTCCAATACAAAAAAAGTTTACAAAATGTATTTCCAAAGGAGTTTCTTTCTTCAATGTAGAAATGCATCTATTTTAAAAAAACAAAAGTTTATTTTTGTCAAAAATATATTTATTGATGTTGAAATTTGGTTTCTGGGTTGAATGGGGCTGCTGGGTCTACCCGGTTCTGTGGTGGAATGGGACTCGGGTTTCCCCATGTCTGGGGTGGAAGAAGGATGCCAGGTCTACTTGATCCGGGTGTTCCTCGGGGCCCAGGTGTGTCCAGCTCGAGGGTGGCACTGGTCGGCTACAAGGTCTGCCCAGTCCCTGGGCCAGGTGCAGCTGCAGCCATACCGAAATGTGAGGGTGGCAACACTGTGTTGCCCAGACCAAACGAGAACTGCTCTGCCCAGCTCTGGTGGGACTAGGACCAGTTTCAGAGTGGGTGAGGAGACCAGCTGTCACCAGCTGTCACAGACGCTGACCAGGGGCTTGCTGGTTTTCTCTGCCTCCAGTTACTCCATTGAGGGAGCTGCTGGCACTGGCACTGCCCTGGGGAAGCCTCAGAGCAGAACTGGCACAGGGCATTGCCCTGGCAGAGGGGCAGAGGAAATGTCCTGGCTATGAGCAGCAGAGCAGAGAAAAAACCACTGGCCCAGGCAGCTGCTGCTGTGTGGGCACAAGACCTGCTGGCCAGGAGGGTACCAGAGTGACCACAAGGCTTTGCAGATGGAGACAGAGTAGACATAGGTCATGATGGGGAGAAGGGAATATTCTGCTCCAAGGGAGAGGAAGAGGAAAATTAGCTGTGCAGCCCACTCCCCTTAGGAGATATCCCTGGTGTCCCGGAGTGTCTTAGGCTGAAATGCAAGATGTAACCAGAAGTATTTATTCTATCACCATTGGTTGAAATCAGGTGGGGCAGTTTTCTTTATCTCTTCCCGACCCAATCCTCCCTCGAGGGAGGTATCTCCTGTTAATGGGCCACTGAGTCTCACTGCATGACTGATAAAAATTACATCATCCCATTGGAAGATGCCCTGCCCCGGGTGGGAGGGGGGGGGGGGGGAGCCAAGAATCCTATCTGGATATAATCTGAAATTTGGAACATAACAGGCAGCCTTTTCCACTGGATTCCCAGAGGAAGACCGGGCCCATCTACACCACCACTGGATATTCAGAGGAAAAATACACCCTTCTATAGGATCACTGCTCCAACAGAACCACATCTGTCACTTCAGGAGGACTGCAGCCACCATTTAATAGGACTGGTACCAACACCATGATCCAACAGGGTGTCAGGTTGTATTCTGATTCTGGCAGTGTTGTTTTGTATTACTGCATTTTTATTTTTCCTAATAAATAGCTGTTATTCCTACTGCCATATCTTTGCATGAGAGCCCTTTAATTTCAAAACTATAACAATTCGGAGTTAGGGAATTTGCAAATTCCATTTCAAGAGAGGCTCCTGCTTTCCTCAGCAGAGACCTGTCTTTTCAAACCATGACATTCCCACAGCATACTCCTGGAAAAGCTGTTGCCAATGGCTTGGACAGGAGCACTCTGTGCTGAGTTCAGAACTGGTTGGATGGCCTGGCCCAGAGAGTGATGATGAATGGTGCTGCATCCAGCTGGCAGCCAGTCACCAGTAGTGTCCCTCAGGGATATGTACTGGGACCAGTTCTGTTCAATATCTTTACTGATGACATGGATGTCTAAGTCTACCATTAGTCAGTTTGTAGATGACACTAAGAGAGGAGTGTGTGTCAAGCTATTGGAAGTTAGGAGGGCTCTGCAGAGACCTCTGGTTGGATGGATGGGCAGAGTCCAAGAAGGTGATGTTTAACCAGTCCAAATGCCAAGTCCTGCATTTTGGCCACAATAACGCCCTGCAACACTATAGGCTGGGGACGGTGTGGCTGGACAGTGCCCAGACAGAAAGTGACCTTGGGGTACTGGTCAACAGCCAGCTGAACACAAGCCAGCAGAGTGCCCTGGTGGCCAGAAGGCCGAGAAGGCATCCTGGCCTGTATCAGGAATAGCGTGGCCAGCAGGAGCAGGGAGGTCATTCAGCCCCTGTACTCAGCACTGGTGACGCTGCACCTTGAGTACTGTGTCCAGTTCTGGCCCTCGGTTTAGGAAGGATGTTGAGATGCTTGAGCACATCCAGAGGAGGGCAACAAAGCTGGTGAGGAGTTTGGAACACAAGCCCTGTGAAGAACGACTGAGGGAGATGGGGTTGTTTAGCCTGGAGAAAAAAGAGACTCAGAAGTGACCTTACCACTCTCACCAGCTACCTGAAAAGGTGGTTGTATTCATGTGGGAGTTGGTCTCTTTATCCAAGCAACAACTGACAGAATGGGAGGACACAGTCTCAAGCTGCACCAAGGGAAATTTAGGTTGGATGTTATAAAAAGTTTTTTACTGAAAGAGTGAAAAATACTGGAATTGTCTGCCCAGGGAGATGGTGGAGTCACCATCTCTGGATATGTTTAAAAACGACTGGATGTAACACTCAGTGCCGTGGATTTAGTTGAGGTAGTGTTAGGGCATGGGTTGGACTTCATGATCATAAAAGTCTCTTCCAACCTAGTGATTCTGTCTGTGAAGTTATTGTTGGAATCATCAGCCAGTGACATCCAGATATAAAGTGAAACAAATTTAAGGTAAGAGCTGCATAGCTTCTGACCAAAAACCCGGCCCACGGGTTTGTTCTGAGCAAAGATCATCAAGTGATCAGGGGTTCCACTAGCAATCTAATACTTCCTCTCCTTAATTTGTGACAAACTAAAATTCTAGATCTGTAAAATGGGGCTGTTGGTATGCTTATTCCAGGTATCAACCTGGACCCAGGCCAGCCTTTCTGATTGGGTAGACCTGGGATCCAGAAATTTGAAACTAGACCCCTTGTACACCTGTTGTCTGCAAATTTACCATCTGCCCCCTTAGATTTGGTGGAAAATGAAATCAAACTGGTGATATAGGAATTTTATAACTAGGGAGTGTTTGAAACAAATGAATGTGTTCACTTGTCCAGAAGTTGGGAGAATTTGACCAGGCTGCCAGAGGTGTATGAACACCTTACACCTCATCCAAGTGTGGGAAAAGACAGCTGTCGTCAGAGGACCAATGAGCTCTTGGTACTTAACAACAGGGGGAAAAGTGGTGAGGATGAGAGAGAAAGCACAATAGAAACATCACCTCCTACGCTGGAGAACAACATGCTGGCAATATCCCCACCCATGCCAGGGAATCATGTTAATCAGATGCCTTAGGACATTCCAACAGTGATGATTCCTGACAAAAATCCATCATGTCCAGACTGTGGAACCTGTATGGACTGTGTGTTGGGCTTAACTGAACACCTGAAAAGAGCCTACAGCAAAAGGAAGATGTGTTTTTGATCTGCTAAGTACAGGAGGAAAAACAGTAACTAGCAGAGTATTGCATGTCATCTTCCTAAATGCAGGACAATGGCTGAAATAGCTGCAACTGGGTAGTGGATCTGTGAGCCATGGAGATGTGACTTCAAAACAAAAATCAGCCTGGAACAACACAAAAGATTGGTACATCTAATTGCCAGAAATCAGGAAAGGATTGCTGCTTCCCATGCAAAGGAGACCTCCACTCACTTGAGGAGCTCACAAAAGATGATGGACCAAGGAGGAAGAATATCTACTGATTAGGTTAGAAGCTCTGTTTCAGGGAAATAAAAACATCAATAAACTCATAGCTGAACACATTCCATCCAAGACAGCAAAGCAAATCCCTGACAAAAGGAGACTGTTGCCCAGAGAGCCAGCGGTGGGCATGAGAACAGAACCTGGCATGAGTCATTGTCCAGAAAATGAGGAGGAACAGCTGGGGAACATCAACTATCAAAAGAAGGGGTAGCTGCAGGCCCATTATCAGAGAACTCCTGGTGAATGGCTTTCAGCTGGGAAACTCAACACCTTCCCGTGGGCATTCAAGCAGTTACTTAATGGCCAGGAGATGACATCACTGGTCAATGAGTCAGTGCAGGACTGCTTCTGATGCCTGCATTTAGTAAGCCAGATAAGAACATCAACCACAGATAAGAACAAAATAGGGACCCAAGAACGAAACGTGAGAAGAGGTCGCCAGAAGTGGATCATGAAGACAGGAATCAAGAGAGGTAATTACATGTGCTTCTAGCACCTATTCCATCTAAATAGGGGGAAATTAGCCAAGATTGTTCTGGATGATGTTGAATGTTTGTCCTGTGACATTCCACCCAGCAAAATTTATTCAGAAGTTAAAGCCTGATGGAAAACACCAAGAGCCTTAGGAACTTCCAAATTAAAGGGAAAACCAACAAGTGCTTTCAGGGACTTAATTACAGCTAAAGCAATTGAGAAGATTTTGCGAGAAATGAGCAGAAACTCAGCTCCTGGTCCAGATGGGATTACCCTAAGGGACATCAAGAAGATGGACCCTGAATTCTCCTGGATCATGGAGATATTCAACCTTTGGTTAACATCAAGTAAAATCCCGGGTATGGTGAGGGGATGCAGGACTGTTAATGCCAAAGTCAACCAAATGAGAACATTTAAAGGACAAGAATAACTGGAGACACATCAAGATTGGTTCTGTCTTGTTTCAACTGTTCTCCAGAATAATGACAGCAAGGCTGACTAAGGTATGCCCCCTCAACCCAAGGCAAAGAGGCTTTATAAGAGCAGCGGGATGCTCTGAAATTTTTATACTCCTGCAAACAATAATTTGACCTGTCAAAAGAGAACACAGACCACTGGATGTTGTACTCGTGGACATCGCTAAGGCTTTTGACACCATGAGCCACCAGCACATTCTACATGGTCTGCAGCAAAGGGAAGTGGACTCTCATGTCATCAGCTTGGTGAGTAATATGGATGAGAACATATATAATCACGTTAAAACCTCTTCAGAAAATTGACACTCCAAAAAAATATTCATCATCCCTAGACTAATGTACTTGGCAGACCACATGGATGCAAAAGCAGGGCTCCTTGAATCCCCTGAGCTACAGATTCGATCAACTGTCAAGGAATGGCTACACTTAACACCATGCACGTGTGATGTCATCCTGCACGCCAGCATGAAGGATGGAGGTTTGGGCATCACAAAGTTGATGGGACTCAATCCAAGTACACAGGCTTGAACATTATGTGTACTTGTCCAATGTTTGGACGATGCCTTAAGATTGATCCTGAAAGAAGAATGCGTAGGTCAAGTATACAGGAAATTATGGATGAGAGCTGGAGAAGATCAAGAAAAGATCCTGTCAATATGGAAGCCTAAACCTAGATACAACTGCTGGATGGTGATGGTGATGACACAACGTCAGAATGGAAAGCAGCTACTCCAAAAACTCAGTATCCACAAGCGTGTAACTGGAGGAAACAGGAATTTAATAAATGGAAACAGCTGGTATCCCAAGGCTGTGCTATTACAGACTTCAAGAAGGATAACATCAGCAATTTAATTTCTGGATCTCGAGATACAGAGGAACAACTCACAGAAAACTAGTAACAGCACTGCAGCTGTGGGCCAATGAATTCACCACAAGGGAATTCCTGGCAAGAGGGAGACAAGATCAATGTGTCAAAAGCTGCAGACACTGCAAGGTTGAAAATGACACATGCTCCCACATCATCAGAAACTATTCAATAACACAAAATGCCATGATTAAAAGACAAAACTACATCTGTAACATATTAATCAACAAAGCTAAAAAGGACACTGCTTCAAGAGCCACATTGTGAGGAATGACAACGGCAAACTACATAGCAGATCTGATCTCTTTAAGAGAAAAATGGCATTCTGGTGAATGTGACAATTGGATATGAATGCACTGACACATCTTTACAAAAAGCTGTAACCCAAAATGTGAGTTTTGCATAGCCTGGTTTTTGGTAGCAGGGGGAACCACAAAGATGGCTCCTGTAGGAAACTGCTGAAAGTGTTGACCGTGTCCAGCAGAGATAATCCTTGATGGCTCTGAGGAGGGACATGCTGCTGGCCAAAACTGGGCCAATGAGAGAGGTTGGGAATGCCTCTGTGATGACATATTTAAGAGAGAAATCAAAACAAAGTCATAGATTTTTGCATCTAGTTAAAGAAGGAGGTAAGAACATGCGAGGGAAAACAAGGTCAGTGGAGAAGGAGGGGGAGGTGCTGCTCCAGGCACCAGAGCCAAGACTCCTCTGTAGGCCTACCAAAACCACTGTCTGTGTGGATTCCATGGCCTGACACATGGGATCCACAGAAGTACAAAGCTTTAATAGATACCAGTGCACAGTGTACACTGACACCACCAAGGCACAAGAGTGCAGAACCTATTGGATCTCTGGAGTGACAGGGAGATGTCAGGAGCTGTCTGTAATAAAGACTGAGGTGAGTTTAACAGGGGACAGATGGCAAAAGCACCCCATTGTGACTGGCTCAGAAGGCCCCATGTATCCTAAGCATCAACTACCTCAGGAGAGGGTACTTCAAGATTCAAAAGGGTATCAATGGGCTTTTGGTGATACCCATCAGTGAATGCAGAGAAGATCACACAGTTTTCCACCCTGCCTGGCCTCTCAGAGGATCCCTTCATTGTAGGACTGCTGCAGGTGCAAGACCTCTAAGTACCAGTTGCTACCAGGACAGTGCACTGGTGGCAGTATCACACAAACCAAGACTCTGTAACTCCTATCCAAGAACTAACTCAACAACTGGAGAGCCAAGGAGTAATCAGCAGAACCTGCTCACCCTTCAACAGCGCCATTATGGCCAGTGCGGTGTTACAGTACAAGCTGGCTTGTACTGGGCAATTAATTTGGCTATAAATAAGAAACCCAGCTCAGTTCCATAAACAATCCCAGGCTGAGCTATGATCCTCCACTGAGGAGGATCAAAACAATGGATGGGTAGACAAGGCCATCAAAATTGCAATAGCTCAGGTGGACCTAAACTGGGAAAGAAAGGGTGAGCTATTTACAGCCCAATGGGCCCATGAAATATCAGGGCATCTTAGAAAAGATGCAACACAGAGATGGGGTCTTGATCAAGGGGTGGACCTGACCATGGAGTCCATCAGTGCGAAACAATGTGCTGCCATCAAGCGAGTGAAGCATCTCTGGAGTGGAGAGCAGTGGCTGGATTTCCAGTATGGTGAAGCTTGGCAAACAGATTACATTGGGCCACTGCCACCAACACACCAAGGCAAGAGTTATATCCTCATCATGACAGAGACCACAACTGGCTGGCTGGAAACATACCCAGTAAACCATCCCACTGCCCAGAACAATTTCAGGTCTTGAAAGACACATTTTGTGGTGACATGGAACCCCAGCTAGAATTGAGTCAGACAGTAGGACTCATTTTCACAATAATCCTACAAACTCTTGGGCAAAGATGCATGGCTCTAAGTGGATATATCACATTCCCTACCATCCACAGGCCTCTGGGAAGATTAAAAGATAAAATGGGCTGCTAAAAACTATGTTCAGGGTCTTAGGTAATGAGACATGGAAGCACTGGGATGCAAACTTGGCAGAAGCCACTTGGCTAGTCAATACTAGGGGATCTGCTTACCGCTCTGGTCTCACCTAAACGAAGCCCTTACACACAGTGGAAGGAGGCAACTTTCCTGCATTACACATAGGGAAGTGGCTGGGGAAGTCAGTGTGGATTTCTTCCCCCATGGGAAAAGGCAAATCCATTTGTGGGATCGTCTTTGCCCGAGGATCTGGGTGTACTTGGTGGGTGATTCGGGAGGATGGGTGTGTACTTCAAGGAGATTTAACCTTGGGGTAAGAATAACCTACAGCATAAGTTGTATGTTACAGGAGGTAAAGTAGCAGGAGGAATATGGAAGAATGAATTTTGGCAAGGAGAAAGAAAAAGATTATGATGAACAGAGACGATGCCAGTGCCCAATAGTACACCATCAGATGTACTATTTCTCCTGTCCTGACCTCACACTCTGGTGGAATGGAGACCACCTGGAAGGATATGAAAGGACAGGTGATAGTAGCTAATAAAATGTATGTTTAGTATAGAGAAGGTTTAAGGATTCTAGCAATGCGAGTATATAGACTATATGGGATCCAAGCATGACACAAATTGTACAGAATTGGGGTGGAGATTGTACTGGGTCTGACCAAGGTAAAGTTCACAGCCCTTACCAGTGCTGTGCTTTGCACTGGTAGCTGGATGGGTGTTGATAACAGACCAGTGTTCTGGCTACTGCCGAGCAGCGCTGCCTCTCTGACATTCCTTCCCCCACCAAAGGGGATAGGAGTGGGCAAGATCCTGGGAGGGGACACAATCAGTCCAGCTGACCCAAATTAGCCAAAAGGATATTCCATACCACATGATGTCAGCTCAGGAGAGAGAGATCCTAAGCTAAGAGAGAGAGAAGAAAGGGGGATATCCGTGAGTTTTCAATGTTTGCTGTCCAGAGGAACTCTTATGTGTGCTGAATGCCTGCTTCCCAGGAAGTGTCCGAACACCACTGCTGATGGGAAGCAGAGTCTGACTTTTTATTCTCTTTAGCAGCTGCACACACAAATCTCTGCTTATTTCTTTCTTTTGCTGTAATAAAACTGCCTTAGCTCACCCTGCTGGTTTTGCTCCATCTTATTCTCTGCCCTGTCCCATTGGGAAGGGAGTGACAGAGCAACTGAGTGCACACCTGGCACCCAGCCAGGGTCAGCCCAATAAAGTCAGGAAATACCAACATCTTCCCAAACAAATTCAGGATCTCACCAATGCAGGATGTATCAGGTTTGCAGACTTTCCACTGGACTTTCCCGAGTGGTTCTATGAAAACAGTGAACTCCTACAGGACCTAGGTCTCTCCAAAAGAAGGCAGCGGAAGACTGCCGTGTTGCTGGCCTCCAGAATGCCCTTTACCTCAGTAGATATTGTTCAGATGTTTGGAAGCAAGGCTGGCTCGGCTGCGTAGAGTTATTATGGTTTATGCAAATTTAAAAAAACCCACAAAAAGTTAAAAGCTGGATGGCACATAAGGACAGTGGGAATGACACAATTCTTCCAAGGATGCAGCATTTGTGTTTCACCCACATTGAAGGCTATTTCTACTGATTTGGACCAAGGTGGATGGGCCACCCACACTTAACCCAGAAAAAGAACATGAAAAAATAAATGCTCAATAAATAGCCAAATGCCTCATCATCTAATTAGTGACGTGAATGAATAAATGAATGAACAAGACGCCCACAGTCCCTACCTACTATCCAGTGAAAACACAGCCAAGCGAACAGTCTTGGCAGAATCAGCAGGGGAAGAAGACCCTGTTGAGCCTGGTGCACTCTCAACAGTGTGGGATAACCCCCTGCTTGCATCCCAGCTGCCAGTGAAATAGCACTACTCTGATCGTTTTGGTGAGCAGACCTGGCCTCCCAGGTAGAGGAGGAAAGGCCTCCCATGATGGCAGCAGGCAGACCATGTCTAAGACCCCAGTGGGTAGACCTGACCTTCCGTGCCCAGACTTGGCATGCCGGGGACACAGGGTACACCTGGTCCCCTGTTCCAGTGGGGTGACGTGGCCTCCCATCCCAGTGAAGGGCAGACCTGCTCCCTGTGACAGGACTTGGCCAGTGGGGACACAAGTGTTTCCCAGGCCTAGGTTCTGGTGCTGCCCCTGCTGACTCAGTGCCTGAGCGGCTCCCAGCAAGCCCTGCCACACATTCCTCCCTCCACCCTCACCTCCCTGAACCACCACCACCCCATTCCAGTCCCTGGTGACATCAGAGTTGTCTCCAGCCTGCTCAGGAGAGAGATCACAAACAGGCACAGGACATCCACGGTGACATCCCAGAGCTCTTTCATCTTCCGAAGACTTGCAAGGTCACAGGCAGTCACTGGTGTCCATGAAGACAACAGAGGTGTCTCGACATGCTAAGGAGCCCATTTGGCACAGGCACTCACTGAGGTTCTGTGGTGACATCCCAGAGGTCTCCAAGCTCCTAAAGAACACTGAGGTCATGTGCAATCTCAGGAGCTCCATGGGGACATCCCAGGAGTCCCCTGTTTGCTAAACTGCACTGACCTCACAGGGTCTCAGTGGCAACATCCCAAGTTCTCCAGGCTGCTAAAGAGCTGTAATGTCACAGGCACTCACAGGCTCTGCAGTGACATTCCAAGGGTGTCCAAGGTTGCAAAACAACCATATGGTCACACGCTGTTAGAAGAACTCCACAGGGACATCCCAGGGGGCTCCAGGCTACTAAAGAAGTGCTTTGTCACAGCCACTCAGAGGGGCTCCATCGTGACAAGCCAGTGACCGCTGTGCTCCTAAAGAGCAGTGAGGTCACAGGCAATGACAGCAGCTCTGTGCTAACATCCCCTGTGCTTCTGCGCTGCTAAAGAGCTCTGATGTCACTGGCACTGACAATAGCTCCACAGTGACATCCCAGGTTTCTTTAAACTGCTAAAGAGCACTCAGCTCAAAGGCTCTCCTAAGGCTTCCATCCTCACATCCTAGAGGGATCCAGGTTCCTAAAGAGCCCTGAGCTCACCTGCATTCACACGGCTTCCATGGTGACACTGCAAGGCTCTCTGGGCCTTCTAGGGACCCACGAGGTCACTGGCAGAGACAGGCACTCCATGCTCACATTCTAGAAGACTCTGGGCTGCAAAAGAGACGGCAGGAGCAGTCACAGGCACTCCGTGGTGACAGCCCAAGGCTCTCCAATCTTCCTCCTCTCTCAGTCACCGCACCGCCACTTGAGCCTTCCCACGCCCCACAGCTCCCTGGGAGGGAGGAGGGAGGAAGTCTTTAGGAGCCGCCGGGCTTCCTGACCCGGCCCCGTGCCCAGACAGGCAGTAGCGAGAGATCTCTGAGCCCGGGGCTTCCGTCTCTAACCCCGCCGTGCCCCCGCCCCGTCTCCCGCCTTCATTTCTGCATCGCTCCCTCGCCCCACTGCGCTCCTGCTCGGCCCCGCCGCGGGCTGAAGGAGAAGCGGGAGAGCTGTGGGACAAACGCCATAAAACAAGACTCGGAGCGACCCACCCAAAAATCTCTTTGGCCAAGACACACCGCGCAGCCGCCGGCAGCACCCGCAGCCTGTGCCCGGCCTGGTCCGCGCCCGGCCCCCCTGCCCGCCCCACACGCTCGCTGCCCCGCGCAGCCTCCTCCTCTCCGGCCGTCGCCAGCCGCGCGGGCGGCGGCGGGAAAAGCCTTCCCGTGGTGCTCCGCGCCACCGCCCGGCCGAGCGGGTACGCGCCCTGAGAGGCAGCGCGGGGAGGGAGGCGACAACCGAAGGGAGAAAAGGAATCGAAAGAAAAACGCGCCGTGGGGGCGGTGGGAAAGGAAAACGAACAATTACCGCACTTCCCTCTGCACTCCTGCCCGTAGCCGCACCTCCGCCTGCTGCGCCGAAAAATGAAACAGCCCAGCACGGCAACGCAGAATTCCCTCAGAGCGCAGAAGCGAAGCCGAAAGCAGGCAAGGGCGCCGGGCCCTGCGCTCTCGCGGCAGGCGGGGCCCTCGGGCCGGGCTGGTGGCTGCGGGCCGGGCTATGCCGCCTCGCCACGCTCCCCTCAGCCGGGCCGTGTGCGGCGCTTGGCGGGCTCGGGGGGCAGCGGGGCCGGGGCAACAGAAAAAAAAATCTTAAAAAAAAATACCGCGGTAGGGCGTGATGGTGAAAATAAGGAGTAAGATTTAGGGGTCTGGTAGCTCTCCGGGTCAAAGGAGCTGTCCAGCGTCCAGTCCGAGCCGCCTGCTGCCAGTTTCCTGAGGGCCCAGAGGTGGCCACTTTTGCCCCACTTTCCGTCCAACTATTGCAAAGCCAAGATCACACTATGCAGCTCAGATTCAGTCATCAGTACTTATCAAATATCCCTGTCACAACCTTCCACCGGGCAGAAAACCAGTTTAAGATGTTTTATGTTCATACTGTCACTTATATCCACCTGGGTTGTGCAAGTCGAGAGGGGAGAAAGAGGCCAAGAGCCACTTGAGAGGCCACACAGGCTCAGATAACACCTGTAATTTTTACTGTCTTCCACTGCCAGATCATCTGGGAAAGCCTGGGGGTGTCATCAAGGCTGAGGGAAGTAATTCCCTGCGAATTTGAGGCACACACACTGGATGATAATGAATATGAGGAGACAATACTTCTCGAAGTAGTTTTAAACCTGTGGTGCTAAATATCCCCCCTCCCCCCCCTTTCAGGCCTCACCATGATCTATCTGAGATGTACTGGTTAGGCCTTGGTCTTGACGAACCCTACCTGGGCTGAGCTGCTCTGGATCTTCTCAGAAACACTGTGTGCTCCCAGGAACTGCTGTGTTTTAATGTGCTTCTGGTTTTGTTGTTGTTGTTATTGTTGAATAGACTTTGTTCTTGGCAGCAAATAGAAATTTGTTTTTGCCCAAATGGCATCACATTCTAATTCTCACACTTTGAAAGAAAGCTGCTGATGGAAAGTGGGGCCAGGATGAAAGCTTGTTGTGGTAAAGGCCATCCCTTGGGGCCCTCTAAGCAGGGTGCCCAAGGAGCCCCTTGGAGCTGTGCGGGGCCGCAGCAGCCATGAGCAGCAAAGTCCCTGCGAGTGGGGCCTCTGCCAGCCGGAAGCTCTCCTGTTTGCTGCACTCAGGGCATCCCTGCAGATGGAACAATGTCACTGGAACTCCCCTAAAACTGTGCCGGTGGGGACCCTGTGGGGACAGGAATGTCACAGAGGACCCCCAGCACCCACATACCCCCCATCCACTCTGATGGGGATCCTGCAGGGACAGGAGTGCAACCAGAACAACCCAGACACCCACCCACCCCCCTCCTTCCACCTGGAAGTCGGTTGTAATCAGATGAGGGCTGGTGTCTTCTCCCAGGCAAACACTGACAGAAGGAGAGGACACAGTCTTAAGCTGTGCCAGGAGAAGTTTAAGCTGGACATTAGGAAAAAATTCTTTACTGAGTGATTGGGCATTGGAAGGGGGTACCCAGGGAGGTGGTGGAGTCACTGCACCTGGAGGTGTATAAAAAAAGACTGGATGTGGCACTCAGTGCCAGAGTTTAATTGATAAGGTGGTGTTGGGTTACAGGTTGGACTTGATGATCTCAAAGGTCTTTTCCAACCCAGTTAGTTCTATGATTCTGTGAACTTTGGTGCTACTGCGACTTTTCCTTTCCCAGAGGAGCCTCTTTCACAACAGCCCCTGGAGGAGGGAACATGGACAGCTCTGTGTCACCCCCGAGGCCCTTGGAGGGGGTGGGATCAGGGGTAGGAGGTGCCCACCTTGAGACTGATGAACTGGGAGATTAGGGGAGACTCTCTTTTTAGGGCTTCTCGCAGCCCCCCAGGAGGTCCTCCCATCTGGGTCTGGGAGGGACCAGAGTCAGCACACACAGTACTCCCAGACCAACCCTCTTTCCCTGGGAAATATCCCCCAAAGGTGCCAGATCTTGCCATCATCTTGTGCAGCCAAGCTTTGAGTAGGCAAAGGGGAGCTCAGGGGGGCGAAGGAGGAGGGACAGAGGGGTTTATCCTGCTCCTCGTTCAGTGCCCAGTGCTCATGCCCAGTGCCAGTGTCCAGCCTCAGTGGCCATCCCCGCTGTCCAGTCCAACTGTCCAGTGCCCAGTGTCAATGCCCCGTACTGGTGGCCAGTCTCACTGCCCAGCCTCAGTGTCCAGCCCCACTCCCCAGCCCCAGTCCCAGTTCCCAGCCTCATTTCCCAGGCCTGGTACCATGATGCCACTGATCTAGGACAGTCCCCACCCCAGTTCCAGATGGGTGCCAGCCCCGCTGCCAGCCCCAATACCAGGTGTGTGAAGATGTGTGCCGGTGTCACCCCCCATCCTGGGGTCACAGGAAAGCCACCAGCGGGGCCCTGGGCCAGGCAAAGCCACACTGATCCTGGAGGAAGCTGAGGGTTTTAACTCAGGGATCGGCCGGGGCAGCAGCAAGAAGGAAGCAGTGATGGGGACGATGATGGGGATGGTGGCAGTGACAGAACAAGGCAGCCATGCACAGCTTGGTGTGGGGCCTGGGGCATGGCATGGGGCATAGTGTGAAGTATGGCGTGGGACACAGCACAGGACACATGGCACAGGGCATGCTATGGGTTGGAACATGACCCTGGAGCATGGCACAGAACACAGGACATGACACAGGACATGGGACATGGCTGGAGAGCACAGGGACATGGGAATGACCATGGAGCATGGCATGGGACACAGGGCACAGGACATGGGACATGGCATGGGACATGACCATGGAGGACAACACAGGGTTCAGTCAACCTCCTCCCACCAACCCCACTGGGACACCCACCCCAAGCCCAGGGGACACCAGTGTCCCCTGGAAGCTGGGCCAGCTCTGGATCTCCTGGAAGAGGGCGTTGCCAGGGCAATTGGTGGAGCTGAGCTGGCCACACAGGGTGAAGTCTGGCTGGACGCAGCCAGAGGTTGGAGTTCATCCTCCATCAGGGACAGGGTGTTGGGGTCCAGCAGTGTGGCCAGGAAGTCCCGGAAGATGCCAGTGCTGAAGTCCTTGGTATTGTAGTCCTTGGTGTGGGCACTGACCCAGTGCCACCCCCGACCCTCGTACAGGTACCTGTTCGAGCGCACCACGACGCTACAAGGACCTGACAGTGGGGACCTAGTGGTGGGAACCATGGGGGCATAGTGGTGGGGACTGCAAAGGGACAGGGATGGGGACCATGGGGGGCAAAAGGGACGACAGAGAGTGACAGGGACCATGGTGGGACAGTGATAGGGACAGTAGGGAGAACAATGGTGAGGACTTAAAAGGGAAAGTGATGGGGACCTTGGATGGCAAAAGGTCCTTCAGGTGGTGACAGGGCCCACCAGGGTACAATGACAGCTCCTTGGGGGGTGCCAACTCTCTCAGAGGGTGTCAGTGACCTGCAGCCAATGTTGTCCCAACTGTGGGTATCCTGATGGAAGCTCTGCATGTCCCTCATGGCATGAGAACAGGTGCAGCAGCTCTAGCATGGCTCTACGGTGTGGTGCAGGAACATGGAGCTCCGCAGGAGCCACAGCAATTACAGGGTGCCCCAGTAGGGACCTGCCCCCACATGCAGTGGGACAAGGGGGTCCACATATCCCTTAAGACGTTAGGAACATGTCAGAGTCCATGTGGGGACAAGGGGCTCAGTGAGTCCTTGGAGACGGCAGAGTCCAGAGTCCATGTGGAGACAAGGAGCTTGATGGGTCTTTGGGGACACATGGGAACATCTGAGGGACCCTCAGCCTCGGTGTGGGAGGGTCCTCCTGGGAGTTACTGAGGAGATGGGAAGGGGCTACTCAGGGTAGTAGCGGGGCGGGGACATGAGGGGGCCAGTGTCCAAGGGACATAACAGTGTTGGCCATGGGGACATGGTGGTGGCCACCTAGGGACACCCACTCAGGGACCACCACCCAGGGGAGAGAGTGGTGGCCATCCAGGGGACAGAGTTGTGTCCATACAGAGGACACAGTGGTGGTCATCAAGGGAAAAACCGTGGTGTCCACCCAGGCAGCATAGTGGTGGCCATCCACAGGACATGGTGGTGACCAGCCAGGGGACACAATGGTGCCCACCCGGGGAACCCGAAGATGTCCCACCACAACCAAGCCATCTGTCCCTGCCATCATCTCTCAGTGTCCACCCATGAGAGTGACCCCACCCCACTCACCTGGGCTCCACTCTCCTTCCCCACCCCATTTGTGCAGTGATAACCCCCACTTGTGTGGTGACAACCCCATTTAGGGGGTGACATCCCCTGCCCATACCCATATAGCACTCATTTAACTCCTGTGACACCCAACAAGCCAAGACCTCCACCTGCTGTGTCCTCCCATCCGTAAGGAGCTGCTAGGTGTGTGACAGCACCCACAGTATCCCCAAAACCTTCTTTTGCCTCTTCCTTCTCCCGCAGTCCTGGCCGCACCAGCACCACAAACTTCTGGTGCCGTAACTGCTGGCAGGGGGCAGTCTCCCCATTTCCAAGACATTGCTGGTCCTGTAGTAGCCCTGGAGCAACTTGGCCAGCAGGATGGGGTCCCAGGCCAGTGGCACCCCAGGACCACCCCACCCATGGCCCTGATGACCACAGCATCGGGGCCAGGGGATGGGAGGCCCTGCAAGGTGTAATTTTAGTTTTCCATATCATCCCAGCAGCTGCTGGGTTCCAGCATGGTTCTATTGTTGTCACCAGGAAAGATGTCCCCAAAGCCTCAGTGATGGTGACAGTAAAGAGAGGATCAACAGGGGGTTGAGGCTGGGGAGGGGTCGCCCAAATCTTCCTGACCTCAGCCCCATCTGGATGCCTGCAAACAGGGGACTGAGGGCCACCATGGAGCTGTTGGGGGCCAGCATGGCCCCATAGTCCAGGGTTGCAGGGTCACAGCACAGGAGCTTGGTCAGGAGCTGCCACTGCCCAGGAGTGAGACCCAGGAGGAGGTCCCAGGGGTGCTCACTCACCCCTGCGTGGCATTCCAAGACGCTGAAGACCCTCAGCCCCTGCCCCAGTGCTGTGATGGTGGTAGGGGAGCCGCCCCAGGCCGGGGACTCCAGGGTGTCCATGATGTCAGTCACAGAGAACACATGGCATGCGGGACACCCTTGGGGACATGTGGGTGGGCAGGGAGCAGGGGCATGTGGGGGGAAAGGTGGGGACGGGGTTGAGACGGGGAAGGCACCCAAAAATGCATCAAGAGCAGGGGGAGGGCAGCCAAAATTAAGGGAAAGGACCAAAATCTGAACAATGCATCTAAAACTGGGGAAAGGACCCTAAACTGAGGAGAAAGACCCCAAAAAAGGGGAAAGAACCCAAAATGGGGTTAAAGGACCCCAGAGAGGGGGAAAGGACCTGAAAGAGGGGGAAAGGACCCAAACCAAGGAGAAAAGACACAAAACCAGAGGTCAAAGTGTTGTTGGTGCTGTGGGGTGTCATGGGATGTCCCTATCTGTGCCGGGACAGGTGCAGACGCTCAGTGCAAGGAACACCACGGCAACATCCTACGGACAAGGGGACACCCTGCGGGACACGCGGTTATCCTGAAGGACACGGCCCCGGGACCTCGGTGACTTTGCTCCCACCGGGGGTGGCGGGCAGGGGACACACAGAGAGGGACAGGGACACACGGAAAGGAACAGGGTCACACGGGGGAGATGGGGACGAGGGCATTCCGAGGGGACAGGGACACACGACAGTGGACAGGGACACGTGCAGAGGGATAGGGACACACGGGTGGGGGACAGTGATGCACAGAGTGAAGGGAGGACAGGGACACACACAGGGAGAAGGGAACACGATGCCACCAGGATACACATGTGGGGACACTGCCACCAGGACATGTCAGCACAAGAAGTCACCAGGACATGTCAGAGGACGCTGCCACCAGAATGTGTATTAGGACAAAAGGCGGATCCGGTGACACCCAGCGCCGCACCACGTGACCCCGCGGGTGACACCGCCCACACCCGACCCTTGCCCTGTCCCCTTCCGGTCCCCAGGAGCGGTTCCATGGCGGTGGCCACGGCGCTAGGTTCCCTGGGCGCGGTGGCCCTGGGCACCTTCGTGGTGGCCCTGCTACTGCGGTGGCTCTGGGATGCGCTGGTGGCTGTCACCCGATTCCGGTCCACTTGTCGCCAGCTGAAGAAGTTCCCCATCCCGCCCTGGCGCAATTGGTTGCTGGGACACACCGGCATGGTGAGGGGACAGGGGTGGCAACTGCGGGGACAGGGGTGGAGGCAGCTGCAAAGGAACAGTTGGGTGGTGGCACCTGTGAAGGGACCGAAGGAATGGGATGGTGGCACTTGGGGAAATGGTGAGGACGGTGTGGTGGCACCTGCAAGCAGAAAGTGGGGACAAGGTGTTGGCACCTGCAAGGGGAAAGTGGGGACAGACACACGTGTCCCCAAGGCTGGCAGTGTCCTGAGGACACACATGTCCCTGAGCCTATCTGTGCCCTCAATGGCACACATGTCCTGTTGTCCCCAGGGCCAGAGCACGGAGGAAGGCCTACAGCAGGTGGACACCTTGGTGGCCCAGTACCGTCATGGTTGCCTCTGGTGGGGACTTCCCTGGCTGCCTGTGCTGCGCCTCTTCCACCCCAGCACCCTCCGGCCACTTCTCAGTGCCTCAGGTAGGACATGGGACATCAGACGGCTTCCCAGGGCCACCCATGGGTGTCACCACACCTGGCAGAGACCTGGCAGTGCCCAGGCAGTGGCCACCAACCCAAGCCCACAGGTCCCCAGACGTGTCACCACTGGCAGGCCAAATGCCACCCCACAGCGGCCACCCACCTGTCCTTGAGGTTCCCCAAGGCCACCCAAACATGTCACCATGTCCAGCCTCTGGCTGTCCCCCAGCCCTCATCCTTTGGCGGCCATGGGTGCTGGGAGAGGGTCCCCACCTGAAGGTTAATGGGTGCAGACAGGGTGGTGCCACCCCAGTGTCCCCACACAGGGAACCTGATGGCACCCCAGTGAATCCCTGCCCACCCCATCCTTGTATCCTGCAGCTTTCGTGGCCCCCAAGGACAAAATTTTCTATGGCTTCCTCAAGCCCTGGCTCGGTGAGTGTGTTGGGTGGGGCAGGTTTAGGATGGGGACAGCACCCCGGGGTGCCCCGTGAATGGAGTTGGGTGTCACAGGGGTGGGGACAGCACCCCTGGGTGGCCCCCCAGGATGGATCCAGGTGTGTCACAGGGGACGGGGTGCTGGGTGACAGGGACAACCCCCTGGGTGCCCTCAGTGGACCCCGGTGTCCCCTCCCCAGGAGAGGGGCTGCTGCTGAGCGATGGGCAGCGCTGGGCACGGCACCGGCGACTCCTGACGCCCGCCTTCCATGGGGATGTGCTCCGGAATTACCTGGGAATCTTCAACCAGAGCACCCGTGTGCTGCTCGTGAGAGATCCCAGATGGGCATGAGTCTCCACCCACACCCCAAATCATGAGTGCTGCTCCCCAAATTCTGACCTGAGTCCCTCCCACACCCAAAATTCTGTCCTGCACCCACTGCTGCATCCTGAGTCCTGTCCTGCACCCAAATTCTGTGCTGTCCCACACCCCAAACCCAAAGCTGCTCCCAAACCCCAACTCCACCCTTGTTCATCACCACATTCCTGTACTGTACCCTCTCCCCAACTCTTCCCCCTCTCCCACCCCTGTCCCACCCCCCAATTTATCCCCTGTCCCTGATCCCAACCCAGTCCTTCCCCGCAGGCCAAGTGGGGGGCAGCAGCAGTGGCAGCTGGTGGGGGGCCGGTGGAGTTGGAGGTGCTGCAGCCCCTGAGCCTTCTCACCCTGGACACGCTCCAGAAGTGCATCTTCAGCCACGAGAGCCACTGCCAGGAGTGAGTGTCGCCTGTCCCCACTGACCATCCTAGTGGCCCTGGTGACCCTACCGTTGTCCTTGCTGGCCATCCTGGTGGCTGTGCTGGCCCCGCCATGGTCCCCACTGGCCATCCTGTTCCATCACTGTCCCCATTGGCCATTCTGGTGGCCCCAATGGTCCTGCTATCATCCATGCTGGTGGCCACAGTGTCTCCCCATTGTCCCTGGTACAGGCGGCCCAGCGAGTACATCCAGGCCATCCTGGAGCTGAGCTCGTTGGTGGTCCGGCGCCAGTTCCAGCCACTTCTTCACCCCTGGTGGCTCTACCCGCCTCTCCTCTGATGGCCGGCACTTCGCCCGCGCCTGTGCCACTGTCCATGCCTTCACTGCTGATGTGGTGCAGCGCCGGCGCCAGGCACTTGCCTGCCTGGGCCACCAGGGCTGGCTGGACGGCCACTGGGGACACAGCATGGACTTCATTGACCTCCTGCTGCTCACCAAGGTGGGGCTGGGGTGGTGGCCATGGGGGCATGGAAGTGGTCA
This sequence comes from Geothlypis trichas, assembly GCA_009764595.1. Taxonomy (NCBI): domain Eukaryota; kingdom Metazoa; phylum Chordata; class Aves; order Passeriformes; family Parulidae; genus Geothlypis; species Geothlypis trichas. Next base: position 144,659 of record WSPJ01000051.1, read on the forward strand.
AGAGGGTGGTGGTGGCCATGGGGAGATGATGATGACCATTAGAGGATGGTGATCAGGGGGATGGTGGTGGCCATGGAAGGGTTGGCCATAGAGGCCAGTAGGATGCTGGTGGCCATGCGGGGCTTGGGCATAGACTGGTGGCTACAGGGGAACAGTGGTGGCCATGGGCAGCACTGACCATAGAGCTGGTGGCCAGTGGGATTGTGGTGCCATAGGGTGGTGGCCATGGATGGCATTTGGCCCCAGGTGGCCAACGGACTGGTGGCCCCAGTGGCCCATGACTCATCGTGCCCCTGCAGGACGAGAATGGGCACACCCTGTCGGACGAGGACATCGCGGCTGAGGCTGACACCTTCATGTTTGAGGGTGAGCACAAGCTTCCAGGTGCCACTGGGGAGGAGCCACTCCAGTGTCCCCTCACTCACCCAATGTCCCTACAGGCCATGACACCACGGCCAGTGGCCTGGCATGGCTCTTCTACAACCTGGCCAGCCATCCTGAGCACCAGGAGCGATGCCGCCAGGAGGTCCAGGAGCTTCTGGCTGGCCGGGGCACTGCAGACATTGAATGGTGAGATGTCCCCAGGGCCTCCCCGGTCATGTGACTTGGGAACATGGTGCCACCCCTGCTTATTCCCAGGGAGGACCTGTCCCAGCTGCCCTTCACCACCATGTGCATCAAGGAGAGCCTGCGGCTGCACCCTCCTGTCACTGCTGTGTCCCGGCGCTGCACAGAGGACATCCCCCTGCGTGATGGCCGTGTCATCCCCAAGGGTATGGCATGGCCAGGGTGTCCCCAGTGTCACCACCCACCCTCATCTGCTGTCCCTAAAGTGGCCATTCCCATCCCACCAGGGGTCATCTGCCTGATGAGCATCTACGGGACCCACCACAACCCAGACCTCTGGCCCGAGCCTGAGGTAGAGCCACCCTATGAGGTGTCCCTGTCACCATGGTGGTGACAGCTGTGTTCCCTCGGTGTGACACTGTCGGTGTCACCCCAGGTGTTCAATCCTCTGAGGTTCAGTCCGGAGAACAGCAAGGGACGGTCCCCGTCATCCTTCATCCCCTTCTCTGCTGGCCCCAGGTATGTGCTGGAGTGGGGACAGGAGTGTCCCCAAGTGTTGCCCCTGTCCCTGGCTGGATTCACAGGGGGGTGACAGTGACAGTGGGGATGTGGTGGCAGGAACTGCATCGGGCAGAGCTTTGCCATGGCTGAGATGAAGGTGGTAGTGGCATTGACACTGTCCCAGTTCGTGCTGCGGAGGGACAACGCGAGGCCACCCCCGCGCCGCAAGCCCGAGCTGATCCTGCGTGCCGAGGACGGGCTCTGGCTCCTGCTGGAGCCACTGGTGGGAGTGGCCTGAGTGACACGGGTCACCAGGACATGGGGACATCCCGTAAGGCGTCACAGCTAGGGGAGGAGCAGGGAATAAATGGTAGCATGAAAGGGACAGTATCATGGTGGTGGGGATGTGTCCTTGGCCATGGGACACTCCATGGCACGGACATGTCAACCCATGGACTTGTCCCCTAGGCCACTAGTGTTGCCATCCATGGCCATATAGCCCCATGTCACCATCTCTATCTGTGACACGCCCCTCCCCCCCCCCCCATGCCCTATATCACCATCTACAGCCACGTCTGCACCCATGTCCTTGTCCATGTCCCCATCCCCACCATGTCCCCCAATGTCACTATCCATGTCTTAGTTGAATGTCTTTATTTTACCCCAATGTTTGGGTGATGGGATGAAGAAAAATGAAGGAAAATCAAAGCCAAAATAAAAGGATTTACATGTTCATGCTGCTGAGTATCCATGTGCCTGGGTGGGTAGAAAGGACCTTTTCTAGAGGAATTTCCACTCCATTGTCTCCAAAATCTTGGTTTTTTGCTCCAGTCCATCACCATTTGGCTGTGGAAGATGCCTGTGGGCTAGAGAGAATTACAATCATGGAATGATTCAGGTTGGAAAAAACCTCCAACACAATCCAGTATTCCTTGATGCCACCCAAAGAAATGACTGGATGCAAAAAGTGAGACTCTTTTGGGGTCGAAAGTAAAAAACTGTGCTGTCCCCCATGAAATTCTGAGGTCTGTTGGCATCCCAATGGATTTTTCTCTGGCTGCATCCAAGTGCCCAAGGGGAGCCAGGAAGATGCGGAGACCACCAGCCAGGAGTCTTCCTAATATGGATCACCAGGACCATGGATGACCATGTCTCTGCCCAGTGAGGGTCACTGTGGACCATCCAATGGTGGTCCTCCAATAGGGGATGGAGTTGAAGCAGCACTCAAAGCTCTTCCTGCACACAGGGCACTTGTAGGGCATCCCTTACTGCTGCCTCTCTTGGTGTTGGGTCACGGCAGAGTTCTGGGAGAAGCTCTTCCCACACTTCGGACACTGTTAGGGGCTCTCCCCAGTGTGGATCTGCTGGTAGGTGAGGAGGGTGGTTTTTCTTAAAGCCCTTCCTGCAGTCAGGGCAGCAGACGGGCCTCTATTCTGTGTGAATCTGCTGATGCTTGAGGAGACGGTATCGACTCTGAAACTTCTCCCCACACTCAGAACACTCATAGGGCCTGTCCCCAGTGTGGATCCTCTGGTGAGCAATCAGGTTGGAGTTCTGGCTGAAGCATTTCCCACACTCTAAGCATGTGTAGGGGCATTCCCCTGTGTGCACTGTCTGGTGGACGATCAGGTCAAAGCTGTTACGGAAGCCCTTCCCACATTCCCCACACACATAGGGTCATATCCCAGTGTGGATCATCTGGTGGCAGTTCAGATGGCAGCTCTTCCTGAAGCCTTTCCCACATTCTCCACATTTATAGGGCTGTTCATCAGTGTGGATCCTCTGGTGGCAGATCAAACTGGAGCTCAGGCTGAAGCTCTTTCCACATTTCCCACACTCGTAGGGCTGTTCCCCGGTGTGGATCCGTTGGTGGGCAATCAGGTGGGAGCTGACGTTGAAGCTCTGTCCACACTCCCCACACTCACAGGGTCGTTCTCCGGTGTGAATCCTTTGGTGGACCATCAGGTCAGAGGTGTCTCTGAAGCTCTTCCCAAATTCCTCACACTAATGGGGCCGTTCCCCAGTGTACATCCTCTGGTGGAGGACCAGGCATGAGCTCGTGAGGAAACTCTTCCCACATTCCAAGCACTGGTGGAGCTTCTTGCCATCGTCAAGCTGCTCATGGAGCACCACCTCAGAGCTTTGGCCAGATCTCTGTCTGCCTTCCTGGCACAGGCTGGGTCTTTCCTCCTCAGAGCATCCTGGGCTGGGTTTGGAGCCCGTCCTCCTGCGGGATCTCCGGGGCTTTTTCTCCCCGTTGGATTCCTGCACCGTGGAGCTGCTCAAAACGGCCTCTGCCACGAGGTTCTGCCATTGGGATTTGTCCTCCCTGGTTTCCATCCTCAGCTCCTTGTCTGGGGGAGGAAGGACAAGCAAAGGATGGGATTTGCCTCTGTGCCACAGGGAAGGAGATCTCCCCAATCCACCCCTGGCAGAGCAGCATTGGCAGCAGGCTTGTCCTGCAGCCGGGGGCCATGCTGGGTTGGGAGATGGAGCAGGAGGAGAGAGGGGGGAAAGGGGCACTGACTTCCTCCTCACCTGCCAGGCTGTCCCAAGGCATCTTCCTCTTCCTCGCAGACTTCTCTTCTATCCAGATAAGTTTGGAAATGGGAAATCCTGGTTTGGGGGAAAAACAAGATGTGAGTGCATTGCCTTCGGAGGTGTCACTGGCCAAGTCATCTCTAGAAGTCACCGGGTGTCTGGTGGCCAGAAATACCTTTGAAAAGCAAGAAGTCCAAAAGCCTCTCTCAGGAGTTCCCTGTTTCCAGTGTCCTCACTTTGGGGTTATGGGGGTCCCTCTTCTCAGAGCTGCTGGGGGGCCTGTGGGTCCTGGGCATTCCCCCTCTCCCAGGTTCTGCTTACACAGGCTGAGGGTCTTTTGGGGGTCCCAGAGGTGAATTTATGATGCTTGTATCCCCATTTGTCTGAAACAAGTTTTGTATCTTTAACACTGGTTCTGAGAACAAAGAGGGAGGAAGAAGAAGCATGGAGTTTGTTTTCAGAACCTCTTTCACTCCTGCACATTCCTGCTCTTCTGTTGTCTGCAGATGGACAGACAGCGGGACAGAGCCCTCCTTTGCTTTTAGTTAGTTTTAGCTAGCAGAGGAAGAGAAGTTCCCTGGATTGTGGTTTTTGGTTTTTCCTTTTCTTTGGACCTGTCTAAACCTGCTCTGGACTGAACATCCAGAAGAGCACCAGGTGCTCACACCTGTGCCCCACCGGGGCTGGGCCACGGCATTTCCAGCACCAGAGAGTCTGAGCGAGCCAAGCTACAGCCCATGGAGGGACTTTGTGAATTTGTCATCTCTTTTGGAGCAGCAAGAGGTTTTATTGTTTAATATTGTTCATTTTGGGGGTTGGTGAGTTTGGGGTTGGTAACTTTGCTTGTTAAAGAAACAGTTTTTTCCACTTCTCTCCAAGAAAATCTTTTTCCAGAACCAGATGAGGGAGGGGCCGCTTGAATTTGCTCTCCTAGAGGAAACACCTTTAGAGGTTTTTCTCCCAAAATTGCCCTAAACCACGACATTGGCATGGGCTTTGAAGGTCCCGCTGGTCAAGTCCATTCTAGAAGTCTCTAGGTGTCTGATGGCCAGAAAAACTTCCAAAAATCAAGAAGGAGACAAAAAACCTCTCCCAGGCATTCCCTGTTTTCAGTGTCCTTATTTTGGGGTTTGGGGGTCCCTCTTCTCAGAGCTGCTGGGGGCCCGTGGGTCCTGGGCATGCCCCCTCTCCCGGGTCCTGCTCTGTGCCACAGGGAAGGAGGCATGCTGAGGGTCTTTTGGGGATCTCAGGGCTCATCCTCTCCTCATTCGAACGCGGCTCCCAGGTGTTCCAGGGTCCCCTTCCTCCAGTACCGCTGCACTCCAGGCACTCAGCGCTTCCCCTGCTCCCCGACAATACTTTCAGGATCGGGGAGCCCGGGCCCCACTCATCTCACGGCTCCACCACCCCTCCAGCCTGCCGGAGCTCCCCGGCTCTGCTATCGCCCCTCTCCCCACGCCGGGGCTCCCCCCTTTCATCCCTCGGCTCTCCCGGGATCCCCAAAACCTGTGTCACGCCCCGCCGGCACCGGGCGATCGCCACGTGGGCCCCGCAAAATCCCCCCAGGGCCATTTACGGCTCAGCTTTGCACTCCTGCGTGATCCAAAAGTATCTCCTCATCAAATAAATAAAAAACACCTCTCCCAGCGACACCGAAATATATCTGGGACTCGACTTCCGGAATCGGCAGGGCCTAAACCACAGCGACGCTCACCTGCGGGATGCACGGCGATGCGATGCTGCCGGGCCCAGCCGAGCTGCAGGCTGAGCGGGCTCGCCGTGGAGCCCCGCAATGCTCCTTCCACTGCTGCTGCTGCTCCTCGGGCTGCTCCCCTTCGTGCTCCTCCTGTTCCTGCTCCTCCCCTTCCCCTCTCCCTGCCCTTCCTCCCGTTCCTCCTCCGCTCTCGCCCCGGACCCTCCTTTCGCACCACCTCTGGCCCACGCCCGCAGCAGCACCGGCTCTGGGGCAGGGAGAGAAACACCCACCCTCAGCGATGGGCAGGGTGCTCGGCGCCTGGGTGATCCGTGATCACCAGAACCACGGATCACCGAGTCTCTGTCCAACGAGAGTCACTGTGGGTTATCCTGCGCGGATCCTCCCATGGGGGATGGAGCTGGAGCAGTGCACGAAGCTCTTCCCGCACCGGGGGCACCGGGGGCACCGGTAGGGATTCCCTTGGTGCTGCCTCGCTTGGCGTCGGGTCCCGGTGGAGTTCTGGGAGAAGCGCTTCCCACACTCGGGACGCTGTCAGGGCCTCTTCCCAGTTCCAGGCAGAGGAATTCTGCTCTGACCGATTTCTTTAGCGGTGAGCCCGCAGTTCCCGGGCAGAACCGCAGAGCCCAGCGCTCCCCACTACCACCCCACCTGCGCCACCGCTTGTATCTAGCGAGCCCCGGGAGCGGAATTTTGGCTCGGGGGGAGGGGGACGGGACGGGCGGATCTGCACTGAGGGGCCTCCGAGCCCCCTGCCCATCGCTGAGGGCTCCTGGGGGTTTCTCTCCCTGCCCCAGAGCCGGTGCTGCTGCGGGCGTGGGCCAGAGGTGGTGCGAAAGGAGGGTCCGGGGCGAGAGCGGAGGAGGAACGGGAGGAAAGGGAAGGGAAAGAGGAAGAGGAGGAGCAGGAACAGGAGGAGCACGAAGGGGAGCAGCCCGAGGAGCAGCAGCAGCAGTGGAAGGAGCATTGCGGGGCTCCATGGCGAGCCCGCTCAGCCTGCAGCTCGGCTGGGCCCGGCAGCATCGCATTGCCCTGCATCTCGCAGGTGAGCGCCGAGGGGAAGCTCGCCCCGAGTCGATCGCGGCAGCTCCGGGAGGGTTTTTTTTTTGGCGGGGAGAGGGGGATTTTGCTGTGGTTTAGGCCCTGCCGATTCCGGAGTCGAGTCCCAGATATATTTCGGTGTCGCTGGGAGAGGTGTTTTTTATTTATTTGATGAGGAGATACTTTTGGATCTCGCAGGAGTGCAAAGCTGAGCCGTAAATGGCCCTGGGGGGATTTTGCGGGGCCCACGTGACGATCGCCCGGTGCCGGCGGGGCGTGACACGGGTTTTGGGGATCCCCGGGAGAGCCGAGGGATGAAAGGGGGGAGCCCCGGCGTGGGGAGAGGGGCGATAGCAGAGCGGGGGAGCTCCGGCAGGCTGGAGGGGTGGTGGAGCCGTGAGATGAGTGGGGCCCGGGCTCCCCGATCCTGAAAGTATTGTCGGGGAGCAGGGGAAGCGCTGAGTGCCTGGAGTGCAGCGGTACTGGAGGAAGGGGACCCTGGAACACCTGGGAGCCGCGTTCGAATTGATATAAAATTTCAATAGTCAATCCGAATTTTATTTCTATATCCTTTTATTTTAAAGCAAGCAAGCAAGCAAGCAAGCAGCGCTAGGTGGCCCGGGAGTCACTGGTCCACTCACAGCACACACCACTTACAAGTTTGGTAAAGTATATATACTGTCTTTAAGCCCATAAAGCATTTTCTAATGTGCTTGTTTAGTCCAAATCAGCAAATAACAATAAGCTAGGATCAGGAATTTCATAATCTTTCCAAGTGGCTGTTGATTCCTATCCTTCTTGTGGTCTGGAGGGAGGCCTTACACTGGTGTCTGCTACATGATTTTGTCAAAAGTGCATCAAGCTTTTTATTATACATAAGCATTAAATTGCTTTGTTGCAATATCTTTTAGCTTTACCTCAACTTTCTCTATTTTATTCTAAGTATCAGTTGTCTTGCTACCTCATCTCTTTTACTCTACTATACTTCTTTGATTTTGATGCTTTATTTGGCTATTTGGTCAGAAAGTTTCAAAACTTTTCTTTGTGTCTATTTTGGACACAGCAGATAGAAGCATTTGCTGATTCCATTGCCAATTGACACAAATCACAAAAACTTTTTTCACAATCCTTCCCCTTTATGTTATTGATTCATGTCTTTGCTTCAAATTGAGCTAATACTTTTTGGGTTGCAGTTTTTTGGTTCTGCTTTGCCTTGACTATCATAAGGCAGTGAGTTTCTTCTCCTGTGGTTGTTATTTTAGGGTTTATGGGTGTTGCTGAAATCTGCATTCCCTGGATCACTGAGTATATTAGCCTAATAACACATGGAACCATACATGGTATAAACAATAGACCTAATGCAGAACAAAGCAACATGAACCCTCATTTTTCCACCAGGCTCCTTCAAACAAATTATTTCACCAATTGTCAGTTAATATGGAATTCCATTTTTGCACTGGAACACGTGCAACTTGTTTAATTTTGCCTGCCAAATTTGTAATAGCTTCTCCATTATCATCAATCTTTAAACAGCACTCAACGTACTAAATTTTCCACAAAACCCCCTTCTTCAGCTAATAAATAATCTATGACTAGCATTTTCTGATATATTGCCACTCTGGTCTGGGTTAATTGTCTCGCTACAAGCTTCAGTTCCTCTGATGTTTGATTAGAAGTAATTTCTGCAATGGCCTGTAATCTAATGATTCGGTTAAGCATATACATAGGGGTTCTATAACCCCAGCTGCCGTCCTGAGCCCAGGAGGCAGGATTGTAGTAATCTGTGATCTGTTGGGAAGTCCATTCTTCATTTTTCCAGGCCTGTTCTCTTCCTATTTTAGTTTGTTTTCTTCTGCGCAGAGTTTCATAAAGAGGTAGTCCTAAATATTTACCTTTGCTCTTTGGTAGCAAAAAGAATGCAGGTTGTATAATTCCAATTGTACAGGTACCTCTCCATCTCTTTGGTATTCATTATATGCCCTTTTACCAGCAATCCTAAATAATCCATTTGAAGCTGTCCAATTTTCATCAATCTGCCCCAGATTTTCCCAATATCCCCTAAGATCTTTTATCTCTTGAAAAGGACTAGCATGTTACACTTTTCCAGAAAACAGTTCCCTTGGTACAATTGATAGACCAATAACCTGTTGGTAGTTTGGGCCACCACGTTGTAAAAGTGGAATTGGTGGTATATATTATCTTGCAGTGGGTGTGTCCTACGTTTGTAGTAAAATTGTTTCCTTTCCTAGAAATACAAATTTGACCTACTACTTCATGACGCAATGTTTACCCCTCAGGTTGAATTTCATTAAATCTTTGTGTCCTGTTCCATAATATCAACTGATCAGGTCCAACCCTTCTCCTCTCCATGGCCATTGCTCGGTCATTTGGGATCCCCATAAATCCAACAGTTAGTCACATTTAATTCCTTAACTACTTTTTGCATCAGATCAATACACAAATTTTTTTCCTAACATAGGGAGTTCTGATCACTGAGTCTTTTCTTAATTTTTTTATACAGGTCACTTCCTGCTCTTGTTTTTTTTTGGTTTGAATTTCCCCTTAATTCTTTGTGACTTTTTTCACTAATTCTTCCTTGAATTTATCTTTTACTCCCCCTTTATCTCAGCATCCCCACATTCTACCTTTGGTAAAACAGAGGAATGGTTGTCCCCGGGGACAAAATTGATAGTTTCGAAGTGCCCATCCTCCCATTTCTGAATTTGTTGCTACCCAGTAACTCTTTTCTCCTATTGTACAGGTTTCAAGTTTTCTTGGCTCGTAGCATCCTGCATTAATATGAGTGTTTGTTGCAAATGCTTGGGCTGTGGTCCGACCATACTTTACATTTTGGTAGCCCTTCAAGCAGGGATTGGTTATCCCATTCCGTGGAAGACTCAGCAGTACTAGAAGGCCCCACAGTTTTATTATCCCTCTTCCTCCTCTCCTACTGGGGTGCTCCCAGCAGTGAGGGGTACCATCTTCTTGGCAGCAAGGATCTTCTTCATGGGTTCCATATGAGCTTTCCTGGGTTTCGTGCCATTTCTTAAATACTTCCCAGTTCTTTGCTTTGACTGGCTCGGATCTGCAAGGGACTCGATTACGTTTGTGACGCTCAATCTTTTTATTTGCCTCACTTGATCGTCCCCTTCTTAATCCATATTTCCACAACATCCACCACTCATAAGAATCAAATTCTAATGTTCCTTCCTCTGTTCTCTTTTTTTCACAATATAATCAGTTAAAACTTGTTCAATGTGTTTACACTCTGGACACAATCCACTTGGAGGATAACCCTTGTGACAATTATAACACCACCTCTCCTTACAATAGTTTCATTCAGTGCTTCCAAAGGGATAGCAATTACAATCCTTTTCAGTACAGGTTATTTTATCTCCCAGCATCTCTTGAGAATATGGCATCCCATATAACACCTTATACGGGGAGATCCCATGCTCTGACTTCGGCATTGTTCGAATATTTAACAACGCCAATGGTAAGCACTTAATCCAAGATAGTTTTGTTTCAATCATTAGTTTTGCTAGCTGATGCTTTAGGGCCTGGTTCATTCTTTCTACTCTCCCCAAACTCCGAGGGTGCCAAGGGGTATATTATTCCCAAGAGATCCCTAGAGCTTTCATTACTTCTTTTAACACTTTTGAGGTTAAGTGGGAACCCTGATCCGAATCAATCACTCCAATCATCCCAAACAGTGGAATTATTTCTTCTAAAATAATCTTTGTAACAAAATGTGCTGTTGTTCATGTCACAGGGTAGGTCTCTACCCAATGAGTTAATTGGTCTACTATTACTAACAAATACTTGTCTCTTCCTGCTTTCAGTTGGTAAAATCCACTTGTATCTTTTCAAAAGGCCTATATGCAGTTTTCTGCCTCCCTGTGAGGTCTGTCTAGATGTCTTCTTGTTAATTTTCTGGCAAATAATGCATCCTTGTGTCTTCTGTTTTGCTATATCAAATATTCTTAGACACCCTCAAAACTTTAAAAAGTGGTCGCTTAGTGCTCATGTTCCCCAATGAGTTCATTAATGTAACTGGTGAATTATTCTTTTAACATAACTTAACATTTCTCTACCATCTGGTAAAAGCCACTTATCGTCTTCTAGCTTAGCCCCTAGTTTCTGCATCTCTTGCATTTCCTTTGAGATATAGCATTTTTGATACTTTGTATCATCTTCACTTTTATTAAAATTATTTAAGAACACAGGTAAGCATACTGCTGCCCTTTGTGCTTCTGCATTAGCCAAATAATTCCCATGAGTCCGATAATCCATTCACCTCTGGTGTCCTCTTATATGGACAACAGCTATCCCTGATAGACCCCTTAAAGCTTCTAATACTCTTACTCTTATGAAAACAATTGGATTACTTATTTCTATCTTAATGGGTCCAATCCTAAGCTTTCCTATTATGGTGCCACACTTTTGGATTAATTTTGTCTTCCTCTTGTGATGTTAAGGTATAAAACTCTACCTGTAGTTCTTGTTTCACTTCTAAATTTACTCCTAAATCTAGAATTAATTTTTTTCTTAGCAAATTATTTTCTTCTTCTGCTACTGATAACAAAGATAGATTTGTTTGTCATTCAAACAAATCTTATTTTCTGATTCAATTTCAACATTTTCAAGTATGGGTACTTTAAATGGTTCCCCTTTTGCTCCCACAACTAGAGCAATTTCTTTACTAATTTTACACCCTTTTTGGAGGTGCTGTATAGTTGATCTTTCTGCTCCAGTATCTACTAAAAAGGTAATTTTTTCCCCTTGAGGACCTATTTTTGGTTTTATCAAGGACTTTTTCTATGTTCAGGTACCCAAGATGTACAGCCCCTGACCACCCCTATTTGTCCTCTTCAAACATTTTTTTTTCTTTTTTTTTTTCATCTTTTTGTCGTTGCTTACTGCTTCACTCTGTGTTTTTTCTTCTTCCTCAGTAATAGCAATGGTAATCTGCAGGACCATCTCTGGGGTTTCTAATTTGGGGAAGTTTCTTATAATCTCCCCTAGGTCTTTGTTCTGCTGTTCTAAATGCTTTCGTTTCCCCCCCCAAGTGTCCCCTCACAGCTGCTACAAATATCTTGGCTTTTGCCTTTTGTTTTTCTTCATCTCTCCTCATGTACACCTTTTGGGCTTTCCACAGTAGCTCTTGGAGACCACAGTCCTGCCAATCCTCTCATTTCTCTAGCCTTTTTTTTTTTATGTCTCCCCATAATTTTGCCACAAATTGAGTTGCAAGTAATGCCGCTCCTGCTGGGGAATCTGGGTCCACTCGTGAATACATTTGCAGGCCCTTTCTGAGCCTCTCAAGCCAATCTGTAGGCGTTTCATCTTTTTCTTGGTGCACACTGAAGGCCTTGTTAATATTTTGCCCTCGAGGCATTCCGTATCCCTTGTATAATGATATCTCTAAAGTCCCCCATATTTTGTCTGTCCTGCTCATTCTGATTAGGCCATTTTTGATCACCAAATGGACCCTGCCGGTGTCTCCTTTCCCAGTCTCTCATTCCTGCTTGCCTAATCATTTCCCTTTCCTCTATAGTAAATAGTATTGCTAATATAGCTTGAAGCTCATCCCAGGTTGTAGGTATTTGGGCCTAAAAATTGGTCTAAGTTCTCGGAAACCCCTAAAGGGTTTTCAAGCAGCTGCCCCATTTCCTTTTCAAATTCTCTTACATTCCCAGTAATGGAATGGGAATGTTACAAACCCTATTCCCCTATCATTTCTTTCCCTAAGTACTTCTCTCAAGTGGAATAGTCTCTTCTTTTGATCTTTCTCCTCCCCACTAGAATTATTTTCCTCACGTTCTCTCCTCTTGCTCCGAGTTCTACTAGATGGTGGTGATAGGGCTGGAGTTGTCAAGCTGCGGGGCCTCTCAGGGGAGGAGAGAGTCCTTGCCCTTGATAGGGAGGGGGCAAATTGTCTCATGGTTCCCAAGGTTTTTCTTTTTCTTCCACCTTTCTCCTGTTTTTAGTTTTCAGGGGATATAATGTTATCGCTACAGAGACCCCCCTCCAAAGAGCCACATAATGACTTTCCTCCAGATCAAAGGACTCCTTACTATTTACATAAATATTTAAAGCTTGACACATCCAGTCATCAAAGGACCCAAACATTGGCCAATATAAATGATCAGGCCTAATTTCTTCCTTAGTCCACCGTACAATAATGTACCCTCTTTTCTTTACTTTTCCCCTTCCAAGAGGGCATTGCATTCCAATGTGCAATCATTTACCCCAGGGGGCTGTCCGGGGGTATCTCTGGTTACTCATTCCCTTTCTTGTTTTTAGAGCCTCTCTGGGGGCCCCACAACCTTGAGCCTCTCTTGGGCCCCTTTGTGTCTCTCTGGGGGCTCGTTGAACCTCTCTGGGGGTTCCTTGAGCCACAGGTCTTACTGTTCCCCTGACCCATCGTGACCAGTGTCTCACCACTCACTTAGACCCTTCACTGGCCAAGCCACTTGTGGGGTGATGGAATGCAGATAGAAGGATTCGTCGATCGCTCCGCAATAATATTGCGACACACTCTCTCACTTTCAATCAGACACTGTAAAATCCACCCAACCGAACGATACTCACAGCCCACGGTTCTTGTCTGGATCTTTGTGGACTAGAATTACAGGTGATTTAAACTGCAGTTCTCAGGGAGCTCAGTTCCTTGCTTGCTTTCTTTACCAGGTTCGTGGTGCCATTAGCTCCCAGGCTATTGGCTTCTGTGAGCCACAAAAGTGGGGTGCCCCATGCAGTAGCTGTGGTGTCATGGCCTGCAGGAAAATTGGGTGACTGGGGGGACACTGGAGGGCCTCCTCCCCAGTGGCACCTGGGAGCTTGTGCTCACCCTCAAACATGAAGGTGTCAGCCTCAGCCGCGATGTCCTCGTCCGACAGGGTGTGCCCATTCTCGTCCTGCAAGGGCACGATGAGCCATGGGCCACTGGGGCCACCAGTCCGTTGGCCACCTGGGGCCAAATGCCATCCATGGCCACCACCCTATGGCACCACAATCCCACTGGCCACCAGCTCTATGGTCAGTGCTGCCCATGGCCACCACTGTTCCCCTGTAGCCATCAGTCTATGCCCAAGCCCCGCATGGCCACCAGCATCCTACTGGCCTCTATGGCCAACCCTTCCATGGCCACCACCATCCCCCTGATCACCATCCTCTAATGGTCATCATCATCTCCCCATGGCCACCACCACCCTCTTGACCACTTCCATGCCCCCATGGCCACCACCCCAGCCCCACCTTGGTGAGCAGCAGGAGGTCAATGAAGTCCATGCTGTGTCCCCAGTGGCCGTCCAGCCAGCCCTGGTGGCCCAGGCAGGCAAGTGCCTGGCGCCGGCGCTGCACCACAATCAGCAGTGAAGGCATGGACAGTGGCACAGGCGCGGGCGAAGTGCCGGCCATCAGAGGAGAGGCGGTAGAGCCACCAGGGGTGAAGAAGTGGCTGGAACTGGCGCCGGACCACCAACGAGCTCAGCTCCAGGATGGCCTGGATGTACTCGCTGGGCCGCCTGTACCAGGGACAATGGGGAGACACTGTGGCCACCAGCATGGATGATAGCAGGACCATTGGGGCCACCAGAATGGCCAATGGGGACAGTGATGGAACAGGATGGCCAGTGGGGACCATGGCGGGGCCAGCACAGCCACCAGGATGGCCAGCAAGGACAACGGTAGGGTCACCAGGGCCACTAGGATGGTCAGTGGGGACAGGCGACACTCACTCCTGGCAGTGGCTCTCGTGGCTGAAGATGCACTTCTGGAGCGTGTCCAGGGTGAGAAGGCTCAGGGGCTGCAGCACCTCCAACTCCACCGGCCCCCCACCAGCTGCCACTGCTGCTGCCCCCCACTTGGCCTGCGGGGAAGGACTGGGTTGGGATCAGGGACAGGGGATAAATTGGGGGGTGGGACAGGGGTGGGAGAGGGGGAAGAGTTGGGGAGAGGGTATAGTACAGGAATGTGGTGATGAACAAGGGGTGGAGTTGGGGTTTGGGGGCAGCTTTGGGTTTGGGGTGTGAGACAGCACAGAATTTGGGTGCAGGACAGGACTCAGGATGCAGCAGTGGGTGCAGGACAGAATTTTGGGTGTGGGAGGGACTCAGGTCAGAATTTGGGGAGCAGCACTCATGATTTGGGGTGTGGGTGGAGACTCATGCCCATCTGGGATCTCTCACGAGCAGCACACGGGTGCTCTGGTTGAAGATTCCCAGGTAATTCCGGAGCACATCCCCATGGAAGGCGGGCGTCAGGAGTCGCCGGTGCCGTGCCCAGCGCTGCCCATCGCTCAGCAGCAGCCCCTCTCCTGGGAGGGGACACCGGGGTCCACTGAGGGCACCCAGGGGGTTGTCCCTGTCACCCAGCACCCCGTCCCCTGTGACACACCTGGATCCATCCTGGGGGGCCACCCAGGGGTGCTGTCCCCACCCCTGTGACACCCAACTCCATTCACGGGGCACCCCGGGGTGCTGTCCCCATCCTAAACCTGCCCCACCCAACACACTCACCGAGCCAGGGCTTGAGGAAGCCATAGAAAATTTTGTCCTTGGGGGCCACGAAAGCTGCAGGATACAAGGATGGGGTGGGCAGGGATTCACTGGGGTGCCATCAGGTTCCCTGTGTGGGGACACTGGGGGTGGCACCACCCTGTCTGCACCCATTAACCTTCAGGTGGGGACCCTCTCCCAGCACCCATGGCCGCCAAAGGATGAGGGCTGGGGGACAGCCAGAGGCTGGACATGGTGACATGTTTGGGTGGCCTTGGGGAACCTCAAGGACAGGTGGGTGGCCGCTGTGGGGTGGCATTTGGCCTGCCAGTGGTGACACGTCTGGGGACCTGTGGGCTTGGGTTGGTGGCCACTGCCTGGGCACTGCCAGGTCTCTGCCAGGTGTGGTGACACCCATGGGTGGCCCTGGGAAGCCGTCTGATGTCCCATGTCCTACCTGAGGCACTGAGAAGTGGCCGGAGGGTGCTGGGGTGGAAGAGGCGCAGCACAGGCAGCCAGGGAAGTCCCCACCAGAGGCAACCATGACGGTACTGGGCCACCAAGGTGTCCACCTGCTGTAGGCCTTCCTCCGTGCTCTGGCCCTGGGGACAACAGGACATGTGTGCCATTGAGGGCACAGATAGGCTCAGGGACATGTGTGTCCTCAGGACACTGCCAGCCTTGGGGACACGTGTGTCTGTCCCCACTTTCCCCTTGCAGGTGCCACCACACCGTCCTCACCATTTCCCCAAGTGCCACCATCCCATTCCTTCGGTCCCTTCACAGGTGCCACCACCCAACTGTTCCTTTGCAGCTGCCTCCACCCCTGTCCCCGCAGTTGCCACCCCTGTCCCCTCACCATGCCGGTGTGTCCCAGCAACCAATTGCGCCAGGGCGGGATGGGGAACTTCTTCAGCTGGCGACAAGTGGACCGGAATTGGGTGACAGCCACCAGCGCATCCCAGAGCCACCGCAGCAGCAGGGCCACCATGAAGGTGCCCAGGGCCACCGCGCCCAGGGAACCTAGCACCGTGGCCACCGCCATGGAACCGCTCCTGGGGACCGGAAGGGGACAGGGCAAGGGTCGGGTGTGGGCGGTGTCACCCGCGGGGTCACGTGGTGCGGCGCTGGGTGTCACCGGATCCGCCTTTTGTCCTAATACACATTCTGGTGGCAGCATCCTGGTGACTTCTTGTGCTGACATGTCCTGGTGGCAGTGTCCCCACATGTGTATCCTGGTGGCATCGTGTTCCCTCCTTGGTGTGTGCCGTCTCCTTGTATGTGTGTCTCTGTGGAATTTGCAGGCAACCCCAGCAAGGGAAGACATGAGAATCTTGACTCCATGTTTCAGAAGGCTGATTTATTATTTTATGATATATATTTTTTTAAAATTATGTACTAGAACTATAATAAAGAAAGAGAAAGGAGACATCAGAAGCCTAGCAAAGAAAGCAATGTACAATCTTGTGACTGCTCACAGCCTCGACACAGCTGGCCCTCTGATTGGTCATTAATTAAAAACAACCACACAGGCCAATTAAAGATGCACCTGTTGGTAAACCATCTCCAGACCACATTCAACACTCATCAGATAGTTATTGTTTACATTTAATTTCTGAGGCCTCTCAGCATCTCAGGAGAAAAATCCTAGCAAAAGGATTTTCATAAAATATGTCTGTGACATGTCCCTGTATCCCCTTCCCTCTGTGTATCATTGTCCCCATCTATGTGTCCCTATCCCTCTGCACTTGTCCCTGTCTCTTGGGACCCAGGATATTCCTCTGGCTGCCCTAGGTTATTCCAGACCCTGGCAAGGGGCTCAGAGACCTTGGCATGGAGTCAAAAACACCTGGGCATTCGATTTTAATCTATGGGAAAAATTACCAGCTTTGTGTGAAGATTTACAAGCCACAAGAGTTTGAGTAGCATGTTAGTTAATTTATCACAGGGTAAAAAAATAGAAGTTTGGGGTTTCAGAATGGGGGTTCAAGAGGCAAGATGGAAGAATCTGGGTGTGTCCTGTCCTTCTTCTCCTTCTTCTTGTCCTCCATCTTCTGCTGGGATGGGGACACTTTTCAATTGGTTTAGAGTAGAGACAGACTGTAACATAGGTGATAGGTATTGGAAAATTATTGTAAATAAAGTACACGTAGTTCGTAGTATAAAAAGTTAACACCACCCCAAGGACAGTCACTATACCACAACCCGACCTGCTGGACAGATCTCAGCAGGTCAGAGACAGAATGGTAAGAAAAAATGAACAACCTTGAAAAGCAGAACCGATGAATCTCAACTTCTTCGGTTGCGGGGCTGAGAAGAAAAAAGACTTTCTGACACCTCGGGGGCCATATCAACCACAGAAACCTGAGACCTGTCCACTGTTGTGTGTCCCTGTCCCCTTGGAGTGTCCCCATCCCCATCTCCCCCGTCCTGTCCCGTAGTGTGCACCGAGCACTGTGGTGTGGCCACGTTGCTGCCAACACCCTATGTCACTGCATGTCACAAACGGCCCTTGGACATGCTGTCCCATTCCATGCCATGGTGACCATGCTGCACCATGTCACAAAGGGCCCTTGGACACCCTGCCACCTGCCCTGGGGCAGCCCCCCCAAAGTGGCCCAAGTTGGAAGGAATGCCTTGCCCCAAGTGTCTCAGACAGCCCGACAGGATCTTTAGGAACAACTCAAACCATAAGCAAAGGCTGCCCTGCTCTGTGGGCACAGGGCAGCAGAAGGACCCCCCAGGGCTGCCAGTGCAGCTGCAGCGGGAAGGGCACGGGGCCATCCACAACAGCTGTCATGGCCTCCTCAGGACAGCTCCTGCCTGGTGGCCACACTAAGCACGGCTCTGTGACAGAGACAAGGAACGCGTGGGCCAGGCATGAATGCTGCGCTAAGCCCTGGGGCCAGGGGAGCACTGACATCAGCAGGTGTGGCAAAGTCCCTGCCAAAGCAGAGTCCCCCTGAGCCCTGGCAGCGCTGGTGCCCACCTCCTGCCCCAGAGACCTGTACCCTGAGAGGGCTTCTCTGCCAGAGGGCAGCCAAAGCCAATGTGCATTGGGGGCTGTGTTCCATCCTACAGGGGCTCCTGGTAGGAGCACCTGGAGCAATGGCGGCAACACTTGGTGTGTGCCAGATGATGTTTTTCCTTCCTGAAATTATTTTTTTCATAGAAGGCATCAGCAGTAGCACAGAAGCACCAACAGCTACTGAATTTCACATGACAAAGAGACTCCACTGAAATACGGTCATGTTTCCTTGCGTTTTTCTGTCTTTCTTGCACTCTGAAGAGAAAGAATTGGCCCAGCCTCTCTTATTCAATGCTCCACTTGCTGTGTGTCTTCCTGTGGCAGCTCATGTGCAAACACAAGTGGCTACCTGCTGAGCACAGCAAGGGATGGCCACAAACAGTAAGGTCCCCAGTGAACATCAAGGCAGACCCTGGGAAAGTGCAGAGGATAGAGATAGGAATAGGATAGGGATAGGGATAGGGATAGGGATAGGGATAGGGATAGGGATAGGGATAGGGATAGGGATAGGGATAACTCTGGGAGGAGAAGCTGTTCTGTGTCTCTGATGATGGTGCCAGCCCCCTGAAGGAGCAGCCAAGACAAGCACTGAAAGCAGCCATGTCCTGCTCTTTTCTGCTGTGAGATGTACACGGGACAGACTTGTTGCCCACAGGTCCACCAGACTTGACCCAGGAACAATGGAAGGCCATGAATTGGTAGGGAATGGCCTCCAGCAAGAGCAAAGCAGGATCTTCCAGCAGGAAAGCCTGAGCTTGTGAAGTGAGCCATGTCCTCAGCAGACACCAAAGTGCTTCCCTCCAGCGCTGAATGTCGACCACAAGCGCCTCCTTTTCTTCAGGGACTGCTGCTGCTTCCTTTGTTCCAAGCAAGTCCAGGATTTAGGTTGGAAGCTCATGAATGTGTTTTTAAGGTGCCTGCACGGAGGAGAGGGATGGCAGCTGCAGTGCAGAGCTCATGTCCCTCTCATGATGGCACCAATGCTGCCGCCTGAGGATGCCTGCCAGTGGAAGGTGAGTCGTCCCTCAAGTACAGCCACTGAAGTCAGTCAGGGGTGGAGGCTGCAGCTGCAGCTGCCAAGCATTGCTGTGAGGCTGGCAAGTCAAGAGAAAGCCATTGTGGCCAAGTATGCTGAGCCCTTTTGCCAAACCACGTGCAATGGTGCCCACAGAATCACCCCTTTGGAATGGCGGCTGGTGCAGACACCTCATTGAGCAAGTGCTGGGGTTCAGGGTGCTGCTGTTCCTGTGCATATTCTGGTGTTGTTTCTGTGGTGTCCAGAGCCACTTTGGCAGCAGCGACTCAGCAGCCCTGCTCAAGGAGACATCACTGTCCTCGCCACGGAGGCAGAAGCTCTGCGGGCCCAGAGCTCTCTATCAGAAGGGCCTCATCCTTAGCACCATGTCTTGGGCAGTCACAGGGGCCCAGGCTGGCCACCAGCTATGCTCTGCCCACTGCCCTTGCAGCACCCAGTGACCATGCCCCAGCAGAGCCCCCTTGCCCTACTCATCCCCAGCCAACCCAGTCTGGGCAGTGTAGGGGTGTCCCCACCCTCCTGCTGAGGCACACCCTCCAGGGCTTATGGCCTCTGACATCCAATTCCTCAGGACTTCCTGTCACCCTGGTTTTTTAAGATTTTCTAAGCCTTCTGATGTTGACATTCTTGTAGGGAATTTTCTCACGCACTTTCTTGTAAATAACTTATTGTTTTGCATTCCTTTATGGAGGAGGAGAGAGTTGATGGACTGTTGGTTTAACCAGTGTCATTGGAGAGGTGTCACCTTTGTAAAACTATAAATATTGGAGTCAGAAAAATAAACGTCCCTTTTTTCCTTCACCTTGAGAGCGGTGTGTGTTCGTGTTCCTTTGTGTCTGGTAGCGACATCTGGTGACCGCCGAAGTGTATTGCAGCCTAGGCTGAGAAGCGGACAGCGAGCGAGTTTGGTGAGGTGTTCACCCACCCCCCCCCCCCCCGTGGTGCTTTGTCTACTATTCTTGGGTCAATGGCAACCTCTCTGGGTGTCGGGGAGGATTCCCTCATTTTGGACCTCTGGAAGGCGGTTCTGGAGTGGAGACAGGTTTCTGTTTCCTGGGATGATTTTGAAAGATTGATTCTCTGGGCCCGAGAGCGGGGTTTCTTTTCGGTCCCTGGGAAGGTGTTCTCGAGGGAGGAGTGGTCTCTCGTGGGGGCCTGTCTCATGGAGGCTCTCTTTGATGACTGCACTCAGGACGTGGGGTCACTGATGATTCAATGGAAAAGATGTGAGGAGCTCTGGCAGGATTCTAGTTCTTGTTCTCCTCGGAGTTCCCAGGGAAGCCCTTCTGTCTCGGACGTGGAGGAGGGGGAAGGTGAACTTCTCTGTGATGTAGAATCCCCCTCCACGTTACAGGACGGTGTGTCCTGTGCAGGGGATGGGTTGGCCTCTCTTTGTGCCTTCCCAGCGTTGGAGAGTCAGCTTCCGCCTCGACTTGAGTCCGATTCTGTGACGACCTTGTGTCCACACTGCGGTGTATCCACCACGTTCCCCCTGAGCGCGGCGGGGGTGGGCTCTCACTCCCCCGGGTCGGGCTCCTCTGTGGGGGAGGCGGTTTCGTCTGTCTCTGGGCCTGCGCAGCCTGCGGGGCATGCGCAGTCGGTGGAGGACGCTGGGGGCAGGGCGTCACCGGTCTCTGGGTCTGTGCAGCCTGCTGGGCATGCGCAGTCGGTGAAGGCGGCCGGGGGCGGGTCATCAGTCGTAGCGCCGTCCGGCCCCGCTCCGGTCGGCGGGCAGCCCGCCCCTCTCCGCTTGGTGGGGGCGGTGCCCGCTGTGGAGTCCAGCGGCTTGGGGCTGGCTCTCATAGGGGGCTTGCGCGGTCCCTGGTGCCGCCCCTCAGAGATGCGGCTCCACGGGCCGCGCCTCTGTCAGCATCCCGCTCCTCCCTCGTGTTGGGGGCTGGGGGCCCCCGCGCAGGTCTCGTCCCCGCCCGTGCCAGATTTGCGGGCTGTGCCAGCGGCTGTGTCCACCGAGCCGTCCCCTGCCGGAGCTGCAGCACGGCAGGGCGCTGAGGTATTTACCTTTAGCGCAACTGCTGACACGGGCAGTGGGAGGCCGGTGGTGGCCCGGGGCCATGGCGCCTTCTCATCAAATCTTTGGACGCTTCTTGCGTGTCAGGTGACTGTGCGGCCGAAGTACACCGAGCGTTTCTGGCGAGAGGCAAAAACCAAGACGGACGAGATGAATGAGCCTGCCTCTTCGCGGCATCTGCAGTGTCGTGGACTGAGCTCCTCTGGCTCTGCCGGTGCTGCAGGGGGCGCGGGGGCGAGTGTTGTTGTCCTGGCTCCCAGTCAATCATCCCTTGTCCCCGTGGGGCCCAAGGGCCTGGACACAGCAGGTGCGGTGGCTTTGCCAGGGGGTCCCCAGGCTTTCCCTGTGATCAGGGGCGTTGCTCACAACACCTATGAACCCCTTTCATATAAGCTGGAGAAGGAACTCCGCGAAGCAGTTGCTCAGCGCGGTTTGGGGTCTGCTGAGGTTATGCAGATTCTCCGGAGGATTGATACGGAGGTGTTAACGCCTCATGATCTCCGTCGTGTGGCACACTCTCTTTTTGACCCTGTGCAATTTGGTGTTTTTGAGACCAAGTGGGCTCGTTTGGCAGCCGAAGCAGTGGCCCCTTCCTAAAGATAAATTGGACGCCCTTCGAAATCTGGTGCAGGAGCAGCTGGACCAGGGCCATTTGGAACCTTCTTCCAGTCCCTGGAACACTCCTGTCTTCTGTATAAAAAAGAAATCTGGGAAATGGAGGTTGTTGCAGGACCTCCGAAAGATTAATGCCGTGATGGAAAGCATGGGAACATTGCAGGCGGGCATGCCATCACCTACCATGCTTCCTGCGGACTGGCCGGTCCTCATTGTGGATCTGAAGGATTGTTTCTTTACGATTCCTTTGCATCCAGATGACAGACTGAAGTTTGCCTTCTCGGTGCCAGCAGTTAATGAGGCTGAGCCTGCACAGAGATATCAATGGAGGACATTGCCTCAGGGAATGCGCAATTCTCCTGCCATATGCCAGTGGTATGTGGCCCGTGTCTTGTCTGGAGTTCGCAAGCAGTTTCCTGATGCACGTCTGTATCATTATATGGACGACATTTTGGTGGCAGCGTCCACCCAGGATGAGCTGCTGAGGATTCAGCCTCGGTTGCTCGATGCTTTGCATGCTCATGGACTGCAAGTGGCTTCAGAAAAGGTGCAACAACAACCACCTTGGAAGTACTTGGGGGTAAAAATTCTGGAACGGACGATCCGTCATCAAGAGGTGCAATTTGTGCATTCTGTGAAGACACTGAATGATGTTCAAAAATTGGTAGGTGTCATCACTGGGTTACGTCCATATTTGGGACTAACCGACGCACAGCTGTCTCCTCTGTATGATTTGTTGAAAGGAGACTGATTTAAAGTCACCTCGCACACTGACCCCTGAGGCACATGAGGCGTTGGAGGTGGTTCAGCGAGCTGTTTCGGCTTGCCAAGTTTATTGCATTGACCCCTCCGTTGATGTCACTGTGTTCATCACCACTCCAGGTTCATATCCCACAGGCATCATTGGCCAATGGAATGACAAATGGTCTGATTCCTTGCACGTTCTGGAATGGGTCTTCCTGCCCCATCAGCCGCAGAAGACGGCAACTGCATTGTTTGAGCTGATTGCTCGTTTGATAATCAAATGCCGGCAACGGTGTTTGCAATTGATGGGAGCGGATCCTGCAAAGATCATACTCCCGGTGCAACGGGAGGATTTTGACTGGAGCTTTGCAAACAGCATGTCCCTGCAGAGTGCTCTGGAAAATTTTTCAGGGCAGATCACTTATCATCTGCCCAGCCATAGGCTACTGCATATGGCAAAGTCCACACAAATTTCTTTGCGGCCCAAAAATAGTCAGGAACCTGTGCAAGGTCCCACCGTCTTCACTGACGGTTCAGGGAAAACAGGAAAGGCCATTGTTACCTGGAGGGATGGATCTGAGTGGCAGGTTCTGGAAGGCCATCAGGATGGGTCAGCCCAATTGGTTGAATTGAGGGCTGCTGTCACAGCATTTGAGAAATTTTCCCAGGAATCTTTCAACTTGGTCACGGATTCCGCCTATGTGGCTGATACCGCACAGCAGTTGGGTCATTCAGTTTTGAAGGAGGTCAGTAATCCTGCCTTGTTTCATTTACTGAAGACCTTGTGGTGTGCCATTCAGGCCCAGGTTCATCCTTTTTATGTTCTGCATGTGAGGAGTCACACAGATTTGCCAGGCTTTATCGTGGAAGGTAACGTGAGGGCTGACAAGTTGGCTAACCCAGCGTGGGTGGCGCCTCAGCCTGATACACTCGCGCAGGCCAAGGCATCGCATGGGTTTTTCCACCAAAATGCACATACCCTGCAGAAGCAGTTTCAGCTGATGCCAACTGAGGCTCGTGACATTGTTGAGTCATGTGATGACTGCCATGCACTTGCTCTGCCTTTGCCAGCAGGGGTAAACCCCAGGGGCCTTAAGGCCTTGGAGCTTTGGCAGACCGATGTCACACAGATTGCCGAGTTTGGTCGGTTCAAGTATGTGCATGTCACGGTGGACATGTTCTCCTCTGCGATGTGGGCTTCGGCTCACACTGGGGAGAAGGCCCGTGATGTCCTCGCCCACTGGAGGCAGGCCTTTGCCGTTCTGGGCACACCTTCTGCTGTGAAAACCGACACTGGTCCTGCTTACGCATCGCAAAAGGTGCAGCAGTTCCTGCAGTTGTGGGGTGTCTCACACAAGTTTGGTATCCCTCATTCTCCCACTGGTCAGGCTATTGTGGAACGCGCTCATGGTACTCTGAAGTGGCTTCTTCAAAAACAAAAATGGGGAATGCAGGGTGAAACCCTGCACAGTCGGTTGGCAAAAGCTTTGTGCACAATTAATCATCTCACTGTGCCGCAGAACTCAGATAACCCTGTCATTTTGAATCACCATCTCTCGTTGCAGGCTGTGGACGAGGCACAAGGTTCAGGTGCGGAATTTAGTCACCCAACAGTGGGAAGGTCCCTATGACCTTATCGCTTTGGGGCACGGGTATGCTTGTGTATCCACAGATACTGGGGTACGCTGGGTACCTTCGAAATGTGTTCGCCCTGACCTGCGATCGCAGAGGCAGAATCCAGCCGACGAGCAGGATGGAAACCGTGACCAACCTGAAAGGCATCAGGTGGGTGAATCATTGAGTGATGACTCGGATGCAGATGATGAGAGTGATCACTCAGATGATTCCTCTGCAAATGGACACTGAACATTGTTCATGTTTCCTTTTTCTCATTGTTCATTTTCTTTTCCTTTTTTTTCTTTTTTAAACAGAAAAGGGTGAGATGTCACCCTGGTTTTTGAAGATTTTCTAAGCCTTCTGATGTTGACATTCTTGTAGGGAATTTTCTCACGCACTTTCTTGTAAATAACTTATTGTTTTGCATTCCTTTATGGAGGAGGAGAGAGTTGATGGACTGTTGGTTTAACCAGTGTCATTGGAGAGGTGTCACTGTCACCCTCCAATCCACTGTCACCTTTGTAAAACTATAAATATTGGAGTCAGAAAAATAAACGTCCCTTTTTTCCTTCACCTTGAGAGAGGTGTGTGTTCGTGTTCCTTTGTGTCTGATAGCGACAACTTCCCACCAGCCCGGCCCTTCAGGGGCCTCCTGTCCCCTGGGTGTCACAGTTTCAGAGACAGACAAGTGACGAGACACACCGTGTTCAGGCAGTAACAGTTCCCTTGATTGAGATCTTACTTCTTTCTATACATAAGATGCCCATGAGGTGTCAGTCCTCGTTGGCTGAGCCAGTTACTTCCCGGTTGACCAGCCAACAGAAGCCTAAGTCCCCAATGGCTTGGGCCTGCTCTTACTGGTTGAGTTATATAAGTAAGGTAATTATGTAATTGATCACATATTTCCATTATAAATTTGTAATTATTTATACTTTGAGGCCTACAGGTCAGCTGTAGTCCACCAGACCTTGGAGCCTCCTGCTACCCACTCCCTCCCACATGGCCCTCGTGCCTTCCCACCACCTTGTCCATCAGGGCCTCTCCAGCACCTCATTCCTTCACGGCCTCCCACCACCCTGTTGTCCCATCAGGGTCTCCCCCAAGCTGGCCTATGGAGAAATGGCTATGTGACAAAGGCCTCGTAGACATGCTCTGGATAGCTGACCAAGAATTGGGAAAGTACCGGACCCAGCTAATCTGAGTCCCTGAGGGCTGCAAGGACACTGTGTCCTTGAGCATAGCTGTGGTGCGATAGCAAGATGCTATAGTTGAGAGAGAGAGACATGAGAAAAAGAAGATGTAAGTTGTAAGGAATGAGGAAGTAAGAGAGGAGCTGATATCTAAAGTACAACCAATAGACTGCTTAGCTTACAGAATATGTATGAGGCCTATGCAGCACCTCTTTCCTTCACGGCCTCCCATCAGGGTCGTCCCATCAGGGTCTCCCCCAGCCTGGCCAACTTGCCTGGCAGCAGCGCAGCTCCAACAGAGCTCCAGAGGAGCTGAATTGAGAGGAACCTCAGAGCCCTCAGCAATGCAGCCAGCAACACACGGGCAGAAGGACAGAGTTTCCTGGCTGGGCAGGAGGGCTTGTGGCCATCTCCAGGTACAAGTCTGGCAGGGATCTCTGCAGCTCTGGCCCCTGCCCAGCCTCCCTGTCCTCAGCAGAAAGCCTTCAGCAGAACCACCAAAGGCCATGGGCCTCAGGCTATTTCCCCTTCCCCACTGCATGCCAGGCAGCTTGCTGAGCTCAAGGACTGACTTCCCCTCTTCCCCTGTGCCCTGCGGATGCTGGGCAATAAAGAAAGCTCCCGGGAGTCTGGGTATTAGAACACATTCTACATTTGTAGCCTAAAGAAAAACACATTCTACATTTGTAGCCTAAAGAGAAAGAAGGAAAAATCTTTAAGAAAATTCCCCCCTGGCTCGGGTGGCCCCAGCAGACAGAGAGGCTCTCAAATCAGCTCTTCTCAGAGCTCCAGCAGCACAGCCCGCTGTGGCCCCACAGACAAGACCGTTTCTTGCTTGCCCTGCAAAATCGATCTTGCAGCTTCTGAGGGCTGATGTCCTCTGTCTTGTCTTCAAGGGCTGTGTGGGAGAGGAACTATGCCATGGTCAGATCCCGGATCTTTGGTGACCCGAGGAGAGCAAGGTGCCAGGGCCATGCCAGCCGGCTCTGGCCATGGCCAGGAGGGAGCAGGGAGCAAGGGGAACAGCACAAAGCTTCTGGACGCAATTGCCACACGTGGGCCTGAAATCAGTGCGTGCGCTGTGGCCACGCCAGGCCTGGTCCGCACAGGGAGCAGAGCCCTCGGCACTGGGGCATGGATTGCAGCTCCCCCCGGCAGCAGGGCTGGCAGCCCTCTGCCCTCACTCGCCTTGACAGATGTGCCGGAGCTCTCGCTTTTGGTCCCTGAGGTGCCACCCAGCCATGCCTGTAACACAGAGCCTGTCACGGCCCCAGCGGCACAGCTCCCTGCCAGCGGCGCTGCCGGCGCTGTGGCCACACGGGCTGCTGGCCCGGCAGGGCTCAGCCCGGCCCTTGGCGCACGCTGCCGGCCCAGGGCACGGCTGCCAGAGGGCGGCAGCAGCAATGGCCCAGGCCAGGCGGGGCTCCACGGCACCGGGCACGGATGGCGCTGCTGGGACAGCAGCCGGGGCCGAGGCCGAGCTGCAGCGGGGTGAGGAGGAACGGGTTTGGGTGGAGCAGGGTGGGACAGGGCAGGATGGAGCTGGGCAGGGCAGGTAGGGTGGGACAGGGTTTAGCAGGGCAGGGCCCAGTTCAGTGGGGCAGGGCGCTGTGGGTGGAGCAGTGCAGGGCAGGGTGTGGCTGGGCGCAGCTGGGTGTGGCAGGGAGGGGCTGTGTAAAGTGTGGCGTGGTGGGGCAGAGCTGGGATGGGGTGGGACAAGGTGGGGTGCAGATGATCGGGTGGGGTTTGGTGTGGCAGGGCAAGGTTGGGCGGAACTGGGCGTGGGGGGGAGAAGTTGGGTGGGGCAGGGTGGGGCAGGGCAAGGTGGGGCAGGGTGGGGAGGATAAGCCCAGGCTCGTGGCTCAGAGATGAACCTGATGGCCACCTGTCGCAGGGACTCCTGTGGGTTGTCCAGGTACAGCAAGGCATGGTGTAGGTGCAAATGGATTGTCCTCATCCTCACACCAGTATTGGAAACACAAACTGCACTGGGTTCTTGGAGATAGTTATGAATTGGCCTGAAGGTGAGAACTTTGATCTACTGGAAAAAGAGGAGCAGGAACAGGTGTCTTGTGCGGAGGAAGCTTCACCTTGGAACCAACAGCCACAAGGAGAAACACTGTGCTCTTTTCACTGACATTTCCTGTCACATTGTAAGGACAAACTGAAAGTGCAAAGCAGCTGAATGGAACCCCATGTGACAGGTTGCAGAAGATACTGAAGGAGAGGGTGGATCAAGCCAGCTTGCTGAATTCAAAGCCGTCCAGTTGGCCCTTGTGATAAATAGGTATGATTCGTGCTGATAAAATTGAAACAGTAATCAATATTGGTACAGTAATTAATATTTGGGAACAATAAAAATAGTTCAAAGTTGTAATGCCAAAGAAGAGAGGAGAGGAGGGGCTCCACCCCCCCCCCCCCCCCCCCCCCCAGCAGATGTTCACAAGGACAGGAGGAAAGAAACCGAAGATACAGTGGCTAAAAATGAGCAGAAAGGAAGCAAAACCTGGTTGGGTCCCACAAAATGCTAATTATAAGAGATTTATTGCTTTGATATGTAGATATAGTGATATGTTAGTTTTGGCTTATATTATACTTGCTTGGTGCACATGTGTAACCCAAAGGTGAATTAAAGGACACAGAGGAAGGCTACAAAATCTTCATCAGATGACCCCCAAAAGACTTGTGTGACCACCAAACTGAGTGGTGGAGCATGCGTGGTAAAGGTGGTAATGAGGGTGGAGATAGAAATATGACGAACCGGAAATAGGAGGAGATGGTGTTAACACATGGCATATAAGGAAGAATCTTCACTTGGCAAGCTTGTACGTGAGGGGGCAAGGGTCCCTGAACCCTGCACTCCATACCCTGCAGTTATCTTTTGCTTATGTGCTATTACTTGAACTAAATGATCCCTTATTTATATATTTTTTAAACTATTCAATTAAAATTGCTGCTATCTCAAATATTGTTTGTTTTTTTATGAAGGGATAATTGGGCAAGCATAACATCCTGAACATTGCTGAGGGAGAGAAGTGGCCAGAACTCTCTCTCTACACTGACTCATGGATATGGATGGTAGGCAATGTTTTGTGGAGGCCTTTCCTGGCTGAAAAGTGGAAAAAGGCCAATTGGCAGCATAGGGGAAAAGCAATCTGGGCTGCCAGCGAATGGCAAGACATTGCCACTCGGGTAGAGAAGCTACCTGTGAAAGTCTGTCGTGTGTGTGCCCACATGCCCAAGACTTGGGCTAGTGAGGAGCACTGAAAGAATGAACAGGTGGATCAGGCTGCAAAAATCTAGGTGTTACAGACAGGTTTGGATTGGCAACACAAGGGACAGTTGTTCACAGCTCAATGGGCCCATGATGCCTCAGGCCATTAGGGCAGACATGCCACCTATAGGTGGGCACAAGACTCAGGGGTGGATGTAACCATAGGCAGCATCTCCCAGGTTATCCATGACTGTGAAATGTGAGCTGCCATAAAGCAAGCTAAGTGGGTGAAGCCCCTGTGGTGTGGGGAGCCATGGTTCAAACAGAAGTATGGCAGGGCCTGGCAGACTGACTACATCAGGCTGCCTCAAACCTGCCAAGGCAAATGCTACATGCTCCCAATGGTAGAAGCCACCACTGGATGGTTGGAGACCTACCCTGTGCCTCATGCCACTGCCTAGAACACCATTGTGGGTCTTGAGAAGCAGGTTCTTTGGAGGCATGGTACCTGTGAGAGAATTGAGTCCAACAAAGGGACTCATCTCAGGGACAGCCTTATCAACACCTGGGCTAGAGAACCTGGCATTGAGTGGGTATACCACATTCCCTACCATGCAGCAGTGGCCAGGAAAGTTGAGTGATGCAATGAACTCTTCAAAAACACATTGAAGGCAATGGGAGGATGAGACCTTCAAGCAGTAGGAGCTGCATTTAGCAAAGGCTACATGGTTAGTTAATAACAGAGATTCCACCAACTAAGCTGGCTGTGCCCAATCCAAACCCCTGTGCACAGCAGGTGGAGACAAAGTTCTGGTGGTGCACATGAGAGGTGTGCTAGGAAAGGCTGTTGGGATTAATTCTGCCTCGAGCAAAGACAAACCTGCCTGTGGGGTTGTCTTTGCTCAGAGACTGGATTGGACTTGGTGGGTGATGCAGAAAGATGGATAAACATAATGGATATCTCCAGGGGACCTTGTTTTTGGGGTTAATTGCCCAAAACACTGTGCCTGTATCCATATCTGCATGTATGTATCCATGTATGTATATAACTGGGATAATAGATGGATGTATATAGTTTAAAAGTCAGAGTTTGATGTAACATATTGGTATGGGAAAAAAGTCAGGGTGGAAAATGTTGCGTGTTTGGGTGGGTTTTTTGGTGAATTTTCTCTCATTTGTTACCTGAAAAGAGGGATGTGGTGAGGAGAGGACAGTTGATGCCTGTGGGGAAGGAATTGCTTTTGGGGCAATTGAGATGGGAAAGAACTGGCCAATGACCCTCGCATTCTACTGGAAGCTTCCAGGGAGGGAGGGCAGGGTTGGGCATTGGGTTGCCGAGGGAAGAACCAGCTGGCCATGCTAGGAGCAGGGCACTTTGGGCAGTTTTTGGTGCTGCTTCAGAACTTTCCTTGCCATCCATTGCTTGCTGCAGTTGCTGATTGACAGGGATTTTTCAACACTCGCCATCACCAGGAAGATTCTCACCATCTGCATGGGTGCTTGAGGGGAAATGGGACCACCCCACCTATTCTCTCTCTCTCTGGAGAGAGGGAGTCTCAGGTGCTGTTTGACTGGAACCACAGCAGAGCTTCCATTGCCAGGATACTGCAACAGATGGGTGAGAACCTGGGAAAAGCAGAGCCCCAGCTTCCCTCTGTCCCCGAGGCTGCCGTTAACGCCTGGGCCGGCTCAGGGCTCGCAGCCGTGGCCCCTGAAGCCGTCTGGGCCGACAGCGCCCCCTGGAGCCCGAGCAGAGTCACTGCAACCAGTCTGCCTCGCCCCAGCTCACAGCGCCCTCTGCCGGGTGTCGTCATAACTACAGCAAAGTCAGAACTGCTCGACGGTGGGAAGAGTCTGGTTGTCTGGTATTGCTTTGAGAGGTGCTGCTGGTTGTTCTCTCTTGTTACCCCCCCCCCTCTCTCTCTCTCTCTCTCTCTCTCTCTTCACATATACATATATATATGTATTTTCCTGTAAAGAACTGATATTTCTTTCCCCCTATCTTTGCCCGGAAGCCCTGTAATTTCAAGTTATAATGATTTGGAGGAAGGGAGCTATCTCTCCCTTCCAGGAAGATTCTCAGCTTTCTTGGAAGACATCTGTCTTTTAAACCAGGACAATGTGCTATCATGAATGGAGAAATTGACCTAGGAGGTAAAGGAACTCATAGATATGCAGCTTCAGCCCTTGCCTAGGAATTGTTCCTGGTCTTCACAAAACAGGGGCTTCTATGGCTTGAAGAATAGTCTTTGAATGATCTCTACAGCCCAGCTTTTACCTCCCTCAGAGTGCTCCTTCCCACAGAATGTCACATCAGTCTGCACAGTTCCTGTGCAGGTGACATACCCTGCCAACAACAATAGGACCACTTTACCCATGACCAGTGGGAGGGAGTGCGGATCATTCAATTTTTTTCCCGCATAAGATATGTGTGACAGCGGTCACAGGGTTTTGCAGGTGAAGGAAGAGATGAGAATCTTGATTCCATGATCAGAAGGCTTGATTTATTATTTTATTATATATATATATATATATATATATATATATATATATATATATATATATATATATAACATTATGGCTATACTAAAAAGAAACAGAAAAGAAAGGGCTTCTTCAGAAGCTGGCTAAGCTAAGAATAGAAAAGAAAGAATGATAACAAAGGCAGCTGGCTCCCACAGAGAGCGAGAGCCAGCTCTGCCATGAGTGGTCAGTAAATCCAAACATCCACAAAAGACCAGTCACGGATCCACCTGTTGCATTCCACAGCAGCAGATAACCATTGTTTACATTTGTTGCTGAAACTTCTCAGCTCCAGCAGGAAAAATCCTAAGAAAGGATTTTTTCTGTGACAAGATATGGAGCAGAAATCCCTGTTGTAAATCCTGCCAACTCTTTCTGAATAAGTACATACAAGCAAAGACACCTTGCACTGGATCTACCTTCTTGGAACCCTGGTGATCACTGGCACAAAGTTTAGCGGTGGACTGTTGCAGCCTGAATAGCTGGTAGTAAAGTCCAGGGTAAAGAAGCAAAAAGAGCCTTTGCATGGTATCCACAGATGTTTAATTCAGCTGCGTGGTGAGATGTGCTGAGTCCCCAGGCACACTCATTGGAGACTTGAGGTCCCTCCCTCCTGAGGGGCAGGGCGTGAACCTGGTCTCCAGGCAGTACAAAAATGAGGGCCAGTCAGGGAATAGGGAGGGAGTGGCTCAGGGACATAGGA
This sequence comes from Geothlypis trichas, assembly GCA_009764595.1. NCBI lineage: Eukaryota > Metazoa > Chordata > Aves > Passeriformes > Parulidae > Geothlypis > Geothlypis trichas. The sequence goes on from WSPJ01000051.1 coordinate 176,223, forward strand.
ACAGGCATAGGAACAGGGGAAGGAGCCAATAGGGTCTTAAAAGCTTTTTGAGGGAAGCTTCTTGTGTTTCCCTAAGCCAGGGGATGCCCCCCAGGGTCCCCAGAGTGCACCCTGGAGGACAATGCTGAGCCCAGTCCTTCCTGACCCCTTTGTTAGTAAACTGGGTGAGGGGACCAGGGTGTGCCCTCCCACAAACCAGGAGTGGCTGATCTGCCAGAGAGAAGTGCTGCCGTCCAGGGGGACAGTTCAACAAGGGGGACAGTTCAATAACAAGTCCTGTCCTTGGGAAGGAACAACCATAGGCACCAGTGACTGCTGGGGGCTGTTTTGCAGAGAAAAGAAAAGGTATCCCACAACTTTGTGAAAGTTGTAAAGCTGGTATGTTTTATTACAGCGCTGGCACATGCAGATTGCTCTCCTCAAAAAGGGCATGCGTACCTCTGAGAACTTCAGATCTCTTTTTATCCCCTCTCCCAAATACATATGCATACAGTTTCACAATAGGCTCATACATATTCATTTTTACAAACCTCGTGACATTTGCCACTAGTTCTTCTTTATCAG
>WSPJ01000052.1:0-36465 GCA_009764595.1 Geothlypis trichas
GCGTCCGTAAAGACTGTTGGTCCTGGCTGCGGCCGGTCCTTGACCTTTGGCGGTATGTCTATGTCGATGATGGTCAGCAGCTGAGTCCAAGGTGGTTTGGAGGAGTAGGAGATCTCTCCTCCGAAGCCGGTGAGAGCAAGGGCTAGGTGCTCTGAAACTGTGGTTGCCTCCGTGGTCGGCTGCTTGCGAAAGGGAAGATAGATTCTCTTTGGCTCGGTACCTAGGTGTCTCAGGGCAAGTGCCCTGCCTTTCCTGATGAGGCTGGCAATGCATTCGATTCCCGGGGAGAATGCACGGGCAGACCTTCCGAGGACCACCCATTGGATCGGTCGAGATTTCTCGGGAGGTCCTTGGGCCAGCACCCCCACTCCCCCCTTCGGGGTGAAGTGGACGTACAGATCCAGGGGCATCGCTGGGTTCCACCTGGCAAGCGTGCCAGTGGATATCTGCTGTTCGATGAAATCCAGGGAGCTCGCTGCTTGCGGTGTCAGTTCCTTGGGTTCCCAGGGGTGCTTTCCTTTCAGTAACTCATACAACGGGTCCATAACTTCAGGGGGGATCAGGATGATGTTGCGAACCCACTGCAGCCATCCCACCAGGCGCTGCACATCATGTAGTGTTTTAATGTCTCGGTGGACCTTCACCTGGAGGGGTCGTCTCATATTTACACCGGGAGGGGGCTGAGTGTGGCCCGTGCGCCCCCCCCCTTTTCCATTTCCCCGTGGCCGGGAGCTGCGATCTCTGGGAAAGTGACCCTTTTTCCCACTGCTCCAGTAAACCCCTCTTGGGCGTTGCTGGGACGAGGGAGCCGGACAGGCAAACTGTGCCGGCTGGGGGCAGCTCGCGGCGACGTGCCCCGCCTGGCCGCATTTAAAACAAGCCAGCGTACTGATTAGGGTGTGTACGGCTGCTGCGGGCCCCCCGTCCGCGCAGGCAATCTTTATTTTACCCCAGTCGATGAGTTTGTGCAGTTGGCTTCTAACCTTATTTAAGGATTTATTTGGTTTCGTCCGAAACTGCATTGGTTCTGTGTTTTCTGCTCCCGAGTCACTGCTCATGTCGGCAGGCTCGGAAAGGCAGTCTGAGCAGCTGTCGCTCTGATCAAAGCCGGAAGCCGACTGGCAGCACACTTCCGCTCTCCCCTGCCGTTTTGTTCGGCTCCGGCCTCGCTCCTCCCCCCGGAGGCGGTGTCGGTCCTCCCCACGGGGGCGGTATCGCCCCTCCCCTTGGGGGGGGTGTCGCTCCCGCCCCCCGGTCCCGCCCTGCCCCTCGCTGGGAGGGATTTCTCCCTTATACGGTGGCGGGGGTGGGCGCGGCTCCCAGGCAAATGCCCGCCCCCCTTCACTCCCCTGCGCCTGCAGGTCTGTGGGTGCCCAGAGCTCCCGACCGAACATGCGCCCGGCGCGGGTCTCCTGCGCATGCGCGCCCGCGGCTGTCTCCCCCTCCGGACCTCTCCCGCCGCTGGCGCGTGGGCCCCGCCCCTCTCCCTGCCCGGCAGCGCCATTTTCGAATGGCGGCCAGGCTTCTGCAGCCCTTGCATCAGCGCCGGCTGCAGTCTCGGCGCTGCGGGCTGCTTCCGCCAGCTCGCCCCAGAAGCCTTGCGCGTGTGCTTCTGCTGCTTGCATCGGATCGGCGGTCGGCGGGGAAGGAGGGAGCAGAGGGGGCGCGGGTTTCTCGGGGGATTCCGAGGGGGGTGTTGGACCCGGCTGGTCCCCCGGGGGGGTCGGGATGTCCTCCGGGGGGGTCCGGAGGGTCTCCCGGGGGTTCTGGACCCGGGTCTGGGGAGGGATGGGGGGTACCCGGTCCCCGCTCGCCCGCTTCTTCGCTCGGGTTGCATTCGGGGCGAGTCTGGGTTGTGGCACTGACCCCCAATTTTGGCACGGCTATTAAATGCGGACAAGCAGCCGTCCAGATCTCCTGGTGCTCCAACGCTTTGCGAAGAGCAGTTTCCACTTTCCCCCATGCCTTTAAATATTTATGCAATATCTCCACTGGGCGTTCAATCGCCCTGAGCTCCAGAAGCCTCGCGACAGCAAGGTTAATACATCTGGACTCGCATTTTAAACCCCAATTCATACATACTGATTCAACGACCTTCGCCAGAGATTCCATAATGATCCAGCTGGTCCTGGGGCGTCCCCCTGTGCCACAGTCGGCCGGCCGCTGTGACCGCTGTCCTCTGTCCAGGAGAAATCCCGTTCCCCGAGGTTTTTCCTTTTCCCGGGTCTTCGGCACCACTTTGTTGCCTTCTGATTCCGAAGGCAAGGCGACCTGGTTTAAGAGACAGCACGGTGACCCAAACTATCCTTTGGTCACTCGGGCTAAAGACCACGCTTTCACCAATATGGTGGACGGTCAAATAGCCTTTATTATCTCCGTCCTAGGGGTTTTATAGTTTGGGGGGTTTCCTACGTCAAAAGGGGCTGGGGGTTAGTACAGGGTGGTACTGGTATCTCCTATGTTAGGGGGGTTGCATGCCTGGTTACATTCCGAGGGTGATCCTTATCTCTGGGAGGAGGGAGGAGAGGGTTCTTGCAGCCTTCCGTAACATCCCGTAATCTTCCGAAACGCCTGTCCCTGCCACACAGGTGCTGGCACTTGGTGCTGGCGGTGCAGCCGTCTGTGGCTTCCCGGCACAACCTTGTGTTCCACACAGGCCAGGAGAATGTGCAGTCTGTCTCCAAGCCTTCTGGAGCTTCTGAGTGATGCCGATGGAGAGGTGGTCAGCATGTCCCTGTCTGTGTTCCTGAATGTGCTGCAGCACAAAGACGTCCTAGTATCCAGCACCACTGCCCCGAAGCTGGCTGAGGCACTTCTGCTGCTCTTTGACCATGTAAGGCTCTGTGTCCCCAGGTGCAGGCACCGGCTGCTGCCCAGAAACTTTGCCCAGGTGAGCCTGGAGAAATTTGATCTAAAGGCCTCATTCTCTTCCCTTCCTCCAGGACAGGAGCTATGTGCAAGTGCTCTCCCTTGAGCTTTTCTTCAGGGTGATGGATTTGGTAGTGGATGAGGGAAAAAAGCCCCTTGAGAAGATTTTGAGTCAAAGTCTCCTCCCACTCTTCTTCCACTGCCATGATAAGAACAGGGACGTGGCGAAGGTGAGGTTTTGTGTGATGCTGCTTGGCTGCCTCCTGCCCTGGCACCTCATGGACTGCAGCCTCCTGCAGGCCTCAGCACAGGGATAGAAGTCTAGTGCCCTTGGCTGTGGGGCCATCTCTTTTTGTCTGCTGCTCTCCAGGCCTCATGGGAAACACTGCTTCATGTGGCCAAGTTCCTGAAGATGAGGAAACTCAAGCAGCTGGTGAAGAAGGGGCAGCTGTCAAAGTTCATCGAGGTCCTGGTAAGGAGGGCTTGGAAGCCCCAGTCTCAGCCTGGAGAAGGCCCCTGAGGGCGGTGCTCAGTGTGCGGGGCTGGCAGCTGTGCCCCTGCCCGCTGCTGCAGCCAGAGGCCGCGCGGGCTCTTCTCCAGACTCCCGCGGGCCCGAGCCGGGTGCCCACGGAGCCCCGGCCCGGCGGGGCTGCGGGCCGGCACCGCGGCTCCCCGGGCAGCAGCCGGCCCTCTGCCCCCTGCCCTCGGCAGCCCCTGGCCAGCGGCTGCTGGCCGCGCCTCAGGGCTGTGCGGCCCGGGGAGTTCGGGGCTGGGCGCAGGCAGCGCCCGGCCCAGGGGCGGAGCCCGCATCAACCCTTTCCCTCCTGCCGCTCTCTGCAGCTGGCAGAGGACAGGAGCAGAGCGGCCCAGCACCTGCGCTGGGCCCTGCGCTACCTGCAGAGCCCACAGGAGCCCCTGCAAGAGGCGGCCATCAGGTTCATCGGTGAGTCCCGAGCCCGTGCTCCCTCTCCGGCCCGGCCCGGCCCGCCGCAGCTCGGCCCCAGCCCCGCCTGCTGCCCCGGCAGCGCCGGCCGGGCCCGGCGCTGTGGAGCCCCGCCTGGCCTGGCCATTGCTGCTGCCGCCCTCTGGCAGCCGTGCCCTTGGGCGGCAGCGTGCGCCAAGGGCCGGGCTGAGCCCTGCCGGGCCAGCAGCCCCTGTGGCCACAGCGCCGGCAGCGCCGCTGGCAGGGAGCCGTGCCGCTGGGGCCAAGATGAACTCTTTGTTCTCAGAGATGGCCGGGTTTCCCATGATGAGGGAGCAGCAGGAAGAGGTCCGGGATCTCAGTCAGGGTGAGTGAGGGCAGCAGGCTGGCGAGGTGAGCTGCAATGCCTGAGCAGGGAGCTGCAAGCCCTGCCCCGGCTGCATTGGGCTTCACACCCTGCCTTAATAAGAGGTGGCGTGGGCAGAGCACGCAGAGCTTGCAGGGAAACGGGCGGAATTCGTGCCTTGCAGCTTGATGCTGATCCTGTTGGCAACACCTCTCTCTCGGCCATGGCAAGAGTTGGGTGGGGTGGCCCTGGCTGGATGCTTTCTTCAGGTCACTGCAGATCCAGGCTCTGACCATGGCTCTCTTGCTCTCTGTTCCAGGCCTAGAATCCCAAAAGAGCAATGCCAGCCCTACCTGCTCTAACATTCAAAGCCATGTGGTATTCGGCCTGAGACCTGAAGAAACAGGGTCCCTTTCTGGATCCAGTGAACCAGTGTGCAGAGAACAGCAAGGGGAGAGACTGAACAGAACACCATCTCCCATTGCCACTGGAGCTCTAGACATAGTTGAGGATTGGTACAACTGAGCCTGTGCAAAGCTCACATGGCTTCAGCCCCCTCTCTGCCTGCATATAGCTCCCTCCCTCCAGCCCTCAGACACTGTCCATCCACTTTTCCCCCTTCACCCACCCTCCCTTTTGACAGCTCCATCTCACCAACCCTCAGACCATGCCTATTCCTATGTTTTCCTTACACTCTTGGTTTTGACAACTCCATATCTCAAGCCCTCAGACCCTGCCCATTCTCTTTTTCCCTCCCATATCACCCCTTTCCTTTGACTTTCATTAATAAAAGTTTGGCTTCTTCACTTTGCCTGCATCCCTGTGGAGCTGAAGCAGATCCAGGGCCCTGGGACACACAGGTCCCTGCTGCCGTTCTCTGCCATGCCGTGTTTTGTGCACAGACACAGAGGAACAAGGGCAGGTCAGGCTGGAAAGGTCCCTGTGCTGATGGTGCAGTTCCACAGCACTGTGCAGTTCCACATCTTGCTGAGCACCTCACAGCCCCTGAGTTTTGGAAGAGCCAACCTGAGCATGCTCTCAACCCAGCTGAGAGGGATTCCATGGCAAGCATCCATGGAGGACAAAGGAGCTTGGAATGCTGCAAGTTTTCAAGAATAGCTTCCTGAAAGCACAGCAGCGCTCCATCCCTGCACAGGATGAGGAAGAGGGCAGAAGCAGAGAGCATGCGGGCTTAGCAGGGAGCTCTGGCTGTGCCTAAGGGCAAATGAAGCAGCAGCACGGTGCCCGAGACTGGCACACGCGGCCGTGCCGCTGCCCGCAGCGCTGCCAGGCAGTGCCGCGATCCCGGCTGTGCTTCTGCTGCCCACAAGTGAGGAATGGCAGCCCCAGGCTCAGAGCCAGTCAGAAAGCCAAGCAAGGGAGAGCAGAGGGAGGGCACCCTTCCAGTCACTTGGTCCCTTTGCGCTCTCACATCGCACTCCAGTTGCTCCGGCAGCTCAGCGGGCAGGACCCATACAGGGATCTGCCTTTCCTGGCATTCCTTGTGGAGGGGAGCGTGGTGGCCCTGCTCAGCTAAGCACCAGGCTTGGAGCATTCAATGGAACATCCCTGCCTTCCCTGCCCTTTCTTCTGCAAATATTCACAAAATTCCTGCCTATTCAGCATAGCGAGTCCGGCACCACAACACCTCAGCTCCCAGCCCAGCCTGACTCCAGGCCCACCAACTTCCAGAAAAAGCCTCACGCCACCCCAGAATGGACAGCTGACGCAGGAACAATGCAGGGACTTATCAAAGAGTGAAGGCTGTTCACATGGCAATGACTGAGAGCATGGCCATCAGAAACACTGACAGCAGAATCACTCAGGGAATCACCAACATTGGCAACATGCCCGCTCCCACTGCCATTTGTGCTCCCACTATGGATTTTTTCAAAGACAGTGCTGCTCCTTCTCAGCAGCAGCTAAGCAGCCCGAGGCCAGGCCTGGAGGCCTGCCAAGACCGTGTGTCCCCTCAAGCCATGCTCACTGGGCCCCCTCAACCTTTCAGGCCAGCACAGTGTGACAGGAAGGGAAGAACTTCTTGGGGGAAGCTGGCCAAGTTGCTGCCTTGGACAGTGCTCCAGGTGTTCCCCATGTATCCTCCAGCTGCCAGCCACTGGAAGGGGCATTCACCATAGTCTACAGTCCCATGTTGCCCTGGATTCCAGGCTGCAAATTGACATTGTCAGGCTGGCTGAAGAACACCCTGTGGACGTGGTGCTGACCCTGCTGCGCTGTGCCCCAACATGTGACAGGTACGGGGCCCACGTGCCTGCACAGTTCAGGCCTCACCAGCCTTTGGGGCCCATGGGCCCTGCACAGCCTGTGCTATGGGCTCTGCCACACAGGCAGAGAGCTGCAGGACTCTCGGGCCCCTCTGTTTCCCAAGCCCACTGCCAATGCTCCCTCCCTGCCGCTCAGGGCACCGGGGCTCTGTCACCTGGGCCCCCACAGCTGCACAAGGCATGGTACTGGGACTGAGATGCCCTGACACAGAGCTCTGATCCCACAGAGCTGCTACAATGATATGGAGAGCCATTGGCTCATCAGGACCAGCAGTGGAGAAAGTGCTGCCAACACTGGTCCATGTAATGGAGGATTGGCCACTGCACAGTGCATGCACTTCTGATGGGGACGACAGGGACGTTTTATCCCTGGCTGTGAGTTTCTGGGTCCATGCTGACGCCCAGGTCGCCTCTCCAGTAGCTCTCAGTTCTCTTGGTGTGGGAGTCATTGGGCTGAAACCTTGGGCAAGGGCAGGCTCAGGGGGCACCAGGACGGCTGCTCCTCCTGCATCTGCCCTTGGGCCCTGCCCCATGGACACCTCAGCACTGAGCGCTGCCTTGGGCTGCTTCTTTTGCAGGCAACTCTGGTGATCTGGGTGATTGTCCAGGTGCCTGAGTGCCACGAGGCCCTGATCCTTTATTCCGCCCGCCTGTTTGTGGCTCTGCTCTTCCATATCGTCATCACCACAGAAGAGTTGCCACCAGAGGAATTTGAAAACTTCTGGAGAGCATGCCAGGAGGAACACCACCTTCCCAGCAAGCCCAACAGGTCCCAGTCCTTTTGGCCTTCCCATGCTCTTGTGGCCAGTGCCATCACTCCCAGTGTGACCTGGGCTTTGCTGTGCACACAGGTTTGCAGTGCAGGCCATGAAGGCTCTGCTGTGCCGACTGTGGTGTGACCACGTGGTTGTCGCAATGGAGCGCAAGCGTGGCTGGGACACGCTGCTGTGTGCTCACACCCAGCACTTTGCTGTGGGTCTGCTGGCCAGGTGAGACTCCCTTCTCCCCATTGGCCCTGGCGTTTGTGCCCTGTGTCCCACACAGTCCCTGTGGTCATGGGCCAGAGAGCCTTTTCACTGAGGGACAGCCAAGGAGACTGGAAAAGCCTTGGAGTGGAGAGTGCCCAGAAGGGGCCACCTCCCAGAGCACCCACATTCCCTCCAGGGATGCTGGGGAAAGACCAGAGCTCTCTGAGTCAGTCCTGGGAGAGCTGTGTCCCCCACCTCAAGGTCTTGCTGCCTTTTTCCCCCTGTCAGGGAGATGTGCCAAGTCGTGGTCTTTAACCTGACGATATGGATCAATAAATCGAGCTACGTTGATGAACCATATGGTGTCACGTCTCCCTTCTCCAACAAAATGGTGACCCCGAACGTCGCCCCCTGCAGCTAAAGGAACCGGGGGAGGACGCGCCACGCCACGGTCGGAGAAGTTGGTGTTGGACTCCGTAGCGGCCGGAGTGGTGCCGAAAAGGAAAAGGGAGGGCACCCCCAAAGATCACATAGGTGGTTTTGGGCCATACGTGCTGCCGAAGCCGGAGAGCCGCAACAGCGCTGACAAATGGATAGGCAAGCAGCATATGATTTATTTTTTACCACCCTAGAGAAAAAGGGAGTAAAAGGGGTGGATAAGAAGGAACTACTAGGATTATTAACATGGGGATATGCTAAAGGGGTGTTTGGTAACCCTCACACAGTACATGAGATTAGTGAGTGGCGTAAATTGGGTGATTTAATATGGGATGCAGTGTTGGATGATGATAAATCAGCTAAAAAATTAGGAAAAATATGGAGAGTCGTACATAATACCTTATTGCAACATCAGGCAGAAAGGAAAGCTGCTGAGGAGGCCTTAAAGCCACAAAAAAGAATATACAGTATGGTCAGGATGGTGAACCGTTAGCTCCGGGGGTAACAAAAGTTTTTTTGCCGGTTTCAGGTGCCTCAGCTGAGGGCACTGGAACCGAGCCATCTGCTCCTCTCTTGCCAGAGCAAGGGGTTTTACCGGTTTCGGGTGCTTTAGCTGAGGGTGGTGGAACCGGGCTTGAGCCATCTGCACCTCCCTTACAAGAGCGGGGGGGCGCAGCCGCCTGCTCCGCCTGCTCCTCCTTTACGGGAGCAGGGGGTGCGGCCGACTGCTCCTCCTTTACGGGAGCGGGGGGTGCAGCCGACTGCTCCTCCTTTACGGGAGCGGGGGGTGCAGCCGACTGCTCCTCCTTTACAAGATCAGGGAGTGCAGCAGACTGCTCCTTTTTTACAGGAGCAGGGAGCGCAGTTACCCTCACAGCGGCCTCACGCTGCTGATCCTCCTCCTCCTCCACCTGAAAAGGCATCGCAAACTTGCTCCCAGAATAACGATCCAGATCCTGTCCCTGGGGTGCGTAGCAACCCGTGGGAGGAAATGGCAAAACAGAGACGGGAGACATGGGCGCGATTAGCCGAGCATGGATTGGAGATTGGGGATGGAGATTTAGTGGGGGCTGCGGGTAACTTGGCATGTCCGGTAACATACACCCCAGTGATTGATCAAAATGGACAAGTGCAGCAACAGGTTGGAGAATATGTTCCATTAGATTGGAAATTGCTTGCTCCATTAAGGCAAACTGTTAGCCAATTCGGATTTAAAAGTGAGCCAGTAAAGCAGATGCTGGACTATTTGTTCAGTACTATGTTGTTGCTGCCGAATGATTTAAGGGGTATTGCGAGACTGATGTTTACACAGCATCAGCAATTGTTATTTAATGCTCATTGGCAAGCTTTGGTAAACGAATCTGTGGCAGTTCAAAGGGGCCCAGGGGACCCCCTCAATGGTCTCACAGTAGATGAATTAATGGGGTTAGGTCCCTACATAAGAACAGAAGCACAAATGATTATGGGGCCAGATAAAGTTCGGGAGGCAATGCGGCTGGTTAGGAATGCCATAGACAAGGTCAAAGATAGTACTGGAATTCCAATGTATATGGGCATTAAACAGGGGAGAGAGGAGTGTTTTGGCAACTTTATAGACAGGGTAGCAGAAGCTATAGATAAGGCAGGAGTTGCAGAGTTTATGAAAGGAGCACTGTTAAAACAATGTGCCTTACAAAACTGTAATGATAGCACTAGAAAAACTTTGTTAACCTTAGGGGCAAATTGGAGCATTGAAGAGGCTTTAGAGCGCATGGCTATGCAGCCCACGGGGGCGCAGGCTTTTTTAGTTAACGCCATTAAGGAACTAGGAGTAGGATTACAAAAACAGGTAGAATCAACACAGACTCAGGTGTTAGCAGCTCTTGCGCCTCTCCGAGCTTCTGTTTTAACACCGGCTTTAAGCGGTCGCCCACCACCTCCTGCTTGCAGCCAGCCACCACAAGGAGCCTGGACACAAACAGCTGCCGTGACTACAGCACCACCTCCTCCTGCTTGCAGCCAGCCACTGCAGGAAGCCTTGGGCTCGACTTGGCAGCCGCAGTAGAAACCACGATTATGACGACTCATCCTGCTAAAATACCTACCGGGATTTATGGTCCAGTGGTTATCAAAGGACAAGCGTATGGTGCATTACTTTTGGGACGTTCATCTGTTTCTATCATGGGACTTTTTGTTTTACCTGGAGTTATTGATGCTGATTACACTGGGGAAATACAAATTATGGCTTACACTTTGTTTCCACCTATAACTATAAAAGAAGGACAGAAAATAGCACAATTGGTGCCATTGCCACAACTCACAAATGGATTACAACCATTCCAAAGACAATCAAGGGGCAATCAAGGCTTTGGTTCTTCAGGGATGGCTATGCTTACTATGGACTTGCGTAATAGGCCCAAAAAGAAAGTGAACATTACTTACTTAAACCAAACAATTACACTTTGGGGCTTACTGGACACTGGAGCTGATACCAGCATTGTTTCCCCTGAGCACTGGCCACCTGCTTGGCCCCGTCATGCATCTATGGACACTGTATGTATGTGGATGCTGCTCTGCAACCATTAAGGACTAAATGGCAAAAGACAGTTATTTAGCATTATATGGATGACATTCTATTTGCTCAGGCAGAACCTTTCACCGCTACCCAGCTGGAGGAAATAATATCAACACTGAAAATGGCATCCTTAATTGTAGCTCCTGAAAAAATCCAACAAGCTCCACCTTGGAAATATTTAGGATGGACCATAACATCACAGGTTATTAGGCCACAGAAGTTGGAATTACAAATCAAACTGCGAACATTACATGATGCTCAAAAACTTCTGGGTGACTTACAGTGGCTTAAACCTATTGTTGGCATCCCTAACTTTTTGTTGGATCAACTCCGTCCATTATTGAAAGGCACAGACCCAGCATCAGTGGTCACCGTGACACCTGAACAACAACAGGCACTACAACAAATTGTTCATTGTGTGAACAATCATTTTGTCTCACGCCGCATCCTCGATCACCCTGTGGTATTGACTATATGGACCACACCAGCACATTTGTTGGGAGCCTTAACACAGGTCGAAAAGGAAACGGGGGAGCACAGGGTACTGGAATGGATGTCTCCGCCGTTACAGCATCATCGGACTATTTTTTCAAAACTTGAACAGCTTGCTGCAGTAATACGTAAGGGACGTATAAGGATTATGGAAGTAACAGGGGAGGAACCTGAGGCCATATACCTACCAATAAAAAAGGATGATCTGGAATGGTTTCTTGTAAACTCCCAGAAGTTACAAAGTGCACTACTAGGATCAGGTGCACAAATTTACACAGGTCCTCTGGAACCAAAACAATTACAGTGGTTATCGGAATGGGATTGGATTACACGACCATTACGTTCTGCAACACCGATAAGAGATGCCATCACGGTGTTTACAGATGCTGGAAAGAAATCACGCCGAGCTGCAATTACTTGGAAAGAGGACAATGGCTGGAAACATAAACTTTTAGAAGCAGACCCGAAGGATAGTTTACAAACTTTAGAATTGTTGGCAGTTGTTTGGGCATTAAGCCATTTTTCTCAGTCTATAAATGTGGTCACTGATTCATTTTATGTTGCAGGAGTAGTACAGAGAATAGAGGGGGCTGCGGTGAAAGAAGTGCAAAACAAAAGGTTATATTTACTGTTTTTACAGCTTAAACGGACTATAGATAGTAGACATAGCCCTTACTGCATTATACACATTAGAAGCCACAAGTGGGATGTTGGCCTAGGGGAAGGTAATGACAGAGCAGACAAATTAGTAATGCACACAACTGAGGCAGACAATTTTCAATTGGCTCGCACTGCCCACTTACAGTTTCATCAAAATGCAAAAGGCCTGAATAGAGATTTTAAAATCACCATGAATGAAGCTAGGGCAATTGTGAAAACATGTCCTGTATGCAGTCATCACAATGGAGGTCTAGGGTTAGGATGTGGAGTAAATCCAAGGGGACTTGAACAAAATAAAATATGGCAAATGGATGTAACACATGTACTGGAGTTTGGTAGGCTTAAGTATGTGCATGTGACAGTAGATACATTTAGCAAGTACATATGGGCAACTGCACAAGCAGGAGAAAAAGCTGCTCATGTCATTCGACACTTGACCAGCAGCTTTGCTGTAATGGGTGTACCGGAAGAGATTAAAACCGACAATGGTCCTGCGTATGTAGGTAAAAAGGGTAGAGCAATTTTTGAAGGTATGGGGAGTCAGACACAAAACTGGTATTCCACATTTACCTACTGGCCAAGCCATTGTGGAAAGGGCACACAGGACGTTAAAACAGTATTTGCTAAAGCATAGTGATATTGGAGATCCTCAGGAACGTCTAGCAAAGGCCTTATATGTAATAAACCATTTGTGTGCATTTGGTGATGAAGTCGATCCACTCGCGGTTAGGCATGTTAAGGCAGTGAACTCTAGCCCAGCAGAGAACAGCCGAAAGATGTGGGTACGATATCGAGACCCTAAGACAGGACTATGGCAGGGACCTGCTGAAGTGCTGTATTGGGGGAGAGGTTATGTTTGTGTTTCTACCCCTACAGGTACTATATGGGTGCCAGCTAAGTGGGTACGACCTGCGACAGATGTTCAGGGCAATACTCGCACACAACACCCTACCAGCGTACCAACAGGAGAGGATCCAGAAGAAGTTGGACTTGATTTTGCCTAAAAAGACTAAGGCCATTGGCCCCTTATAGTGCTTTGGTTAGAGAGGCACTGGAAAGGCCACCTTTGTCCTGGATTCAGTGGATTGCAGAATACAGTGGACAAGGACCCGATCCTCACGAACCGCTATTGGCATTGTAGTTGCACTTTTGTGTTTGGTACTGTTTTTGCCACTTATTGTATCATGCTTACAGCGAATGATTGAGAACATGATCAATAAGATGTGGCACTCCAATTTGCTTGTTCAGACAGAAAACGGGGGAAGTGTGGAGTGCCTGGTCGCTGAGTGGCTCGAAGAGAAAGGCCACAACAACTTCAACTTGATCAATATAGGCAGTAATTAGAGCAAAGGGCAAGGGTAGCTTCAGTGTGCAGAAATATCTCTGTCAGCAAAACAACTTGGCCTGAAACTAGCAGACGTGCTGTAGAGATCAGAACTGGGAATAGCTAGCTAACCACAGAAATACAAAAGTATAACTATGTTGCAAATATTGACGCAAATGCATTTAACCAATAGTGAGCTCAGCTTTTGCAATATGTATGAGACTAATTAAGAAGTGTATTTAACCTGACGATATGGATCAATAAATTGAGCTATGTTGATGAACCATATGGTGTCACGTCTCCCTTCTCCGACAAGAAGCGAGTGATAAGAGAGTGAAAGAATCCCCCGGGGTGACTGGGACTGGGTCTCAGGGAGGGGTTGGACCCCTCAGAGGTAGGGAGCAAGGTTTCCTAGCCCAATTCACTAGGAAACGGGACAGGAAGGGCCCCTAAAACCTGCTGGGTTGAGGGATTTATATTCTAAGAGCATCCAAGAGCAGGGTTGAGCAGAATTCTGTCAGAGTGAGGATATGCCCAAGAACACTCAGGGTGAGACAACACAGCTACATTGAGGGATGAAAATTTTGCCCAACAGCATCCGGGGTTGGACAACACAGCTAGATTGAGAGATGAAAATTTTGCCTAACAGTATCCGGGGTTGGACTACACAGCTAGACTGAGAGATGAAAATTTTGCCTAACAGTATCCGGGGTTGGATGACACAGCTAGATTGAGGGAAAAATTTTTGCCCAACAAGATCCAGGGTTGAACAACACAGCCAAACAAATTAAATGCCCAAGAGCATCTGTAGTTGTACCACACTGCTGAGTTGAGAGACAGAAAATGCCCAAGAGCATCTGGAGTTGGACAACACAGCTGGACTGAGGGAAAAATACCCAAGAGCATCTGGGGTTGGACAACACGGCAGGATTGAGGGAAAAATTGCCCAAGAGCATTAGGGGTTGGATAACACAGCTGGGTTGAGAGATATCCAATAGCACCGGGACTGGCCAATAACACCTAAACTTGTAATAGGTGATGTGAAAGTAAAAGGTACCTTATTGTTGTTCTGTGGTGTGTGAGAGTGAGACACACACAGAGTCAGCCTCAACTTCTCAGGTAGGTGGGAAGAGGGGAGGCAGTGGAAAGAGGAGTGAGTGACCTGCACACCAGGCCGTAGCTCCCGGGTAGGTGGGGGCTGCTGGGCCGAAGAGGAGTGAGTGACCTGCGAACCAAGCCAGCGTTCCCTGGGCGTGTGAGGGGCCGGAGTTAAAGAGTGTGAAAGACACGCAGACAGCCTCACAGGTGAACGGGCACCGGAGGCGACCCGAGTCAGGGCCCTTCCAGGAGGCCCGGAGATACTGGGACCTAGAGGCCAACCCCAAGGCGAAGGGGGGGGCCACAGAGACCTGTGATTTTCTGGCAATAAAGATCCACTTTGTGTCTTAAGGGTGTGAAAGAATGTGTAAGGGTGAATGAGAAATAAAGGTGAGTGAATGTAGATGAATGAAAGTATGAGTAATGAGGATTGTGCATTTTAAGCAGTACTATATCTCCTTGGAGGGAGGTATATTGTGTTGAAAAGCAGTGTGAGAAAAAAAAGTTTGGTTTTTTTTTTGGTGTAAGTAGTTGAAATAAAGTGGTATTTAAGTTGTTGGTAAAAAGTGAAAAACAGAAGCAGAAGACAAATAGATTTGAGAAATGGGGCAGAAATCCAGTAAGAAGGATATGGGAAAGAAAAACGGGAGAAAAACATCACCAAGAGAAATACCCCCAGATAGCCCTCTGGGAATTATGTTAGCCAACTGGGAGAAAAACCCCTGTACAAGGAAAAAGGACAAGGTAAAGATGATACAATTCTGTATGCTCGAATGGCCAACAAAGGAAATAAGACCTGACCACGTTTATTGGCCGAGATACGGCTCTTTAGAAAAATGGATCTGTCAGGCTTTAAATGAATTTATAAATTCAAAGGAACCGTTTAATTTAGAAGAAAGAGAATATGCCATGTGTTGGACAGGGGATTTTAGGAAAATAAAAATCTTTAAAGTATCAGAGATTCCCGAAGAAAAACAAGAGAAGAGAAAGGGAAAAGAGAAGGGAGGGGAACAAGAAAAGAAAGCAGAAAAAGAATGGGACTCTTTGCAAGTCCTGCCCCCTCCGTTTACGACTGAGGAGCCGGTCTCGGGTCCCGGCTCACTGCCTGTTTCAGCTCCACCTGTCCCGGTCCCGGGTCCCGGCTCACTGCCTGCTGCAATTACGTCTGCCGTGGATCCCGTCCCAAGTGCGGGCGTGCTGCCCGCGGTAGCCCCGCCTGACCCTGCCTACACCTCGGTCCCGGAGGTGACTTTGTCTGCCCCGGTTCCAGCCGCCTGGTCTGCGGCTGCCCTAATGGCCAGACCCGGGGTCCCTCCTACTCCATGGTCTATGACCACTGCCCCGATTGTGCCCGGGGTAACATCGTTCCCAGTCATTCCATCCTCGACCGTTCCCCCCCAGCTCCATCTGCGGCGGCCCTGCCTGTGCCGACTACGCTGGGTGCCGCCGCTGCTGCTTTACCGAGAGCTGCTGTCCCAGCCGCCATCAACCACGGGCAGGCGGTCCGCGCCCCCGTCCGGTATCCCCCAGAGACGCTCCCCCCTCTGGCGGCTCCGGCCGCGGACAGCGCCTGTGTCCCGCCCTTGGAGGACCAGGCTTCGGCGGGATACCCTCCCTCAGCCCTCGTCCAGCCCTGAGCTCTGTTCCCTTAGAAACCACAGCTCCGGCTGGTCGGAGAGACTCTCCCTTCCTAGAGGATGCACCTTCTCGAAACACTAGGAGCTCAGTTAAAAGGCAGTCTTCTCCAGACTCTTCCTCAAACCGGGGGGGGGGGAAGACCATAGAAGAAAAACAAGGGAAGGATTTAGATGAAAGGATTGGTCTATTTCCGTTGAGAGAAGTCCCCATGGGAGGGGGTGGAACGGGGTTTGTCAATGCCCCTCTGACTTCCTCTGAGGTCAGAAACTTTAAGAAAGAGATCAAAGGGATTTTGGAGGATCCCATAGGTACAGCTGAACAATTAGACCAATTCTTAGGACCAAACATTTATACTTGGGAGGAAATGCAATCCATAATGAGAATATTATTTTCTCAGGAAGAGAGGCAATTAATTAGGGCGGCTGGAATAAATGCTTGGGAAAAGGATAATCCACAGGGGCCTCCTGGAGAAGATAAAATGCCAACTGCACCTCCTGACTGGGGTCAAAATAATGAGGAGGGGAGAAAACAAATGAATGAATATCGTAATCTAATAATCAAGGGGATAAAAGGGGCAGCACCTCGAGGGCAAAATGCTAAAAAGGCTTTTGAGGCACAACAGGAGAAAGAAGAGACTCCAACAGAATGGTTGGACAGACTCAGGAGAAATATGAAACAATATTCTGGGATAGACCCTGAAGACGATGTGGGAAAAGCATTGTTAAGGATTAACTTTGTTACTAATGCTTGGCCAGATATTAGAAAGAAGCTAGAAAAAATTGAGGATTGGCATGGTAAAACGTTAGATGATTTATTAAAGGAAGCTCAGAAAGTTTATGTCCGGAGAGATGAAGAAAAGGCCAAAGTAAAAGCAAAATTTATAGTAGCCACCTTGCGAGAAAACAATTCCCAGAGAAAGGCAGACCGTACAAGAATTAATCCTAGATATGAAGGTGGTGGAGACAGGGGAAGGGAAAGGAATAGAACCCCAATACAAACCAGGTCTCAGGAGCATCTCGGAATTGTCTGTCATTACTGTGGGGGCAGAGGGCATTATAGAAAACATTGTACTAAGCAGGCGCAAGATCTGAAAATCTTCAGAGAAATAGGCACAGAGGAGGAATAGGGATGTCATAAGCTCTATTTTTTAGGGGACGAATACCACCTAGAACCTGTGATAACTTTAAAAGTAGGTCCCCAAGAAGAAGAGTTGGAATTTGTTGTAGACACAGGGGCAGAAAGAACCTGCCTTCTAGATATTCCAAAAGGATATAGTGTGAGTAAACAAATGGCGAAAGTAACAGGGGCAAAAGGTGAAAGTTTTATCGTTCCAGTCATTAAAGATGTGGTAATTGAGGGGGAAACTAAAATTTGGATGGGAGATGTTTTACTGGTCCCAGCAGCAGGTAGCAACTTATTGGGAAGGGACTTACAAGTGCATTTAGGGATAGGGGTTATCCTGGAAGATGGGAAAATGACAGCTAAAGTTTTAAAATTAGGCCAAGAGGATGAAGAAAAAATCAACAAGGAAGTTTGGGCTGAGGAAGGAAATAGGGGAGGTTTAAATATCAACCCCATAAAGGTCACAATTGAGAGAGAAGATTGTCCTATACGTGTACGTCAGTATCCTATATCGTTAGAAGGACGGGAAGGTTTGAAGCCAGTAATAGAAGGACTAATAAAGGACGGGACATTAGAACCTTGTATGTCTCCTCACAATACCCCTATCCTCCCAGTAAAGAAGTCTGATGGGAGTTATAGATTGGTACAAGATTTAAGGGAGGTTAATAAAAGAACCCGAACTCGCTATCCAGTGGTACCGAATCCGTATACTCTTTTAAGTAAAGTCCCCACCCCAGCATCAGTGGTTTCGTGTGGTAGACCTTAAAGATGCATTTTGGGCTTGCCCCTTGGCTGAGGAGAGCCGAGACATTTTTGCCTTTGAATGGGAAGATCCAAAAACTGGGAGGAAGCAGCAATTAAGATGGACAAAATTACCACAGGGATTTACTGAATCTCCAAACTTATTTGGGCAAGCTTTAGAAACAGTATTACAAGATTTCCCTACTCCTCCAGGAATACAAATTATCCAATATGTCGATGACCTTTTACTATCTGGGGAAGCTGAAGTCGAAGTGAGAGAGGCTACCAAACGACTTTTAAATTTTCTTGAGGAAAAGGGATTAAGGGTATCAAAAGGGAAGTTGCAATTTGTAGAAACAGAGGTAAAATACCTTGGACATTTAATCAGTAAGGGCAGTCGGAAACTCAACCCAGAGAGAATCGTAGGGATTTTATCCCTTCCCCCTCCTTCTACAAAGAAAGAAATCAGAAAGCTACTGGGATTACTGGGATACTGTAGATTATGGATTGAGGGATACACACAGGCCGTCAAATTTTTGTATGAGAAATTGACAGAGGAGGATGCTATCAAATGGACTAAGGAAGATGATGTTAAATTAGAAGAACTGAAGTCAAAGCTGGCCTCAATCCCAGCTTTAAGTTTACCCTCGCTAGAAAAACCCTTTCATCTGTACATGAATGTGGAAAAGGGGGTGGCTCATGGAGTTCTGGCTCAGGAGTGGGGAGGAGTAAAGAGGCCAGTAGCTTATTTATCAAAAATGTTGGACCCAGTGAGCCACGGCTGGCCAGTATGTCTTCAGGCTGTAGCAGCTACTGCAATCCTGGTAGAAGAAAGTCGTAAGCTTACTTTTGGAGGTAAACTAACTCTGTACACACCTCATGCAGTTAGGAATGTGTTAAATCAGAAGGCTGAAAAATGGTTGACAGACTTCAGGATGTTAAAATATGAAGCAATCCTAATAGACAGTGATGATCTGACATTAGAAGTAAACAGGAGTCTAAATCCAGCTCAATTCCTATATGGGGAACCAGCAGGCAACCTAATACACAATTGTTTAGAAATCATTGAATACCAAACAAAGGTTCGGGAAGATCTTGAAGAGCAGCATCTTTTAGAAGGGGAAATAATCTATGTAGATGGGTCTTCCAGATGCTTACAAGGAAAGAGAATGTCAGGGTATGCAGTAGTTGATGGGAAAAACATGCAAACTATTGAAAAAGGAAAATTACCTTCAAGCTGGTCAGCTCAAACCTGTGAATTATATGCTCTAAAAAGAGCACTGGAATCTTTAGCACACAAAAAGGGAACTATATATACGGATTCAAGGTATGCCTTTGGAGTAGTACATACCTTTGGGAAAATTTGGGAAGAAAGGGGATTACTTAATTCAAGAGGAAAAGGATTGGTACACGAAGGGCTCATTTTAGAGGTTCTAGAGGCACTAAAATTACCTGAAGAGATAGCTATAGTACACATCAAGGGACACCAGAAGGGAGGGACCCCAGAAATAAGAGGAAATAATTTGGCAGATCAGGAAGATGGGGATGCAGCAGAAAATGGAACTGAGAGAGTTATGTTAATATTAACTCCAAATGAGGAAAAATTGGAATTTCCAACATTTAGTGAAGCAGAGAAAAAGGAATTAAACAAGATCGGAGGTGAACAAGATGAATCAGGGAAATGGAAACTCCCTGACAGAAGGCAATTACTTAATAAAATGATTACTAGGAAGATATTAGAAGACATGCATCAGAGAACCCATTGGGGTACCCAGGCCTTGTGTGATCATTTTTTAAGGAACTATGGGTTTATTGGGATTTTTGGGATAGCAAAACAAGTAACTGAAAGGTGTATAATTTGCCAAAAGATCAATAAAAAGGTAATGAAAAAAACTGCATTAGGAGGTCGTGAGTTAGCTCTTCGACCATTTCAAAGTATCCAAATAGATTTCACTGAACTCCCTCAAGTGCAAAGATGGAGGTATTTGTTAGTAATGACAGACCATTTAACTCATTGGGTGGAAGCAGTTCCCACTGCCAAAGCTACAGCCAACGTGGTAAGTAAAACCCTTCTGGAACAGATAATCCCCAGATATGGACTGGTTAATAGACTCAGACAGGGGGACGCATTTTACGTCAAAAGTGTTACAAAAAATAATTCATGCCTTGGGGATAAAATGGGAATTACATACCTGTCGTGGTTTGACCGGAAGTGGGACATCTGGGATATGTTGTTTGTGCTGTGATTACCAATGGGTGGTCGGATTTTAAGATGGGCATCTGGCTTTGGCCAGTAGGGCATTTGGATCCGCCTCTGAGACCACAATCAAGGGGTTAAAATCGCAGGGAGTTTTTCCCTCAGTCTCTTTTGAATTTCTGGCGGGACAGAACTGCTCCTTCCCCTGGCTCAGCTGCTGCTGGGCTGGGGGAAGGGAAAAGCCATGTGGCCCAGCTGAGGTAGGCCGGACCCAGTGGAAGGGTGGATTGGGGGCACCAAGAGATCTGTTTACCCCCCATTCTCCCCCCATCATCTTTTGGAGACGGAGAGAAATGCAGCCTGTGCCGAACTGGGTTACCTTGAAACCTGATATCATGTCCCGGCAGCAGCCAGCACGGCTGGGAGGAGAAGGGGGGGCAGCGGGCAGTCCAGCCGCTCCGTGAGAGTTTTTAACCCTTTTGTGGATAATGAAAACTTTACAGAACAGTACCCCTTCCTAGAGGAGGATAAAAATGGAGGATGAAGGTAGAAATGGGTCAGTGAGTACGTCTGGCAAAAAGAGAGAGATGTTGAAGGAATTGAGAAAGATGGAGTGGTTTTTCCTGGACGCTTTCTTGTTGTAAAATCCATGAATTGATTCCTGGTGATACAGAGACTGCATTTCAGGGGGAAGCAAAGACTCAGAGTCAAGAGAGTTCAGTGTTGAGACCCCTCGGCCCCAGGGGGTGTGTGAAGGAAATGGGGGGGACAAAGGTCCCAGGGATGAGACTGTGCTCTGCTTGGAACGAGACGAGGCATTCTTAAAAGGTCCAAAGGACTACCCTGAAAAGAAACAGATCCTCTGCTCCATGCAAGAGGTGGTGAGAGCATCTCTGCATGGAAGGAAGGAATCACATGATAGCAGCAAAAGACTTTTTTTTTTCTCTCTTCCCGGGCGATTGCTGATTGTGAAAAGAAGTTCATGGTACAAAGGAAGGACTCCGTCTACTCTTCATGAGCTGAAGATTTGATTTTCTAAAGGGTGGTGCCAGACCGAGTGTTTGATGTTTTGGGAAATGTAAATGTACCGGGGATTTGGTGGGAGGAGGAAGTGTTGGAGTGTTTCTGTATAGTTTTCATTTTCCTTGTGTTTAATTTTTTTTTTGTAGTTTAGTTAATAAAGTTCTTTCTTTCTTTTCTTTTCCCTAAGTAAGAGCCTGTTTTGCTTATTCCCGCGTACCATCTCACAGCAGATGCCAGGGAGAGGGAATTTTCATGGAGGCACTGGCACTGTGCCAGCGTCAAACCATGACAATACCCCATGGCATCCACAGAGTTCTGGCCGTGTAGAAAGGATGAACCAGACTTTAAAGAGAACTTTGACTAAATTGATGATTGAGACCCGAATGTCATGGGTACAATGCCTACCTTTAGCCTTATTAAGGATCCGAACACAACCCAGGTCAGATCTGGGAGTGTCGCCTTATGAAATGATGTTTGGGTTACCTTTTCTAACCACCCAACATGAAAATGCTACCTATGAGGTGGGGGAAATGAGAGTCAGAGGATATGTTAACACTATTGCTAAAACCCTTGAAAATTTATGGCTAAAAGGAATAATCCCTCAAAACACACCTTTAGATTTTAAAATCCATAATGTTCATCCAGGGGAGTGGGTGTTAGTAAAAACATGGAAGGAACAATCTTTAACTCCACAATGGGAAGGTCCTTTTCAGGTACTGCTGACAACCGAGGCTGCGATCCGGACCAAGGAAAGGGGGTGGATCCACGCCAGCAGAATCAAAGGACCCGTGGAATAACCTAAGGAATGGACCATAACATCTGAACCGTGTGATACAAAACTGACTTTTAAACGGGGAATGGGTGGCAATGAACTGGGAGGACCCAAATGATCTACAAAATATACACAGGATCACGCCTAATTGGGAAATAAGACAGAGCTTATACCAGTGGTTTCAAGTACCGTCAGGACAAGCTTTGAGACGTCTCCGGTACTCTCCTTGGGGAGGAATACTTCCAGTCCAAACAGGAGGATCAGGGCTGTTTCGAACAGAGAACTCTTGTGTTCAGGCCTTAGCCTGTGACTTATACAAAGAGGAGAAGGAGTTGCAACTTCCATCAGTGCCATCCCAAATACCCTGTTTGATTCACCCAAATACCGGACATGCTAGCTGGGTTAAATATAAATGTGTAAGTTGTGGGAAGAATTGGTATTGTAGTTCGCATAACCGACGCTCTTATTGCAGGAGGTGTCAAGTGCCAAACCGATCTCCTGTCCAGGGAGAACTTGAGGGAACTGAGATAATAAGTTTGTTGTGTGGATGGGAATTATTAGTGCCTGTTGCATGGGAGATACCTGAGGAACAGTGGGAAACTACAGTGAAGGAGTGTCAAAAGTGATTTGCCTGGAAACTAGTTAAGAGAAAGTGACAAGGAGCTAGAGGGCAAGACCAGACTGGCCTCTGTATTCGCCACCAAGAAGATCAAATACACCTGCTGTGGGTTGCAACCCCATAGGCATGGGAGGTGGGAGTACAAGCCATACTGGACCTCTGTTACTCCTTTTTATGTCATTCATTTTTTGTTGTTTCCCTTTTGGGATATCAACAAGATCATGCTACAGGTGTTACCGTAAGCTATATATGGAAAGACACTGAGGTTCTTTTTTTATTTCTCACACTCATGTCGACAGTCACTGTTATAACCCATCCAAGTTAGGTAAGTGCATGCACAATGGGAAAAAGTACTGGATTGCAGAGAACTTAGGAGCAAGTGGTAACAGAATGGTAAGTCAATGCCCAAAAGGGGAGAAATGGGTTTGCTTCACTTACGTGATTGGAAACAAAGCACAAGATTTAGTAAAAGAGCAATTGATAAGTATGAATCCTAAACCAGTAAAATCACCTAAATCTGTGCCAATCTCAATCGATGATTTGTATACGAAACTTGAGCGACAATTGGAAAAAGAAATAGATATTTCAAGGATGGGTAAAAACCAGTTTGTGGAATTGGGAGAAAGGATAAGCAGAGAACTTAATATAACCAATTGTTGGGTCTGTGGAGGGGCTTTAATGTCAGAAGAATGGCCATGGAAAGGCAGCAGCCTAGGCCAAATTGAGCTCCTTAAGTGGAACCAAACAAGTATAAGTGGGGAGGATCGACCGGAGGGGTGGATTTTGAGTTCAATAGTCATAGGAGAAGAGTGTCTCTGGCGCACTGGGAGAAGGTTCATTCAGGAAGTAGGAAAAACTCCCTGTAAAAGATACAAGGTTAGTAATGGAACTTCTGTATGGTGGGTACCAGAAAAACCAACTATGTGCTAGACGCAGAAAGAAAGAAAGAAAGGGAGTTGTAAGTATTATAATAAAATTGGGCTTTTTCAATGCAACGATACAGGCAAAAATCCGTACTCTGGCATCCCAGAAATTTCCAAATTTTGGGAGAATATAGATCAGCAAAGATTTGACTATTGGAAACCTCCAGATGGCTTATTTTGGATATGCGGAAAAAGGGCATACCCAAAACTCCCCTCTCAGTAGAAAGGGAGCTGCACTCTGGGAATCATACAGCCAGGATTTTTTCTTTTGCTGGGACCTGATGGGGATCAATTAGGGATACCAGTTTATGAGGATCTAAAGAGGAACAAAAGAGATTTGAGTGGAGGATTCCAAAAATGGGGGGATGAGGACTGGCCTCCCGAGCGCATATTAGAGACATATGGGCCAGCCACCTGGGCACAAGATGGAAGCTGGGGATATCGGACCCCAATCTATATGTTAAATCGTATTATAAGACTCCAGGCCGCTGTAGAAATAACAACGAACAAAAGTGGTCGGGCAGTAGAATTAATATCGAGGGAACAAACCCAAATGAGAGCAGCCGTGTATCAGAATAGGTTGGCCTTAGACTATCTATTGGCTGAAGAAGGGGGCGTTTGTGGGAAATTTAATACATCAGATTGTTGCCTAAAAATAGACGACAATGGAGATGCTGTCTTGGATATAGTCAATGATATCAGAAAGATCGCCCATGTGCCGGTTCAAAAATGGGAATCAATGTTAAATACTAGCTGGTGGGATAATGTGCTAGGAATAGAATAGTGGAAAAAATTAGGCTTCTTCCTTTTGTGTGCTACAGCTGGTCTGATATTTCTTCCTTGTTTGATCCCCTGTTTCATTAGGCTCATCACCAGTGTGGTCCAAGGCATGCAATTAGTGACCACGCCCATAGACCAAAAGTCGGTTTCAACAAAAACAGCGCAACGGGTTATGGTCTTAAAGAAACAAAATAATATGACAGACCCCTTCAGAGAAGTGAGACAAATTTGTGACGCAAATGAGTGGCTGATGAAGGCTCAAAAAGCTGTAAATACTGCTTGAGCCAAATTAATCATCAAAAGAAAAAGGGAGGATTGTGAAAAGTGCATATTATATGGCTCTACGCAGATATTTACAATATATATTTTGATGTATTGATTAGTAGTGGTGAATATGTATTCTGATATATTGATTAGTAGTGGTGAATATGTATCTTGACGTATTGATTAGTAGTGCTGTATTAACGTTTTAAACGTATGTAGTCTTGTAATTAGAAGGCAACTTTTTGTAATTAAAATGAGAACTATGTTAGTGGGGTTTTTTTTAACAAAAGGAATGAGGCACTCGCAGTGGATAGCAGCCACAGGACACCTAAATCTTTCAGAGAAAAGGAATTTATTGCCTTCTTATCAGAAGAAACTATCTTCTTCCCGCCTCGATGGCGCTGCTAGGATTGGAAGGGAGAAGTTGACACTGACCAGACAGAATCCTGTGTTTGAATGGAATTTATGCATCATGTATGAAGTGTATGAATATGCAATGGGCTGTTGTTCTTAAGGGTTAATCTTTTGTTGGTCGGGGTCCTTTTTCGGGCTCGTGACGCACAGAAAAAGTACCTGGACGTCCGTAACTCTTTGCTTTTATTGTCTTATATTGTCCTGATTTAAATTGTCCAAATTATTATGATTCTAATTGTATTACTATTTTTATAACCATTTTCTTACTATTAAACTTTTAACAATTTCAAAAGCAAGTGATTGGTGTTTTTCACAGCCTTGTTCTTCCTGTGCTGCCTGTCTTTCTCCTTATCTTCAGCTTGGAAGTTTTACAGCATTTCTTTTTCTTTCCCCTTGATCAAGTGCTAAAATGCATGTTTCTCTTGCAAGCTTGAGTTTGTTCAGTGATGCTGTCAAGCCTTTTCTCAGAAGCTTTTATCATGGAATTGGGTGTTAATTTCAGCAATTTTGGTGATTTTCTGTGAGATTTATGCAAGTCTCCTGTTCATTAGGGCACCACTTAGGAAGGTGCCAAGAGAAAAAGGATGTTTCTACATGTCACTTCACTAGTGGGATATTCATGGATAGAGAGAGCGATTAGCTGAATTTTACTTCTACTCCCAACCTGAAAGTGCAACAGGTAACTTGGGGAGAAATTAAAGCCAGATCTCTCCTTCTACCAGCCTGTATTCAAATGTAAAGTAAATAGAGCAAGGTGAGAATGTCAGTGTTCAGTTCTTGAAGTGCCTTATTAAGGTGTTCTTCAAGTAATGGAGATAAAATCTGGGTGGGCATTCCTAATTTGCAGACACTCTTTGTCAATTTCATTGACTCTGAGAGCAGCAGAGATGTGCACATCACACCTTCTCAATCCATTTGGGGATGTTTTAGGTTCGGATTCTCTGAGGCTTTAGATTTTAGATCTCTAGACAATGCTTCCAGCAATCCAAATGGCTTTCAGAAACTAAACTTTTCTCATTTTTTCCTCAGTCTTTGCACTCGTGTGCACCAGAGACCTTCCGTGAATGGATTCCACTCTAATCCATCTCCAAGCTGAATCTCTCAGCTGTGTTCACACTGGTGGTTCGTGTGTCTCTTCTGCACAGTGCAATTTTAAAATCTTCGTTCCTTATTATCTCTGCCCTTCTTATTCTGTTTTAGCTTACAAATGCATGCACATGTATCAGAAATGGCTTTTTTCCCTACATCACTTCCTGCCAAGTAATCTCCTTTTATCCTGTTCTGATGTTATGCTAGCCTCATATGCTTTATTCCGAGTGCGCTCCTGTTTCCTTGAACGTGGAAGTTTTATAATGCAACGCTCTCATTCACCTGCTTTCATGAAACCCTTCATTAACATTAGCACAAGTAACTGTGTGCTTCCCTTCTGCTTTGTAGATGATTTGGGAAACCCAAGTCCTGCTCAGCTACAAAAAAACATTGATGGTACTCGGTAATTGCCCTAAGAGCTTAAAGTAAGGGTAAACAACTGCAGCTTCTCATTCACTTCACAGAAACTGGGAGAAAACACAAAACTACAAATATCAAGGAATGCAGTGCAAGGATGATGGGCATCCCTCAGTTATCTCGACAGATTGATGTCACTGGCAAAATTCCCTCTTTTCCAAAGGGTTTTCATTTGCTTTGGCTGTACTTTGTATGGCTTCAGGTCATATTTCCCTTGATTCAAGGAAGGATCTTGGCTGTTCTTGAAGAATTTGCCCTTGGAGGAATTACTCAGTTCTGCACTCCTCATTATACACCCTTTTTGAAAAGACTTTTATGCTATTTTCCTTCTGTGTTTTCACACTTGTTCAACAAGGTTTTCTTTCTAAAATTATTAATCACAATATTCCAAAGGATTAAAAAATGCTTGGGTATTTTTTCCCTAAGAAAAAGAACAATAAAAAAAATCTGTATACATGCTGGATGTAAAATGCAAATAGAAATAATCTTGAGAGTTCTCCCAAAACCCTTAAAAACCCCCCATGTATTCTATAAAACAAGGAGTATTCATCTACAGAATACAAAAACGTGCACGTTCTAGAAGAGAAAATTTGTGCAATGGTTCTGCACAGAATTATATGCTTTCAAGCTTTTTGTCCTTCGGGGGCAGTGCCATTCTCTGAACTGCAATGCTCTGAGCATGTTCTGCCCACCATGGCAGCTTTCTGCTCTCCCCTGGTACAGATCATCCTCCCAGCAAAGGGGGAGTGCAGCCACCACAGCTCGCAGCACCTTCCCACACAGCGAGAACCTGAAGGAGAGAGATGGCTGTCACCAGCTGCTGCGGGTTCCAATAGTGCCAGCTCTCGGCTGCCGAAAGCCTGAATTTCTGTGCTGCGGTGTGTTAGTTTCTGAGCCAAATGTTCTGTTCGCTTGCGGTATGTTCAAGTGGTCCCCCAGTTATTACAGTCAGTTTCTCCCCTGGGTTATGCTCTCCTACCCAACCGTCCCTCAAGGAATCCCCTCCCTCCTCTCCAGATTTTTCCCTGTCTGTCAAGACAACCCGGCCCCTTTGGCCCATCCATCAGCCCAAACCCTACCCTTTGTTCCAGAAAGTTCCCTGTCGCTCACTCTAAGATCCAATCCCCGACCCAACCCTCTCTCCTCCCCTTGTTCTGATTTGTTGTAGCGCTCAAAACCACACCCCGAGAGTCGCTTATTGGTTACTAAATGGTGTCCACCCCACTTTTGAAAGATTTTAAAAGCCGTGCACAGGGGTGCTGGGGGGGCTTTTAACTTCAGGTTGTGGTGGTGCGGTCACTTGTATGTGCCTTGTCCCTGCCTCTCCGAGTGAATTCGCTGCACTTTACACCACAGAAGAGCCTCCTCTGCCTCCTTCACTTGATCCTCCGGGGGTCTCTACTGCTAGGCAGCTGGCCTAGAGGTTCTGGCTGAGGCCAAACCCTAACCTAGCCAGTTCCCCACTCTTCCCATTGTCCCTGGAGCATCACAGAGCTAGCCAGGGCTCCAGAGGGCAGTGACAGTGCCCCATGCCCTGGCGTGTCACAGCCCCCAGAGCCACACCTGCCAGGCCACAAGCCCCAGCCCTGGTCCCCACTGCCGGCCTCAGCGGCTCCTGGGCATCCTCACCCTGAGTGCAAAGGCAGCCACAGGAGCCCCCAGGGCGCTCTGGATCCAGGCTGCAGACACCCTAAAGCCAGCACTGAAAGGGACATGGATGGGGACTGCAGCTGGGTCTTCAGTGCTCACCAGCCCTGACTATTCTCTAAACGAAGCCAAACCTCACCTGCAGCACCTTGAGCACATTTACCCTTCTCGCCCATCCTGGAACGTGGTGCTCCCACATCATACACCAGCCCTTTGCAGGGAGCGACCAGCTCCCAGCTGCTCTGCTGCCCTGGCCTTACTTTCTGTTTCCCAGCAATGAACTTCACGGATACACTCATGAGAATCCCAGCACAGCATTTGCTTCTCAGGAGCTCTTAGGCAAAAACACTCCACTAATCACTAGTTTTTGCACAGAGATGGAGGTGCTGACAAATCATAAGGCACAGGCAGGGCTCTGGCATAAGAATTTCTGAGCCCCAGGATTCCACCCATTGCTGTTGCCAGCTGCTTTGCTGATATTTTAGAGCCAGTTCTGGACAGGGGCTGCTGCTGATAGGGTAGGAAAATTGGGAGAAATAAAGCTGCAGGAGACAAGCAAAAAAAAAAGACAAAAACCCAAGGGGCAAAACACTTAGAAATACAGAGCACAACAGAAGTCCTTGGAGATAGTTCAATAGAAAATGCCAGCAGTAGTGAGCAGAATCCGGAGCTGCTCACTGCCACCAGAGGGGCTCCTCAGTCCCCTGCTGGTTTGTGTCTGATCCCTGCTGGGCTCCCTCTGCCCCTTCAGCAGATGCAGCCCTGCCTGGAAAGGGCTCCGTGCTCGGGTGTTCCCAGCTTGCTCCAGGCTACATCCTTAGCAGGACTGAAAGAAGAGGTGAAACAAAGAGCCATTTCTGTCCTGCTTGCAAACTCTTGTCCTTCAGTGCCGCTGCCAGAGATCATGCCTCTGTCAGCTTGGCACTGTGCCTGCTTCATCCTCGTCCCTGTCCCTTCCATCAGCTCCTGCACATCGGCACTCGCTGTCCCACATCATGAACAGAGAGCTGTGTCAGAAGAGCAAAGATTGCATTTTCTTGGCCTTTCTAACAGACACAAGAAGCATGAGTCCAAATAACTGTGTTGTTTGTTGCTGATCTCCTTTTAGATAACTCTTTTCTGCCTTTATGCAAAAATCTCTTTTCCCACAGGGATGGAATGCTCTGTAATTGGCAGTTGGTTCAGGCTGTCAGGCACCATGGGAGTTTTCTGTTGTCTCTGATGAGGATTCGGTGAATTTTCCATTGGTCACTTGGTGGTGTCACCACGGGCTGAGCTCAGCGGCCGACTCCGCTGTCCCCAGGGGGTGCATTGGGACGCCGAGCCCCTCAGGGCTGGGATTCGGGGTCGGGCGGGCTCGGAGCGCGCGGAGCCCGGGCCCGTGAGGAGCTGCTGCTGGCGCTGGCTGTGCTCAGCCCGCTGTGCCGAGCGGCCGCGGCCATGGAGACACAGGCGGGAGCTGTGGCCGAGGCCGGCAGGCGGCCCGGGCCGGCTCGCAGCTGCGGGGACGCCGGCAGCCTGTGCCCTGAGGCCGGGGCCGTGGCGGGCGCTTTGCGGGCAGGGCTTTTCCGAGCCGGCCGCAGTGTGCTGCCTCCCGTGCGGGCCCGGCTGCGGCAGAGGCGGGCGGGAGCGCGGCGGGGCCGGCAGCGGCGGGCAGAGGCCGCGGAGAGCAGCAGCCCGGCCGGGCCCGCTGCGGACCGGCAGGGAGCTGCCGGGCAGCCCTCGGCCGTGTCTGTGCGCCCAGGGCAGGAGCAGAGCCCGCAGCAGAGGCAGGAGCCGCGGCAGGAGCCGGCCATAGCGGCAGCTCGCCGTGCCCAGGCCCGCAGCCGCAGCTCTCCCCTGCCGGCCACAGCAGCAGCCGCTCGCCTCCCCGGCTCCGGCGCTTCCCGAAGACGAGGGGCCCGGCCCCCCGCACGCCCTGGAGCCCCGCAGCGACAGGAGCCGCCGGCGCCGCAAAGGGCAGCACAGAGGGCGCAGGTTGAGGAGGAGGACGTGAGGCTCGCTCTGGGCCGCGCTGGGGCAGCTCTGCCCTCCCGGCCTTCGCCTTGAGCCTTTTGCTTCTTTTCCATGAGCCCTGATCCCCGTCCCCCTGCGGCCAAGGGCCCCCACAGTCCTTTCCAGGGCTGCAGGAAAAGCTCCCTCAGTGTCAGAATCACAGAATCACAGAATCACGGGCTTGGACGACACATTTTCAAGATGATCGAGTCCAACCCATGCCCTAATACCTCAACTAAAGCACGGCACCGACTGTCGCATCCAATCTTCTTTTAAAGGCTTGCAGGGATGGTGAGTCCCCCAGCTCCCTGGTGGGCTCTGTCCCAGGAAGAACCAAGATAACACTGGGGCCTTCTACCCCCCGGCCCTTGAAGCTCTGGAAGTTTGTCTTTCTGCTTAGGCAAAGACCATGGAAAAGGACTGGGAAAAGTATTCACAAATAGAGTAGCTTACAGAGCTCTAAATAGATGTGCAAAGAATACTGAAAAGATAAAAAAGAAAAAAAAAGGCAAAACCTAAATGGTGTCAGCAAAGTCTTGGGCATGAACACATAGCTGCAGAGGGTTTTCTCAACCCTATTTCTTTGTATTTCTGGGAACCAGAGGAATCCTGCTTGAGCATCTGGGGAGATGGGTTTGGGAGGTAAAAGTTCATTTCTTTTTTCTCCTTGGGGCAGCTCCTGTTCCTAGCATCAGCTGAGCGTTTCTCCAGCCTGATGCCTGTTCTGATTGTTGCAGCAGAACAATTGATGGCAGACAGAAGACACGAACACTTGCAGAGACGTGACTTTTTCCAGTGCCAGCTGTGAGTGGGAGTCAGAAGAAAAACTCCCGAAAGCACAACTGCATTGGAAGATTGCCTTCCTTTTCATTCCGTAAAGAATCTCTAGATCCTCTTGTGAATTGTCAGTTGTTTGTTAAGGATGGGAAGTTCTCTTTGATGATTTTTTTCATGCGGTTTGGAAGTGGATGAGGCTGTCGTTCATTCACAAACTGCAGAACAAAGTGCCTTTGGAAGGTGGCCCACGTGGCAGTTTTTGCCCAGCCATGGTACTTGTGGATATAAGAAAGAACAGGCAATGGTATTTGCAGCCAAAACCCAGCAAAGTTTGGCTCAGCTCCCCAAAACATCCCGGGGAGATAGAGGCCTCCAGCTGTTCGTAGAAATCAGCAGAGTTGCAGCCAAATGGTTGTGTAGCACTAAGAGCAATCTGTTAGCCGGGATCAGAGCCTTGCTCAACTGAAGAAGCAGAAAGATCAGCAAGGAGTTCCCAAAGGCCCATCACATGTTTTTGTTTTTTTTTTTTTTTTTCTGCACGTCTTGTATAAGTTTACAACTAAATGTGTGTTTGCAGTTGAGCTAACGAGAGAAAAAAGAAAGTGAAAGGAGAACACAGGCCAGCCCTGTGCTGCCCAGGCAGGGAGAGCCCCGGGATGGCCCAGGGGATGGAGCACGGCCACTGCTCGAGCTCTCTTCCATCCTGTGTGTGGGCATGTCCCCAGGAGATAGGATGGCATGGAATGGCATGGCATGGCATGGCATGAGGCCAAGTTGGCTGCAGGCTCCAGCCCTGCAGCCCAGCTCTACCACTCACCCTCCTGCGGAGTCTGGAACAGCACCACCTCCTCCTGTACTGGGGCAACTCCAAGGCCTTCTTCCTCCTCCTCCTCGACCCAGGCCATCTTTGGCACTCTCGGCGGTTCCTGCTCCATGTCTCTGACTGGATTTGTGGCAACTTGCAAGAGATATGCCTTGGAAAACTGCAAGTCACCAAGTCCTGCAGTTGTGCCTGGGAGGCACCTTCAAGTGAGAAGCCTCAAGAAGGCTGCATGACAGCAAGTCCTGCACTTGGTCTCAGGATAGTCCTGTGGTCTGGCCTGAAGATCAGCTGTAGGAACAATGCCTCAGAAAAGCTCCGGATTGGTCACGAATGAGCGCGCTGTGCAGGGGATCCTCACGGCACCGCTCTGTCCTGTCCTGTCCTGTCACATGCTCCAAGCACTGTGGCCTGCTCTTGTCACCGCCAGCTTTTATGCCAGGATATGTAACAAAGGGTCCATGGCCTGGGAAACAGAGGGGCCCGAGGGTCCTGGAGCTCTCTGCCTGTCTGGCAGAGCCCAGAGCACAGGCTGTGCAGGGCCATGGGCCCCAAAGGCTGGTGAGCCCTGAGCTGTGCAGGCACGTGGGCCCCGTTCCTGTGGCATGTTGGGGCACAGCGCAGCAGGGTCAGCACCACGTCCGCAGGGTGTTCTTCAGCCAGCCTGACAATGTCACTTTGCAGCCTGGCATCCAGAGCAACATGGAACTGTAGAGTCTGGTGAATGCTCCTTCCAGTGGCTGGCAGCTGGAGGATGCATGGGGAACACATGGAGCACTGTCCAAGGCAGCAACTTGGCCAGCTTCCCCCGAGAAGTTCTTCCCTTCCTGTCACACTGTTCTGGCCTGAAAGGCTGAGGGGGCCCAGTGAGCATGGCTTGAGGGGACACATGGTCTTGGCAGGCCTCCAGGCCTGGCCTCGGGCTGCTTAGCTGCTGCTGAGAAGGAGCAGCACTGTCTTTGAAAAAATCCATAGTGGGAGCACAAATGGCAGTGGGCATGTTGCCAATGTTGGTGATTCCCTGAGTGATTCTGCTGTCAGTGTTTCTGATGGCCATGCTCTCAGTCATTGCCATGTGAACAGCCTTCACTCTTTGATAGTTCATTGAATTATGTGCTGAGTCTGCTGTGAGTTCTGGGCTGGTGTGAGGCTTTTTCTGGAAGTTGGTGGGCCTGGAGTCAGGCTGGGCTGGGAGCTGAGATTCCAGCATAGAAAGACTGGCACCACAGCATCTCAGGTCCTGGTCTCTCTATGCTGAATAGGCAGGAATTTTGTGACCATTTCAGAAGAAAGGGCAGGGAAGGCAGGGATGTTCCATGGCATGCTCCAAGCCTGGTGCTCAGCTGAGCAGGGCCACCAGGCTCCCCTCCAGAAGGAATGCCAGGAAGGGCAGATCCCTGTATGGGTCCTGCCTGCTGAGCTGCCGGAGCAAGTGGAGTGCGATGCCAGAGCACAAAGGGACCGAGTGACGGCGCGTCTCCCTGGCAGGGGGTAAAAGGCAGCAAGACCCTGAGGTGGGGGACAAAGCTCTCCCAGGACTGCCTCAGAGAGCTCTGGTCTTTCCCCAGCATCTCTGGAGGGGATGTGGGTGCTCTGGGTGGTGGCCCCTTCTGGGCACCCTCCTCTCCCAGCCTTTTCCAATCTCCTAGGCCATCCCTCAGTGACGAGGCTCTCTGGCCCATGACCACAGGGACTGAGGGGGGCACAGGGCACAAATGCCGGGGGCAGTGGGGAGAAGGGAGTCTCACCTGGCCAGCAGACCCATGGCATAGTGCTGGGTGTGAGCACACAGCAGCGTGTCCCAGCCACGCTTGCGCTCCACAGCCACCACCTCATTGTCACAGCGCACTCGGCAGAGCAGGCCTTCATGGCCTGCCTTGCAAACCTGTGTGCAGAGAAAAGCCCAGGTCACACTGGGAGCCCTGGCGCTGGCCACAAGAGCATGGCAAGGCCAGGAGGACTGGGACCTGTTGTAATTGCTGGGAAGGCGGTGTTCCTCCTGTCATGCTGTCCAGAAGTTACCAGGTTCCACTGGTGGCATCTGCTGCGCGGTGATGACAACATGGAAGAGCAGAGCCACAAACAGGCGAGCGGAATAAAGGATCATGGCCTCGTGGCACTCGGGCACCTGGGCAATCACCCAGATCACAAGAGTTGCCTGCAAAAGAAGCAGCCCAAGGCAGGGCTCAGTGCTGAGGTGTCCATGGGGCAGGGCCCAAGGGCAGACGCAGGAGGAGCAGCGGGCCTGGTGCCCCCTGAGCCTGCTCCTAGGCCAGGGTTCAGCCCATTGCCTTAGGCACAGAGAGGATGACCAGGAATAAGCAGAGCCCAGTTCTGAAACTCAGAGCCGAGGCAAAAACGTCCCTGTCGCCCCCATCAGAGGTGCAGGCGCTGTGCAGTGGCCAATCCTCCATGATGCAGAGCAGTGTTGGCAGCACTTTCTCCACGGCTGGTCCCAGTGATGCTATGGTTCTCCCTATCATTGCAGCAGCTCTGTGGGATCAGAGCTCTGTGTCAGGGGTGTCTCAGTCCCAGTAGCATGCCCTGTGCAGCTGTGGGGGCCCAGGTGACAGAGCCCCGGTGCCCTGAGCGGCAGGGAGGGAGCATTGGCAGCAGGCTTGGGAAGCAGAGGGGCCCGAGGGTCTTGGAGCTCTGTGCCTGTGTGGCAGAGCCCATAGCACAGGCTGTGCAGGGCCATGGGCCCCAAAGGCTGGTGAGGCCTGAACTGTGCAGGCACGTGGGCCCCGTACCTGTCACATGTTGGGGCACAGCGCAGCAGGGTCAGCACCACGTCCCCAGGATGTTCTACAGCCAGCCTGACAATGTCAATTTGCTGCTTGGCATCCACCATGACTTTGGACAGTAGAGTCTGGTGGATGCCCCTTCCAGTGGCTGGCAGCTGGAGGATGCATGGGGAACACCTGGAGCACTGTCCAAGGCAGCAACTTACCCAGCTTCCCCCAAGAAGTTCTTCCCTTCCTGTCACACTGTGCTGGCCTAAAAGACTGAGGTGGCCCAGTGACCATGGCTTGAGGGGTCGCACGGTCCTGGCAGGCCTTCTGGCCTGGCCCCAGGCTGCTTACCTGCTTCTGAGGAGAAACACAAGGGTCCTTGAAATAGTCCTGTATTAGTTCTTGATTGAGAGTGGGTGTGGGCATGGTGCCAGTATTTGAGATGTCCTCAGTCTCTCCGGTGTTGGTGTTTGTGATGGCCGCATCCTCAGTCACTTCCTTCTCCACCTTTGTCCTTTCCTCGTTCATTGCATCGTCAGAGTCTTGTGAGCACTCAGGTGAATATGGTTTGGTGTCAGTATTTGTGATGCTCTGAGTCTCTGCAGTGATGGGCACATCCTCAGTCACTGCCTTGTCTGCCTTTGTCCTGTCCTTATTCATTGCAGCGTCAGTGTCTTGTGAGCACTCATCCAAATCTGGGCTGACATCAGGCTCTGCCTGGAGCTCGGTCAGCCCCGAGTCAGGCTCAGCTGTGCCCTCAGACGCTGCAGTGCTGGTCTTTCTACGTCGAATGCGCAGGAATTTCCGGAGTCTCTGCAGGAGAATAAAGGACAGGGAAGGCATGGACGTTGCATGGCATGCTCCAAGCGTGGTGCTGGGCTGAGCAGGGACAGCAGGCCCAGCCCAGGTGGGGATGGCTGCAGGTACCTTCAGGGTTTTGCGCATGCGGCCACGGCCGGGTTCCTGCTCTTGTGTCTTGTCCAGGGCTGCATCTGGCAAAGAGCGAGCGCAGCCAGAGCTGAGGGGCTGCGGGAGAGGCCGGAGAACACAGGCCAGCCCTGCGCTGCCCAGGCAGGGAGAGCCCCGGGATGGCCCAGGGGATGGAGCACGGCCACTGCGGGGTGTCTGCCCGGGCCCTGTTCCATCCTGCCCATGGGCATGTCCCCAGGGGATGGGATGGGATGGGATGGGATGGGATGGGATGGGATGGGATGGGATGGGATGGGGCCAAGCTGGCTGCTGCCATCAACCCTGTTCCCCAGCTGTGCTGCTCACCTTCCTGCAGTGTCTGTAACTGCTCCGATTCTTCAGGCTGTTGTGCTGGGGCAGCTCCAGGGTCTCTCTTTTTTTTCCCCCTGAACACTTTGAACAGGCTAAGGAATCTGCCCGCCATGCCAGAGTCTGCCCTTGAGGGCAACTTAAAGAGATATGCCTCAGGAAAGCTCCAAGTCCTGTTCACTTGTGCCTTGAAGGCACCTGAGACAGGGAAGGGTCAGGAAGAGTGTTGGACTGCAAGTCCTGCACTCTAGTCTTGAGGGCTCCTGTCACAAGAACAGGAGACTCCTCATAAACTATTGTGGTCACCAGATCCCACGGTTTTGCCTCGAGGGCACCAACTGCCGGGATGGGAGATGCCTCGGAAAAGCTCCGAGTCACCAAGTCCCTCAGTCTGGCCTCACAGGCACCTGCAAAACAGAAGCCTCGGCAAGGCCACAGGCCACCAAGGCCGCAGTCTTGCCACGAGGTCACCTGTAGGAACAACGCCTCGGGAATGCTCCGGGTGGGACACGAACGAGCGCGCTGTGCGGGGGCTCCTCACGGCACCGCTCTGTCCCGTCCTGTCCCGTCGCGTGCTCCGAGCACTGTGGCCTGCTCCTGTCACCGCCAGCTCCTAGGTCACCAAGCGTCACAAAGGGCCCTTGGACACCCGTTCCATGCCACAGTGACCGTGCTGCAGCGTGTCACAAAGGGCCCTTGCACACACTGCCAACCTACCCCACGCTATGAAGAGCAGTCCTGTTATCAGTCACTTTATCATTCACTCAGCGATACAACCAGTACGGCAAAAATAGCTGTGTGTTGTGATGTATCACTACATGGAGAAAATTTTAATTACTTCTGACAATTCTCCATTATTGGGTGACTGTCTTGCGGCTTTAAAGGTAACACTTGCCAGCAGAGGCTTGTGCATAGCCACAGAAAAAATCCAAACTGAACCTCCCCGGAAATATTTAGGTTTCACATTTTTGGAGACAACAGTCACCCCACAGCCAGTGACCCTAAAAACCAATATACACACATTGAATGAGTTGGAAAGTTGTTAGGCACAATTCATTGGATCCACGCTTTATTGGGAATCGTCACAAAGGAATTATGGCCCTTATTCCAACTGTTAAAAGGAGAGCCAGATCTCTCTTCCCTATGGCACTTGCCAAAAACTTTCCAAAAGGCTTAAGAGACTGTATGTGATGAAATCAGTAACTCCTTTGCTACACGTCGAAACCCAGATTTGCCTTTGCAAATGTTCGTGGTTCTGCAAT